>JAIPRK010000414.1:0-213611 GCA_025469195.1 Chaitophorus viminalis
AAGGATTTAGCCGATGGACTGTCAAAATTATCATAGTAAAACTTGCTAGATTTTGGTGTAGCTAATCTAATAAATATACATAATAATAAAATAAAACAAAAATTTTGAACTTATTAAAACTCATTATATAAATATAATATATAATGAATATATGCATAATATATTAAATTACATAGCTATATTTTGAAATGGAAAAAAATGTGAAGGGAATCCCTGACATCCACAGGTCTTTTTTAAAATTTTAATAGAATTGTTAAAAGTACTATCAAGAAGGTATTTAATTTTCGTTGCAACTAGAATCGACGAATTTAACGTAAGAATGTAGAGTTTCTTATATTATGTTAAAATATAATATTTATAATCGTGTAAGAGATCACTGGTTTCAACTTTTTAAACATTTTTATAGCTATAATAAATTGTTTCATTCATATTTACAACTAGTTTCAAACTAGTAAAATTTAGAAAAATTAAAAAAATTATATGTCCGAAAAACAATAATACAATTGTAAATACTACATTCTTAGTTGATATGGCTATAATTTAAAATGCAATAAAATAATTATGAAGGGGTTCCCCGGCACCCGCAGGTTTTGTTTAAATTTTAATAAAATAGTTAATGATAATATCAAGAATATAGCTTTTTTACGTTGCATTTAGAATGGATTAATTTAATGTAAAAATTTAGTTTATTTTATGTTATTTTAAATCGTAATATGTATAATTATGTGAAAAATATCTTATTTAAATTGTCTAAATATTAGTTATAGATATCATGAATTGTTTTATTATTATTTAATACTAGTTATAAACAACGATTTATAAAAATTATAAATTGAAGGAACATAAATACAGTTGTAATATATATACATAATATATTAAAATATGTAAATTAAATAAAACTACTTTGTATAAAAATTAATTCAAGAATAAAAATGAATAAAATAATTTATAGGTATTATATTATTTGAAAATAAATGATTCTAGAATCTATATTTATATCATATCTTATGTGAATAAATAATACATTTAAATACAAACATTTTTCAAAGAAGAGAAATTTTTATGAGGTTTTTAGCTGTATGGTTTATATGATTCATTCAGTGACTATTTGTAACTGACATGTTATTTGATTATTTTATAGAATTCTAGTGAATTTCTCAGGTAGATTATTTAGTCATTTCATACTACAAATTTACCCACATTACTTGGTGGGTTTTTTCTTTTAAGAGTTAAAATTAAAATCAAAACGGGATATTACCGAAAGGACCAAGTAAAACCGACAGAATGTATCTGTTTCATTATAAGTATTTCATGCATAATAAATGTATATTATGTTTTTTCAATATTTTTTCTCATTAAATTCCTAAAAGGTTTAATGAAAAAATGTTATAAATAAATGATACCAATTATTATAAATGAAATACTATTGACATTTTTTTTTTTTTGATTATTATTAATAATGCATTTATTATAAAGTGTAAAATATATATACTATGGGTAAAGAATAAATAATCATCATTTGATGATTGCAAATTTATATATTAATTTAATCTGTGACATTATCAAGATCAAATTATTTTCAATCGTTTAAAACTGCAACGACAATCATTTCACGGATTTCCGGAGAATAGATATTATCAGGCATAACCGACAGAATTATTTCCAATACGTCTAATTTGTTATCTCAACTTTAAAATTTTTTATACCTTTATTTCAACTTGTATATACCTACGTAGTTATAAAAATTTTAACGGTCACCGTTCGTCAATGTTCATGTTAGACATGGGTACGGCTCCTATAGCGCATCGGTAACTGTATGGTCATCACCGATGAAATAGCCTCCGTGGCCAATGTTACTCGTCCTATTCTTTCGAAGTTAATGAAATGTTTTATTTTAATAAAACCAAATTCTTGTAGATTTTGCTCGTACATTTTAATTAATAATTTTTGAAAACATATTTTATTTATTTTTTATTCTTATAGTACACTTGAATAATAAAACAGTGTTTAATTTATTTGATTAATATTTTATAAGTAGACTTCCGTAATCAAGAAGTTGATTCATATTGAAACAAACACATGATATACATAACGCCAGTAGCTACATCTTCTTTACTAATAAGGTTAGTGCTTACAACTTTATAGTAAGAACCCCTAGGTGCATATTATAGCGTGATATTGGAAAGTGTACCAGTTAGTAGAGTGGTGAAAGGGTTATAACAGTCATAGATGACATTTATTACGATTTATTTTGCAGTTACTATAAAATGTACAATAAATGGAAAACCATAACATTTGCATCTTTAAAATATTTTATTGCGTCTTTACAAAAGAGATAATATGTGTGATATGTATATAGTGTATGTCATGGTTCATAAATGTTCACTACGCCACTGTACCAGATATAAAATACATGTAATATTATAGAAATAAAGTTTACAATAAATTATCAATCAGACGTAATTTATTTGTAAAAAAATATTTTAATTAGTTTTACAGCAGGAATATTCTTTTCTTTCTATTTTTGCTTATTTTTAAACAGCAGGTGCGTAATTTTCAGTTACATAAATGATAAATCCGTGCGTTAGAAAAAATTATTAATGCAAGTGCAATAATATTATTGAACAACGTTGTATATTTTGTAATACACACCACATAATAATTTCGTATTTTAAATGTCGTATACGAAATTGGTTTATTTTTATTTTACCCTCAAATATTTAATTATTTATTGTTTTGATTATTGTTATGTACACTTTAATGTTACTTCATCTAGCCCGTCTGAGCATCGACTAATGCGTAAATTTTTAAGTATTGTTTTACTATGTATTTTCTAAGAGAAGTTAGGTATAAATAGATCTCGAATTTCAATACAACTTGCATCTTTTTTGGCTGATTCGCAAGTATTTTCAATGTACAGTGTACACAAATTAATTATTTAACCTTTCGTGTAACAAAAATAAACAAATACATCAAAAGTATCACTTTTAATTTGCATTTTATGGTTTTTTAATTTATAGAGTAATTATTTCCTGATATGTTGATAATTTTGATGCATATTTGTTAATTTTACGGATTTTTTATAGAACTTATTTTAAATATTATTTAAAGAAAATTTACTAATATTTGTTTCTTAACGTTGTTGTTTTAATCATAGCTTTAAAAAAAAATTCAGTGGAAAATTCGAGTGGATCAGTTTATATTTACAAAAATACATAATATTGAACTATTAGAACCAAATTTCCTAATAATGTTGGTTTGAATAAACTATTAGTCGGAGGTAATAATCATGGGTCCGATTCCTAAAGCGCGTTGACTATTCCATGTCAATCACTGATGAAAGAAATATTCCATGGCCAATGTTACTCGTCTTGTTCTTTTACCGTAACCAAAATGTTTAATTTTTAATTTTAGTAAAACAGAATTGTTAAGAATTTTACTCGTGAATTATAATTATTCGTTTTTGAAAACATTTTATTTGCATTTTATTCTTATTGCACCTTTAAATAGTAAAACAGTGTTTAATTCATTTAATTAATAGTTTAACAGTGAAAATGCCGTGATCGAGAAACAGATTAAGATCGAAACTATTGTAGGAATGACAAACGCATATGCCTACGCACGCAGCTATATCATTTTTAACTAAGGTCAGTGCTTAATACTTTTTACTATGAACCCCTAAGTGTATATATTAGTGTAAACTTTGAATGTATGTCGATCAGTGGAGTGGTGAAAGGGCATTTAATACTCGTATTAGCATTATGGTTGAATTTTGTTTCCACTTACTTTACAAATACTGTAGAATGTATTAGAAATAAAAATAAAATTTGCAACCTTAGAATATTTAAATTTATCTTTTTTGGATAATAGACAATAATTTCCAAGTACAAAATTATTTTCACCTTTCACGAAATAAAATATATTTCAAAAATATTACTTTAGTTTTGTATTTTATATATTTTTTTAAAATATAGAATAATTTGGAATAACAGTGATTATAAAATTAGTTAAACAACTTAACATTTCAATTACATAAAAAAAGCTATAGTGATTATCTTAAATAATTATTAACCATCTCCGTAATTCGTTACCATAAATTATAATTCGATAATACTAAACTTCAACTGAACTCGATCACTATTGATGTGTTTTTAAATTACAAAAATATTATATATTTAATTGGAATGAATAATTGAAATTTAATAATTATTAAATTGAAAATAAAACTTATAGTGTAACGACTGTAACAGGAACAATATTAGTGTCTCAAGTTATTTCATCTATTTTTGCGCTATCTTCCCATTACTAAGGTACAAATGTACAAAACGAATTAGCGCTTTTGGTCTATTGAAAAAAATAGATAATTTGCGTTTTTTGAGCTTCACCGTTATGTAGTGCACTTAGCAGATCTTATACCGGTTATTTGCATCCGTTATGTGTCATGTTAATAAAGATGAATATGTAATTAATAAATGTGAAAAAATATTTTAATTAGTAAAGTTGTACAGCTAATTCTTTTTCTCACCGTTTGGTCTGCTCTTTTTTAAACAATCACAGTGCAATTTTAAATCATATAATAAAACTATATAAATAGGACACAAAATTAGGAATTTAAAATTAAACATTTCATTGGGCATAATAATTTGCCACTGTGTTACGTAAGCACTAATTCTGTTATAGTATTGCATTTTTTTTTGTAATGAATATTATTGTAATTTAGAATTCTGTATAGGCTGTAAGCAAATCACCGTCATAAAATAACGTTCGGGTTACTCCACGACGTAATTTTTAATCGTGCCACGGTGGCTCCTCGATATCCTATTGTTATGATTTATTCTAACTCATATTTTTTATCTCTTTGAAAGTGATTTAATAGTAAGACTATATAGGTAATAATCATGTGTTCGATTCCTAAAGCGCGTTGGATATTCCATGTCTATCACCGTTGAAAGAAAAACTCCATGGCCAACTCAAGTTATTCATTTATCGTCAACGAAATGTTAATTTACAATTTTAGTAAAACAGAATTTTGCTAGTGAATTATAGTTAAAAGTTTTAGAAAAAATTTTATTTGCATTTTATTCTCATTGCACATTTGAATAGCGATACAGTGTTTAATTTATTTAATTAATAGTTTAACAGTGAATATACCATAATCGAGAAGCTGATTCATAATGAAACGAACTAAATAGGAGTGACAAACGCATATGTCTACGGACGCAGCTACACTGTTTTTACTAAGGTCAGTGCTTAAAACTTATTATTATAGGCATATTATAGTGTGAAAATGTACTGGTAGTGGAGTGGTGAAAGGGTTTTTAGTACTTACGCGTATAGGCGCTAAGGATGAAATTGGTTTTGACTTATTTTACAGTTACTATAGAATGTACAATATAAATAAAAATAAAATTTGCAATCTTAGAATATTTCCTTGCATCTTTACGAAAGAGCTGAGGTGTCTAAAAATTATACAGAGTGTATCATTATTCATAAATATTCACCACGCCAAAATACTGGTACAAAATACTTGTAATTTTAAAAATAAAAAAGTCAATATAGTCAACATTTTAATGCAAAGTTCATCTTTTTGGGCCAAAAACAAAATTATTATCATCTTTTGAGGAACAAAATATACTTCAAGAATATCACTTTTATTTTGTATTTTAGATAATTTTTAAAATCATTGAAAAATTTCAAGCTTTTTTGTGAGGTAATAATGATGGATTTTTATTCATTATGCACTTTAATAATTATGTAACTATTTTATAATATAATTTAAATATAATTTATTAAAATAGAATTAAATTCATGATTAAGATTGTAATCATTTTTAAATTTCAATATATATATAAAATGGGTTATAAAATATTATTATAAGAATATATAATATATAAGTACTTAGTAAATGATTTGCGTTGTTATGACAGTTAAATTAGCAACTGAATAAGAATTACCGATTACATTATATTCTTTAGAAATTTTTCAAAAATGACCTTTCTCAAAGAAAATTTCTTTCAGGAAAGTATTAGATTTCTATATTGTATCCATTACAAATCTTATTTTACTCAGGCTAAAATTTGAAAGATTTTGTTTTTGAGGGACTTTTTGGCTATTTTGTAGAGAATTTATCGATTGTTTTTTGTGCATATAAGTATTACATCGATATGTCGTATATTCGTAAACGTTTCTCGTAGTCGGGACGACGTTCCGCAGAAGTGATGGATAACACTGTACGACGGATCTAGCGAGCAAAAGGCAAGGTTCCAGAGACCCTTTCGGGGGTTCCGCGTTACGAACGTATTATATCACATTCACGTGTTTTTCAATACGCGTGAGTACGATATGCGGTCGTCTCGCGTGCCGCTATAACGATCCGACAATGCACGTTACCCGTCCGGATCCGATATTTCGGTGGCTGCGATGACGTGGAATTACATATGATTTTCGTTTTTAAGACTTGCTCTACTTTATACGATAAAAAATAATAATCCGAATAAATCAACAAGTAGTTCTGACCTATTTTTAATTATCAATTGTAGGCAATTTTCTAATTGGCATTAGAAAAATAACTTATTCATAAAATAAATTAAATAATACATTTAATAACTTATTAATTTCAATTTTTTATTCATTAAATATTTTCTCATGCGTATTTTACAAAGTTTTTGTGTATATTTCCTAGTATTTTGCCTTATACTCTTTATATTTCACCATCATATTTATAATTTATTTTTTTTTTTTATTTTGAAATTTTAGTCAAATTGTAATAACAAGTCTGATATGGATATAAATATGAGCCAGTGAAGTGACGTGAATGGTTGGTGCCGTTTGGGTGCATATGTTGTATTGTACGTCGTCAATAAGTGACCTGCGAATAGGTTGGTAAAATTCACTTAAATTGTAAGATTACATAGAGGTGGGTGGATAGAATTGATGAATGAGTGGGAGTAAATTATTGATGGGAAGGACAGGAAATTAATAGGGGAAAGTTATTGGTGAATTAAGAGGGAGAATATAGGGATATAAAGAGGTAAGAAAATTTGTTAGGTTCCAAGGGGTTTATAGAGCTTTTGTAAATCGAATTAATGTGGGCAGGGGAGAAGGTGTGGAGTTAAGCAGAAGAGTTAAGTAGATTTTAGGCGCTGAGTTTGAGGGGCTAGCTCTTGGGTTAGGTTTGAGGTTTTGGGAACTGTATGGGAACGTGAAGTGAGGCTGTGCTAGGGATGCAGAGGTATATTTATGGGCTATCGAAGTGGTTTTGGAGGGGGCTTCCGTGGAAGGCGGTAAAGGGGATATCGAGTGAAGGAGGTTGTCTGTGGGGGGAGGGTAAGTGGTTATGAATCAGGGTTGGACAAGGGAAGGCTAAAGCAGTAGAAGGCTTCGGTATGGGGCTACTGCGGAAGTGGTAGGGTGTCGTGGTGGCTGCTGTAGATTAAAGGGTGTTAGTGTAGGGTAGCAGACTTGGGTAGGGGGCTGCTTGTTAGGAGTATGGTGGCTATCATAGGGGCTGTAGAGGGTAGGCTGGGCTGTTATAAGGGGCAGGCATGGTTATTGTAGGAGGCAGGCTGGGCTATTTTAGGGGGCAGGTTGGGCTGTCGTAGGAGGCAGGTTGGGCTGTCGTAGGAGGCAGGGTGGACTGTCGTAGGAGGCAGGCTGGGATGTTTTAAGGGACAGGCTGGGCTGTTGTAGGAGGCAGGCTGGATTATTGTAGGAGGCAGGCTGGACTGTTTTAGGGGGCAGGCTGGCTTGTTTTAGGGGGCAGGCTGGACTGTTGTAGGGGCAGGATATTGTGGGGTCAGGATGTTAAACTAACTAACCCTCGATATCCCTTCCCCTTCAATGGCCCCTATGACATCCCGCCCCTACAACAGTCCCCACAATATCCTACCCCTATGACATCTTGCCCCCGACTGCCCTCCTCGTCCTGCGACAGCTCCCTATTACCCAGCTTACCTCCCCCCCTCTCACTCATCACACTCTCCTCTACTGGCCTCTCACGATATCCCCTTTACCGCCTTCTTCCGAAGCCCCCTCAACAACCACTTTCACAGCCCATAAAAATAACACTCCACATCCCAACACAGCTTCCCTTCACAATCCCCCACAGTTACCAAAACCTCTGACCTAAGATCCCCTACAAACTCAGATCCCGAAATATACTTAACTCTTCTCCTTAACTCTACACCACCTCCGCAGCCAACTTTTATCCGACCTACATAAGCCCTATAATCCCCTTCGATCCTATCAAATTTTCCTACCTATATATATCCCTTATTCCCCCTCTAAATTCACCAAAAAGTATCCCCTATTAATTCCTTGTCTCTTCCATCAATATTCCACTCTCACTTACTCACCAATTCTAGTCACCTTCCTCTATGCAACCATAATATTTAAATTAATTGTAGTAACTTATTCGCAGGACACTTAATGACGCCATACCATACAACTTATGCACCCAAACGGCACCAATCCGTTACGTCACTGGTACATAATATCAATAAATATCAAACTTATTCATATAATTTGACTAATCTAAAATTTCAAAATAAAAAACATAAATCAGTAAATTATAAACATGATGGTGAAATAATTAAGAATGAGGGGTGATTGAAAAGCAAAACACAAGGGAATAAACACTAACATTTTGTAAAACTCGTTTGAGAAAATATTAAATGAAAAATAAATTTAAATTAATAAATTATGAAATGTGTTATTTAATTTATTTTAAGAATAAGTTTTTTGAAGTTATACTTCTTTAGGCAGTGTAGTGAGGAAAAAAAAAGCGAACGGGTGGCCGTACGAACGTGAACACGGACATGTTGTGCGCAACCGCGGATTGTCTTAGCTGTATTTTGGAAATGACTATGGGTTGTATCATTAAGCGACAGTTTTTTTTGGTTGGTATATTAAACAAAGAATACTCAACAATAATATTAATGAGATAAATATTTAGATAAATACGGAATGATCGTCCTGGATGATTTCATACGTTCGGCGGGGCGGCGGTTCAAAGCATATCAGTACTTCATATACATATTATGACATATAATTAATAAAATATAAAAATAATAATAAAACTATCAATAATAAATATTCCGGAACTCGCGTTGACCGTTCAAAAGAAGTTTAACTTCCCGCGCGTGTACTGGTAACACACACACAGTATTTTTTTTTAATGTTAATTCGAAAATTGCCAAAGTTGATAATAAATAAAAAATTCGAAACTCTTAATTATTTTTTTGTTCGGATTATTATTTTTAATCTTATAGCGTACCTAGTTATAAGTTTAAAAAACGGAACGCGTATGTGATTCCACTTCTTCGAAGCCACCGAATTATCGGATCCGGACGGCGAGACATTGAAAAACATTGAAAAACGCGCAAATGTGAGATAATACGCTCGTAACGTGGAACCCTCGGAGGGTCTTTGGAACCATGCCTTTTGCTCGCTAAATCTGACGTACAGTGTTATCCGTCACTTCTGTGGAAAGTCGTCCCTACTACGAGGAACGTTTACGAAAATACGACGTATCGATGTAATACTTAAATGCACTAAAAAATAGCCAAAAAATCCCTCAAATCGTTCAAATTTTAGACTTGTACTTATTTATGAGAATGTCATATTGTAAAAAATTCAAAAAGTATGTAATTCTTATACGAGATTTGAACCCATTATTTTTTATTTTATTGATATTTTAATTGTGACTACAACGCGAATCATATATTAGATACTTATAAATATACATTAAATATTTTTATAATAATATGTTATAATCAATTTACAAATATTTTATAACTTTCAAAATATTTAATTAAATTCTTATTGGTATACGAATTTTATGATTAAAAATTAATTCCAAAATTTATCAAGAAATTTAGTTCTAATAATCATAATATTATAATATATAATATTATATTATATTTTATTTCTAATACATTCTACAGTATTTGTAAAATAAGTGGAAACAAAATTCACCCATAATGCTAATACTCGTATTAAATTCCCTTTCACCACTCCACTGACCGACATACTTTCCAAGTTTACACTAATATATACACCTAGGGGTCCATAGTAAAAAGTTTTAAGCACTGACCTTAGTAAAAATGATGTAGCTGCGTGCATCGTTATATGCGATTGTCATTCCCATAGTAGTTCGTTTCGATCTAAATCAGTTTCTCGATTACGGTCATTCACTGTTAAACTATTAATTAAATTAATTAAACATTATTTCACTAGTCAAATGTGCAATAAGATTAAAAGACAAATAAAATGTTTTAAAAGTTTATAAATTTTAATTTAGAAGCAAAATGTGTTACAATTCTGTTTTATTAAAATACAAAATGAAACATTTCAATTACAGTAAATGAATAAGATGAGTAACATTGGCCATGGAATATTTCTTTCAACAATGATGACCATGGAATATTGAACCCACTTTAGGCATCGGACCATAGACCTATTAACTAATTTTAATTTATAGGTCTATGTAAAAGACCCATGATAAATATTATTACCTATATAATTTTACTATTAAATTACTTCTCAAGATAAAAAATTGTATTTTATATTTAAATTGAAAGGCAATGCAATTTCGTAAGTATTAAAATATCATACGATCAAAAAATTTTTTTCTTAAGGTCCAGTAGTAATTGTTGTATAGCTTTTTAAAAGTAAATGATGGATAACCCAGTGTTTAAATGTTAATCCTTAAGAATAAACTGAAAAAATTTATGAGTTTTCAACTACAAAATAACTTGCAAATCATCGCGATTTCAACATATTTAATACAAATTTGAAATTTATGGGCTTATAAAAAAAATTTGAATTAAACAATCTTCAATATTCTTTAGTGACGACATTATATTTATTAATTATTCAATTATAAACTTGTCATTTATTTTATTTTATTTTTATATTAATGAAGTGTGGAGGGGGAGTTGTTATATCACATATTATTTCGTATTAGAGTAAATTTAGTCCACTACCACACTACATATATTAATAAATAATTACATTTTTAAAAAAAAAATGATTAAAATTTTTCAAATATTAGAGGGAGTTGAAATTTCAAAATTTAAATTTACAATCAGTAAACATTAAGATTTGTAAATTGTATTAATTATAAAATATCAACATTCAAGTCCTCTACATTATTTACTTTTTAGATAATTTTAAGGTTTCGATAAAAAATATATTTTTTTGATACACTTTTTCATGCGGCCCATGTACGAAAATATGCAATAAACTTGGCTCTGTTGATAGGGGCGAATGTAAAATCCTACACGACTACACGAGTCCAAGCAGGTAAATGAATACATATGTTTGTTCCTACTTTGTCTATAAATGAGATGCATAAGTTTCTGAACGGCAAAAAAATATTACGTATTGGAAAAGATTATATGAGTAAGTTCACACGTACCTACACATTAATAAAAATTATATATAACAATAAGTGTATACTTTTGCTATAATTTTGTGAATAATGTGTTCACATTTAATATTAAACTATATTTCATGTATTAAATGATATTGATCGTTATAATAATGTCTTTCAAAAAAAATAAAATTAAAATGGTTTATTATATTTTATATATAAATAAATATCCATAATAGAATCTGGTAAGATCACATTTCTTCATCAATAAATAAATGATGAAATAAATATATCATATACTTAATCAATTCTTTACTATTATACTCCAATAATCAAATCTCATTTTTCCACCGTACAAGAACTTGCATATAATGTAACATGTTTACTTCTGTGTGAGAATCAACACACCTACATTTTTTTTTGTTTTTACCCTGGAGAAACTTATACACATCTCATTTTTATTTTTATGTAGGAACTAACATATGCAATTATTTACCTGCTACTCTCACGTAGGAACTTACTATTCCCCGTTGATACTTGACAGACTTGCCCTAACTTAACCTAATCCTGTATATAGAATATAGAATATACCATTTATTTTAATTTGTAGATATTATTTTATTTATTAAACGCAACCATATAATATGTAAGTTCACCTACCCGTTAATGACCTTTAGGATGTTGGTCGTGTTATGCTCGTCCACCCGTCCACAGAACTTCGTCGCTGAACATCTCTTACCAGTCTTCCACTCCGTGAACAACAAATCACGCTCCTTTGAAAAACCTGTACTACTCTTCTGTAGTAATAATTAATTCGGCATAATATAAATTATTTATATACGGCGATTTGATTATCTATGCGTTGTGCAGAATACAAAACAATGTAGTTATATATTCGTTATAATTTCTACACTCAATACACGCTGCCGGCAAATCGCAATATGAATTGAAACCGAAACTTTTAAACGAACTTTTATTCTACTGCTTTGGTAGGTGTAAAATAAATTATGTATAACAGATTTCAACCATAATAAACGTGTATTGACAAATAATAATTAGATGAGAAACATTAGACATAGATTACACATAGACATATTTCTACTAGAATATTATCTTCAACCGTTGAAATTCAATGGCTCCAACAGTGACTTCGGCACACCTTGATTTGAAACACATTATATACTACGAAACAACATTTTGCAATAGATAATATAAGTAGTTTTACTATATTTATGGTTTCTACGTGATTAAAAATTTAATATTTGTTTCTTTGGAATAAATTATTATCGTGTTTTTACGTTTGTAGTTTTTTACATTATAGCATATTACAGGAACACGCAAAATTGTTTTTATCCTGTAAAAACGTCTTATAAGAATTTGGGCAATGAACTGGCAAATCTATCATAGGTAATACTTGCTAAATATAAGAGTATTAAATCAAATAAATACATAATGGTAAAATAAAACAAACATTTTTAAATTATTAAAACTCATAAGAATAAATATAAAATTAATGAGCTAAATTATAGATGTCTTATTTAACTCGTGATAATTATGTTTATTTAATGGAATATGTTCAAGTATATTATTAAATTAAAAGATTGTAATATTTTAAAAATGTAGATGATTAGAATTATGTGATATTATAGCTTTAATTTGTGTGGGTTTAATAATATAATGTTTATTATCGCTTATGGCTAAATTATAATTTATAGTAATTGCACTCACTACACTGCTAACAGGTCATTATATGTACTTTGAAACCACATCATATTAATATATGAATATGTATTATTTTATATTCTGGGAATCTAGTTTTAAAGTCACCTAATACTTTATGTTTAGGCTTATGTAGGAATGGATAGTCCCAATTTTGTGAATATAAATGAAAAACAATTTCACTGCATATTAGAAAAATTAATGCTAATAAAAAGTTTAAGAAAGTACTCGTAATATAAATTATGACAATTTCCAACCATGACGCTTATAGAAATATAAAAAAATCCTGTTCATCATTGACCTATACCCTTTCAAAGATAATACTATATATCTAGGAGTCTTACCTTAATAAAATCGATGTAGTACGGCCTTAGATATGTGTTTGTCACTCGTGGTGTGCTTCAATCTGAATAGGCTTCTCGAATAATATGGTCGTTCATTTTAAACTATTAATTAAATTCATTTAACACTATTTCACTATTGAAGTAGTATAGTATATTTTGTTTCAATATTATTTATTAGTATTAATTCGCAAAATTTGGATATTAATTAAAATTCAAATAGTTTATAAACGTTGGTATAATAAAACTAATTTAGATGGGTAATATTTATTTGACATAGAATATTGCCATCATCGGTGATATCTGCTGGTGCAGTATGATCCGAAACTCCATTTTACCAAAGATAATAAAATTAATTATTAAAATGTGTAATTTGAAGAAAATCCTTGGTTTTATCAGTATTATTTTTTATATAAAGAGCTTTCTGTGTTATATCACTATTCACTTTTTATAATATATATGTTATTAAATTTATTTTGAAAATTATCTCTGAATGTGATCTCAATTATCAAATTTTTCTTATAAACTGATAATATTTGGTATTATTTATAACTTGTAACTTTTATTAGTTTTTTAGATTGGTATTTTCTGAAAATAAATTTCTTTCCTTAATACTATACTGATTTTAAATCAATTTATAGGTAATTAAAATATTCTATTTTTATAAGTTTTTTTTATGATTATTGAAAAAAAAAAATTCACTAGGAAAAAAATACTTGAACATTTTATAGAAGATATCACAGAAGTTGTTTTTACTGTCATTCAAACATTTGTTGAGATATATAGGCATAAATAGCAAAATGATTTTTTATAAGCGTTTGAATATCAAATATTACAATTTATATTATAGGTATAATATAATATATTACATATACCTAATACCTATTCTAAACTAACAAATCATCTCCATTCAGTATCGTTTTTTGTATGCAATTATACCTACCCAACGTTGTATTCAAATTTAACAAATTTATTATAATGTTCTATCCTATGTACGAGGTGCACTCCACCTCCTATTTTTTTAATACATTTAGAATTATACAAATATTATTATATTATATAAAATATAAAATCTTTTTTCATTTTTTTGAGTTTGAGTACCTATCTAAGTGTACAATTTTAAAATATTACTACTGAATAGGTACAAACACAGAATATAATGTTGTAACGTAAATTTTAAATTTTACTTAGTTAATATTAATATTTGTTTATATACCTACCTATATAATACAAATTATTTTTTCTCTATCCTTTATTAAGTACCTCTTTATTATAACCAAAATACTAAAAATATATTAATAAGGTTATTGGTCATTACTTCATTAACCATTATCCATGCACTTATACAATATTGTTAAAGCACAAAAATATTAAATAATTGATAGCCATTTGATGAATTTATATTAGTTTTTCCATTTCATTCACTGAATTATTTATAAGTAGGAACAAGTTATATTAATAAGTTCATCTATATTATTAACTTAATAGTTTAATTCTGATATTTGTTTTATAACATTTGTATCAAATATATAAATATAGGTAAATTTTTATAAGGTATAAACCATTTATAATCATGTATTTATAATATATAGGTACATAAACTGTAGTCCATAAGTTTTATATATAGGTATGTATAATATTTTCATAATAATAATTGATAGCTTAGTAGATACGATAAAAGAATATATGTCACAGTTGTCTGAACTATTGAATTAAAGCCTGCGTGTTAAAGGGTTGAACATAAAGTAAAATATAACTAATACATTTTGTAAAGGTCTCATTTATACAGGGTGGAGGTAGGTGATACATAAGTATTTAATAAAAAATTTGATTGAACACCCAAATGAACGCGTTCATTTTTTCTAAGAACGTGAACGTGAACGCGTTCGTTTCAAAGAAAATGAACGTGAACGTGAACGAGTTCAATTTTTAAGTGAACGTTCCGAACACTGATTATTAGTGCTATAATATATTATTATTCACTCATAATTAAAAAACGAACTTTTAGGTTTTTACATAGCATATTATATATATTATATTATATTATATTATATTATATTATATTATATTATATTTTATTTATTGACTTTATGCAGCGCAATGATGATTAAAAATATGGACAATTTATCCATTACAGTGTTTGTAGAAAAAATGTATTTTGCATATTACGGCATTAATATCAATATTATAAAAGATGATTACCCCACCGGCCACCACCCCCATAATTTTGACCGGGGCAAAGCTCCGGTCTTTTGCATGTTAAAACTATCTCTGGACGGGACACCTCATAAATATGCCCTGTGTATGGAATCAGATACAAAATATCAGTATCAAATGCCATTGTAATTATTTATTCAGTGGAAATTAACAAATTATTGTAATTGGTTTTCATTGTTTATATTTTTTAACTTATAAGCTTTAAAAATTCATGTAATTGTTACATTAAAAGTATGTTTAAGGGAGCTAGAGCGCAGCATGTTTTAAGGAATAATATTTAGGCAATTCGTATTACATGTATATTTTGAATGTATCGATGTGTGAGTAGTAAATGAATAGTTGTACGATATATAGTCATAATATAGGTATAATTAATATCATGAAAGATAACTAATTTTTTGAAATATAGTGTTAATTTAGAATGTCAAATATGGAATTTGTGTCCCCTTAATAATAAATGTATTAAATGATTAAATAATGCGGAATGTATAGTATAGTAAATATATCCATAGGTAATTTTATTACATTGTATACATTTGAAATTTGAAATGATCAAAATCAAGAACAATTGAATACAGTAATTGGGGGTATACAACTTAATGTTTAAAAATGCTTAGTTAAACAACAAAAATAACAACTACAAATATTACATGATATCGTGTAAAATGTGAAATGTACATTTTAAACATCTTGTGCGTCTAGTGGGTTCTTTAACTTATGCCACTCAAGACAAAAAATTCAATAAAAACATAAATATGTAGATAGAACTCCATTGACATTTAAAATCTGAAAAAAACGTTTAACTGTTATTAATAATGCAATAACAATAAAATTAATAATAAATACTAATAAATATTGGAATTAATAATTTTAAATTATTTCTTCTTCAGCGCATCAGAGTATTTCATATAATAATATATGAAATAAGATATCAATATAATAACAGTCTCTTCTCTTCTAATTTGCAAAATATATACAAAAAAAGAACCAGATGGACCTCGCTCTGCTGTACAGTTGGGGTGGAGTGCACCTCGTTCATAGGAAAGGTCATTATAATTGATTTGTTAAATTTGAATGCAATGATAGGTATCATTTAGAAATAATTACAATTAAAAATTATTGGTCAATAAATTGTTGTGTTTTGTTTTATTTTGTTTGTCATTATGTAAAACTTGATATAAATACACAAATATGTGTAGAAAAATAAATAAAAATGTCTATATTGGAACATATTTTTTAATGTTCAAATATAATAATTTATTATGAATAAACATGCCGTTGTAAGCCTTTTTATCACATAAGATAAAGATTATATTATAATGTATTAATGTATTCAGACTTTAAAAATTACAATATTATAATATAAGATTTGTAGTTCTGCGCTATCAGCGAATTTTGTTTACAGTGGATGTGCCTTATCAGTTATCAATTTATCATTACACAGATTAGTATCTCAGTCCTCACTTCCTCAGCACTCTCTCTGAATTCTCTATTTCTCTGGTAAATATTAATTTGTTTTTTGTACTTAACCTACTACTTCTTATTCGGTTTTTTTCACTTACATATTAACTTTATAATGTAAAATTCAACATTATTCTTAAAATGATGTAATTTAGATTAAGTAAATAAGGGTTTAAATTTAGAGTTTACTAACTTCAAATTTGTAAGTATTTATTTCATTTGTTTATGTTAACTGTCTAATATTTGTTTTGAATATATATGAATATCAGAATATAAATCAATATTGTTTGTAAATAATATTAAAATTAAAAACCCAGCTATTAGTTTTTTACTACCAGTTGTAAATGTAAAGTATCGAAATATAAAATAGCGGAGAATAATATATATAATATTATAAAAATTTAATATATAAGTAATTTACTGACTGTAAAATTACATTTATTGTTTCTTTTATACATTTTTGAACGTTTACCATATAGGTATTAGGTATTATTAAATACCTAAATATATCTTTTGAATTTTTCTACAAAAAATACTCTTATTATTATAAAACTTGTAATAATCATCGATTAATATTGAATACATAAACTAATGCAACAATATATTGTATACAAAGATATGTTATATCAATAGTAAAACTGTAGTTAATTTTGAAATGAAACATTCTCAGAATACTTATTAGGAACTAAGGTGTTATACTGCTAAAATATATTTAAAACATATAAACTTACATACTTACAGTAGCGGATTTAATGCATACGAAGTAGGCAGTTGCCTAGGGAGGGAATTTTAAGCCAATATTTTTTTGAGAATACTAGGTTTTTTAGATTTTGTATTATAGGGTAAGATTACTCTGAAGGATAGCAAATAAATATGTTAAATATTTAAACACAACATTAATAAGCAATTTAAACATTTTTGTTAATATAATTAACATTTCTTCTTTATAATACATTAAGTCCAAGTTATTAGTCAGTTATCGACCAACTGCTGGGAAACTCGTGAAAATAATTAATAATTACTCGCGGGTCGTTCGACCATACGACTATTAGCATACTATTTTCTTAATCAGAATAATTTATGAACATAACCCATAACTATTATTTAGTATCAGTCTTAAAGATTTATTTTTGTTTAAGGTATGTTAAATAAGTACTTAAAAACACATTTTCTCATTGATAAGTTTAATAAGGCGGCAATTGCATACCTATATTAAAATCAATGTTAAGTGTATTATTATTAACAAGTTAATGTGTATTTAAATATTAAAAAAAAATATCCTTCTAATAATAATATTAACTTATTGGTCATATGTAGTTTTAATAAAATAATATCATGTATAATGGCCCAACTTACCACTGAGGATAATTATCAGATACTTAACGTATACAACTGGCAGTATAAAAAATAATATCTGGTTTCATTTTAATATTATCCACTATTAATATTGATTTTTTTTTTGATATAATTTTATTCAATGGCTATTCAATTGACATTCAATATTTTTATTTTCTTTTTTGTAGAAAATGAGCCCAGAAAAAAAAGCATGGATTAAGCCATTTTTTGAAGAAAACCTATCAACTGAAACAATTACGTCATTAAAGAAAACCGTTCCTGAAAAGTCCAAATCTATTTTAAACAAAAAAAGGCCTTATCTTCAAAATGAAAATAAAAATGTTGATTGGTGTGACATGTACACTCCTCAGACTGTCACTCAATTAGCAGTTCATTCTGGGAAAATAAAAGAACTAAGACATTGGTTTGAAAGTTTAAATAATGATTCATCGATTAAAAGTAAATTATTACTTGTCAGTGGGCCTACTGGATGTGCCAAAGCAACCTCAGTGAAATTAATTGCCAAACAGTGTGGTTATATGTGTTTAGAGTGGGTTACCCCTATGACTAATGAACCGATTTATGATCAATGTAGCAATAATTATTGTAATCAAAATGTTCAAGACAAGTTTCAAGATTTTATTTGGGGAGCCACTAGATACCGCAGTTTGAATTGTGTTTTAAATAGTCAATTTTTATTGATTAAAGATTTCCCTAATATCTTTATTGATAAACCAGAAGAGTTTCATGATATTATGGCGCGTTTTAATACAACTTCAAAATTTCCAATTGTGTTCATTGTAAATAATGAAAAAATTGCAAGGGATTTATTTTCCGCAGAAACTCTAGAAACATTAAAAGTGACACAAATCAAATTTAATCCAGTCACAAGAAAAGCAGTGTTGGCAGTATTAGGACAAATAGTTAAATCTGAACAGCAAAAAAATAAACTATTAAGGATTCCAAATTCTACTGAAATGAATGCTATATATGATGAGACTAATGGTGACTTGAGAGCATCTATTATAAATTTAAGTTTTGTTTGTATGAATATTCCAAATAAAGTAATTAAAAAATGTTCTACTGCATCCAAGGACGAGAATCTAGATCTATTTCATTCTATTGGTCGCGTTATTTATCCAAAAAGAGAACTAATTGACTCTCCACTTCAATTTAAATTTACTCATAATCCTGACAATCTGGTTGAAAATTTTGCAATGCAACCTTCTACAGTTTTGGGATTCCTTCAGGAAAACTATTTATCACGATTCTCAAATTTGTCTGACATTTGTGAAGGAGCTGAAGCAATCAGTACTGCTGATGTAATGTTAAGTTCAGATTTTATGTTTGGTGTTTCTATTTATGATATCAGCTTAGCGTCATTATCAGTAGCTGTCAGAGGACTAATGTTAGCCAACAAAAATCCCATAAAGACATTTAAATCCATTGTAAAGCCTAAACATTTCCAATACAACAATGATGTCCAAATTTATAAAGATGTTAAAAGATGGTTTAATGTTTATGAATCACCCAAAAATTTATTGTTAGATGTGGTTCCATTTGTGAACGAATTAGGAACTGATCAACAGAAAATTGCTGCTAAAGAATTTTTGAGTTTCAAAAGGAAATAATGACTGACCCCTAGTTTAAGTATTTGCTATATTATAATTATTCATTTGTGATTTAATCTTAGGTAGTAAATAAATTATTTAGTATTCTTGTACTTTAATGTGAATATATTGTGTAATAGAATGAAAAACCTTTTCATATTATATTAAATTTACTTTATTTGTATTTTAATAAACAAAAACATTGAACTATTTACATAAAAAATTGCTAGTCTTCTATAGAGAGACAAAGGAATAGTCATATCTCAAGAAACATAAATTTTAGAAAACATAAATGAGCATTAATAGCCCTTTCTTCCTCGGAATCTTTGTCTGTTGTCCAGCTGAAACATTTAAGTAGAAATATTATACTTTTATATTAAAATATAATAATATTGGGATCAAAATGTAGAACTTATTAATGTGTAGTAAGTTTAGTCAATTGAAATTTTAATAGTAACAAATGATTTGATTAATTGTGTTGTCTTTTCAAATAAAATAATACAATGTGTAATAATATTTGTATTTCTTTAATATTCAATTAAAGAAGAAAGGGCAAAGGATAGAGATGAGTGGAGGCAAGTAGTGTTGTGGCAATGGGCCTAAAAGGCCTGTAAAATTCTAAAGAAAAAGAAGAATTTTTATAAATGTAGGTACTTGGTTCATTACTAGAAATAAGATATTTATTTAAAAATTACATAAAATTATGTGTTAGTTTTTGTGAACATAAAACTATTCAAATTTCAATTGTACTAATTGAACTAAATCAACAGGTTAATGTAATATAATATGGAATGGAATTAATTAAACACTTACAAGTGATCTTTTGCATTCAAAAAATGTATTTTGTAGCGCCAAACATTCTGGAGGACAATTTTTGTCTTTCAAGCATTCTTTTGGAGTCTTTTTTTCCTAAAAATAATAATGATAAATATTTATTACATTTAATTGTTAAATTTATGACTCTCATTTTACAGTCTATAACATAATTTTCACAAATGATTTACAATTTTACAACAACTAGACTCCAACAAACACATTTTGAGATCAGCTCTAACGCCCGCACAAGGTTTATGATCTGCAAGGGCACCTTCTTCATAGCGCATCATTTTTATAAACAAACTATTAAAAATCCAAACTGTCGAAAAGTGAATAATGTTTTACTTAAATTTGACTGGATAGATTGATTTGGTTTTATAGTTAAGATTATAGTAGAAGCAATAATATATAATATGTAATTCGGTCTGTGATTAGTTTGATTTTTATATCATTTGCTTTGAGAAAACTGATAGCAAAATACTGTTATCAGTGTAATCATAAACTTACAACCACAGAATACAACCGTGGTTCAGGCATTTATCAAAGCACAAAATTAAATTATGGGCTCGGAATGATAATATAGATAAAAAATATAATATATAATATTTAAAAAATATTTTTTACAATATTTCTGATTTCTGAAATCTAAAACAGCGATTAAAAATTATAGAATTAAGTACTTTTAATATTCTTAAACTGTATTATGAATATTAATAAAGATATTTTATATTTATTATAATTTTATATTCAAGGTAGATAGTATGCTGATTATATAAAATAGTTTACCTACATAATTATTTTATTTAAAATACATTAGACTATGTTCAAATTTATCGAATGAATTGAAAGTATCTCCAATTTCCATTTTTTAATTGTATTTAATAAATAATTGAATAGTTAGAAATATATAAATCACACTTCACAACCTGTACCTACGTGTTACATTATGTCATTAAGAACAGGTAAAAGTAGGAAAGTTGAACTTTCCCTAATAAAAGAACACTATTATTAATATATTCGAATTAAGTCCCCATCCCTGAACAGTGTTAAATTATATTATAGGTGGTTCATGCCCGCCCGGTGTTCTATTATCAATCGGTGATTTAGATACAGCCTATATTTTATATCTGGCAAACATTTCTCGCCTTTATGAATTACGATACTAGGTACGTGAAAATAAGGAAAACTGTGAAGTGTGAAAGTGACAAGTACGATTTAAGATTATCTTAAATCGTGGTGACAAGTATGGACACTGTGCACGAATAACAATGACAAAATAAACAATATTATTTTTTATATTAAATGTTTATTTTTACATGACGAATATGTTTTCATATTATAATTTTATTATAATCTGTTAAGTGTTGATCGGTTGTTCTATTACATATGGCTATTTTACTGTTTTATATTCTTTGTATGTAAATTATAATTTAACAACAAGGAATACATTATAATGTCTGTGAAGATAGCTCCCTTTGTTTGGCTTTTGCTACCAACTAAAATATACTGGACTGGTATTTAAATGGCCGGGGGAAGTAGAGGAACGGTCGTCAAATGTTTATTAAACTCTACCAACCTAATCGGTACAAGTACTTAAGGGTAGAAGCGCGCATAATAACAAATAATGGAACTAATTTAATAACGATTTACGTACGATAATATATGTCTAAATTCTTTTAAAATATAAAATATATATTATAATTATTAATTTATAGGCTATAGTGAAACTTGCTATTCTCCGTGATGAAACATTGTTTTATTTTATTTTTAATATACATTTTTAGTTCAACTATAGATAGCGCCTTTACCCCTAGTTGTACTCACGAAAGAAGACATACCATATTGACAAATGTTGACATCGATCCAAGTACCTATTAAATGTTCAAGTTATTATATTACATTTTATCCCAATTATTAATATAATACAGAATGGATACTTTTATTTGAAAATAAGTGTCATCTATTTCGATGCTTTGGTGATTTTATTGTTTCGATTATTCTATTAAACGATACGCGTTTGTTTGTAGATAGGTATTTGACACTCATTTGATGATGTTCATTAGCAACCGTAAATGGCCAATTACGTGAATGACTAAAACGTAAATCATATTGAATCATTATTGACATCGAGTGTTATCAGAAACGAGCTCTAAAATGTTTAATTATATATTGGACTATTAGAGCGTGTTATAAATAATAAATTACTTAGCCATTGATCGAATTGAAAACAAATTAGCTCCTAAAATACTTAAGAAGATTAAGCATAATTAATAAATAAATAGAAACATATGAAAGAGCTATTGTATAATTACATATGATGATTAAGCTTGAAGATTTTATCTTTATTTAATAAAACATTTGTACCTGTATCCTATTCTCAATAACGTGTACTGTGAATATTTTTGTTTGCTTACTTGTGAAGTTTCCAATAGGTACTGATTGACCAAAATTGAACTTATACTATGAATCTTATCTTAGTATAAGATTATAAAGTCTTAACTTTATAATCTTGTATTTTAGTCCCAGTTCATGCTTCAAAAATTATAAAAATATATTACCTACCTCGTTGATGTGTATTTTTCATAGTTGCGACGTCAAAGTTAATTAAGAAACGTAAATATTATGTATTATTAACAAATACTAAAAAAATAATAAAAATTTTTCATATAATAATAACTTAACACGTTAAAACATTTACTGTCGTTTAATAGAAACATGTCCAATTGTATTCATAGGAAAAATTACCAAAAACTTCAATAAAACGAGCTGGGTTTTCTTTTTTTATAAAGTCTTGAGATAAATTTTGGTTAATTCATTACGCTTCTACTAATTTGTTGGTCTTTAACGAATACGATAATAATTTCTCTATAATTGCACCAAATGAAAATATCTTCATAATAAAAATAATCACACACACGATCTGTTTGAAATTTTTTTAGTATTATTAATTGAACAATTATTATACGATAAACTAGCCATAATAATAATAATCAATAAACAAAAAAATCAATTTAAACCCAATAATACATTAATATTACTAGAAATACGAATACCTACTGAAAATTTAGCTTTAAGTAAACCGCAAGCACTAGTGCAGTAGTGCAATATTTGAATAAAGCTCTTTTGTGTTTATATAAACATACCATCATTATTCAATAAACTACCTAGTTATATGAAAGCAATTGACAAAAATATAATAATTTTAAATTTAAGTTTGAAATAAACAAAGGTTCTATAGTTTGTTTTATGTTCGCGTTTATGTTTTCCAAATACATATAGCTTACATATTTTAATGTTATCAAATTTAAAAACAATGCAGGCTGTTTTCTAATTTTGTTTTAGGATGAAGAACGATCTACTATAATAGCCGTGGATTATCAAAATATATTCTGCTGTAAGTTAATGACAACTTCGACAGTTAATTTACGGAGTAGCATTATAATACTATACACAATTAGTATTATAACTTGGTAATTTGGGTTATTCGACATTTAGGATTACGCAATAATAATAGTTGTTTTATACTTGTTTGTCGTTTTAATGATTTATATGATTTCAGTTTCAAAATTTAAATTTGTCCCCGTGATGTAATATTAAAATGTATATATAAATAAGTGAACGTATACAAATACTGAACGAATAGTTTTACCTCATTTAACTCAACATTTTTTATAAAGTACGAAATTATTTATAATGGGTATTCGAAACAACAACAGTTTATGCAAAGTCAAATTTAATTCTTTAACTACAGAGTATTTTTTCATTCTAACGTTGCTAAAACACTAGGTAGGAACTTTTTAATAGATTTTAATTTTAAAACTTTAGTTTATTTATTTTTCGTATTTTATAATGACATTATCCTATAGAGAGTATTTGTATGACATTATAAATTTTTAATTAAAAATACAGTTGCGTTGTATTTGCATTATGATACTCAGTATAATATAATATTTATGATTTTTATTGTACGGTACGGTGTACGTGTAACTGTGTAAGTAGCTTGGTGCCAGGTAAGAGGTATACAATGGTAGTAGAATAATGTAATTGAAAAAAATGTCTTGCTTCATAATAAATTACAAATTTCAAATTATTTAAAAATACAATCAAATTCGATGTCTGTTCCTTCATAAAACCAAATGTAAGAAAATAACCGGACGGGGACTCGTTGTGTTGTACACTGTACAGTAGAGGTGGAGTGGACCTCGTTCATAGGATAGGTTATTATAAATTATAATGGATGTTTATAATCTGAATGCAATGCTAGGTATTATTGCATATGAAAAAAAAATTCTGAACGAGGATAATTTATTAGTCTAGAACAGTGGTTCTCAAATTTTTTTATTCTATGTACCCCTTGTAAATTTTAAAAAAATCAAATTAAATTACAGTTTTTGAATAACTGTAAGAACAACCCATGTGGAATCTTTTATTAAATTTTCATTTATTTTGTCCCTTCAAATTTTTTTGTGCAATAATTCTAAAAATAAAAAAAATCGAATATTTGAGATGCCTATAAATTGTTTAAAAATTAGTAAAATATGTTGAAAAAAAAATATCAATTTAAACTACTAGGAACACCTCAAATTTCTACAAATTATACTTTTTGAGTAAAAACAACTAAAATCATTTGAGTATAAATATTTATTGTAGGCAATTTCGTAAAAATATAAATCTCAGAGGTTCATCAAATTGTTTTCTATAATTCCGTTAAAAGTTTTTTTTTAATGTAATTAGAAAAAAATATGAAGAATCTTGTATTGATATTATGAACTTTAAGTTTAAATACCAAAAACTTTATGAATTTTCAACTACAAAATAATTTGCGAACTATCGCGATTTTGACATACTTCATAACAATTTGAATTTTAGGGGTTTATAAAAAAAAATTGTGTGAAACAATTTTTAATTTTTTTTATCTGGGATATGTATAACTTAAAATAAACCTTGTATTAAATTTTTAAACATTTTTAGACGTCCAAATTTTTTTTTATTGATATAAAAAAAAAAATAAAAATACTTAGAAAATTTCAATTTTTTATAATTAGATCAAAAGAAGTCAAAATACTTCGAACATTTAACTATATATAGAAAATTATTATATAAAAATTTGTTAAAAATAGCAAGTGTTTGCAGTTTTTCGTTTTTGAGTAAGAACATTTTAAAAAGATTTATTTTGTCAAAAAGTTGTTTTGCGTAAAATTTCCATTTTACTGTAATTATTTTATGGTTTTTCCTGACGATTTTGAAGAGTATAGAAAATGTTTTAATTTTGATATGCCTAAGTACCAACTAGATTCACTTAATTTTCAGAAAAAATTCTGTATAAAGAAATCGAAGCCTTTTTACTGCTCCAAAATGTAACGATAGATACAAAAAAAAAATAAATAAATAAATAAATAACACACACATTATTCTAAGATCAATTAATTCACTGCGTTCCGAATCTAAAATTAACTCATATTTATTATAACGAAACATTAGACAGACAAAAGTACAAAACAATAAATAAATAAAGAAGCAAAATTGATTATCGGCTTAAATGACCAATATACAAAACACTGGACGCATGCAATGCCACGATAAATAACATAAAATACTGTATAAATTACAAAATCAAATGATTTTAAATAGACAGATATTAATGTGGAAAATCGAAGTTAAAAATACTCAAGTTCAAAAATAATATATTATAAATATTGGAAATGATTAACATACGGTATGTTAATAATAATATCATTAATATCTGGTAAACCACTATCATGATTCAGAAGCATGGGATAGGGACATAGGGTTATATTCTGGTCCTTCACACCATTGCAATATACCGGATCATAACAAAGTAAACACAGAAAGAAATTTAAAAAAAAAATTCACACATTTTTTTTTTCATTTAATATATATAATAAAATATTTTAATATAAATTAAATACTGATTGATGTATATAATAAAATATATAGTATATATAGGTACGTTTTATGACAGTAAATGTAGTCAATGTAAAGAGGAAGATGAGTAAGTTGTTCTATATTATATTATGTATAGGTAGATACATGAGACGTCTATATTAGTTATAATAAAAATCGTAATAAGTATAATATATACGAGTCTAATAAATATAGAAAACAACAGAAATATGCGACGCGATGATGATACATGAATATAATATTAATGTGTTATATTATTATAATGTATTTTGTATATTCGTATACACTTTTCCTAAACGTCACGAATATTTTTTATTTTATACTATCTTACTTATAATAATCATTCCATATTCGAAATCGATACTTCGCAGCATACTATTGCATAACGCGGAAATGTACGTTTTATTGAAATCACGATGTAATTGGAAAACAATAATAATCCGAACGCAACGCGCATGGGGTAGAGTATTTTTGTACTTATTCACACAACACGTGACGTGGATTAGTATGTACCGATCGGTGTTCCCCATTTGCGCCAAAAACAATTTATTCATTTTGAGTAAAGCCCGTTTGCGCCAAAATAATAAAGGTAAGTATGTTATTTCCAACAGCCTATTTGTGCCAAATTTACCTGCATAAACATTTTAAATTAACGACTTGGTTAATTCTTATATTTTAAAGACTTATTTAAAACGTATGCCTGTAACGTATAATAAAGTTATTTTTATAAGTCTATAGATTTTAAAGTTTTGTATATTATCGCATCGAAAGATGAACAAACAAGTCTTATATCAGTTTTATTATGTTGTACGAGCTTTACACGATCTACATTTCACTACTTCTAAAAACGAAGATTTTTTATTTATTAATGACGAATTATCCAAAATAATTATATTTACATGCCACGAAAATGTAAAATCTATAGAGTTATAAAAATAACTTTATTATACGCTACAGGCATACGTTTTAAATAAGTCTTTAAAATATAAGAATTAACCGAGTCGTTAATTTAAAATTTTTACGCAGGTAAATTTGGTGCAAATGGGTTGTTGGAAAAAGCATACACTTTTTATTTTGGCGCAAATGGGCTGTACCCAAAATGAATTAATTTTTTTTTTAGCGTAAATGGGCGATGCCCGTACCGATTACCGGGGACATGGAGGGATTATTAAGTATATTATTATACATTGTCCATTGATTATCGCCATACCGATTGAAGACTGACGACGAAATGGTGAAAAACGCGAAGTGATTACAATGCTCGTGTACGCTTCAATTTGGACGCAATCAACCGGACGCGACAGTGGTTTTGACGGCGGCGGCGGCGGCCCTGTTGTTGGCGTGGTGTCTGTACCCGTTGAACATTTGAGGCGTCACCGGACTGCCGAAAGGGTCGCGGCCCCCGTTCTGGGCGTCACGATGTCTCACGCGCACGCCACTGACGGCCGGAGTGTCCCGTCGCACCGGCAAGCCGCCGTCGAAGCTGTCCAGCCGCATCCGCAGGCCACTGCCGAAGCTGTCCCGTCGCGCCCGCACTTCACTTCCTACGCTGTCCCGTCGCTCGCGCGCCTCGCTCCCAAAGTCGCTGCTGTCGTCACCACCGCCGGCACTCCCAATGTCCGGCAACGAAAGACGGCCGCCGACGCCACTCCGCCTGTCGTCACCCGCTCGGTGCACATCGTCGCCATCGTCGTCCATGTCGTCGACCATGTCGTCACCTCTACCACTGTAGCCTACACGGGCGTGCCGTGGTATGTCGAACGCTTGCCGACTGATGATGGACGCGAGTGTAGACGCCGCCGAGTTGAGACCATTGACGTACGAGTGAACCGCCAGCACCGGTTCGTCGATGGGCATCCTGGGCGGAAAAAGAGAAAAAAAAATATATTATATCAAGTAGGTAACTAATTTACGTTGCAATTAGAATCAATGATTTTTATGTCAAAATTAAAAGTTTTTATGTTATTTTAAAATGTAAAATTTATGTATGAAAGAATGATTTATAATTTAAATTGCCTAGATATGATAAATTATTTTATTATTATTTATGTCAGGTTTTAAATAAGTGAAATTTAAAAGATTAAAACAATTAGAAGTTGGAAAAACATAAATACAATTGTAATTATTACATTCATAATTGATTATATTGTAAAGTTTAAAAAGAACCGGATGGTCCTCGCTCTGCTGTCAATAGGGGGTGGAGTGGACCTCGTTCATAAGATAGGTCATTACAATGGATTTGTTAAATTTGAATGCAATGATAGGACTCTCCCCATGAAAAATTCCTAAATACGCCACTGCCACCACCGCCATCACCGAGCTGCATTTATTAGTGCTAAACGCAATGCAGCAGTTTGTTTTGTAATTATTTAGGTAATGACGAACATGGACAAATTAATTTAAGTTTATGTGTGATACCTACGATACAACTTACAACTTAAAGTCAACTTTTAGTTAAATGTTTTGATTTTTTTGGAAATCCGAACTTTTTTATCGATATTTAAAAAAAAAATAATTATTTAGAAAAGTCAAAAATTTAAATAGGTCAAAAAAGTCAAAACACTTCAAAAACTTTCAAGAAACTTCAAAGTTGCTAAGAAAAATAAATTAATATTTTAGTTGTTTCTTCTTCATCATTATTTGTCTTTTTTTTTTGCGATATTTTATCTGGTGGGATTTTAGAGGTAAGATTCCATTCATTTTAATAATATTGTTGTTTATTTGTGTTATACATTAACAAATTAAAATATTAATGACGGAGGCCAAATAAATTAACATCGATATATATATATATATATAAATTCTAATGCGTTTGCATTAATTATATTTTTCATTTCATATAATATTATCTACAATTAGGAAAGAAAAAGAAAGAGTAAACCAAATTCTTGCTCGTGTTGGACTGAATAATGTGTGGTTTTCTCGGGAACGCTATCCGTTTGAAACTTGTACATCGAAGGACATTAAATTTATGTAGTATTTTAAGTGTTTTATTATACCTACACTTTATAATGTATAATATTATAAGTATTACACAAACAGCTCCAGTGCACATTTACTACAATATGACACATAATAATAATATAATGCAACAGAAAAAGAAAGTTCGTGGGAAGAGGCCTTTCTCAGTCGATGCGAAGAGCTTTCAAAACCTTTTACGGGGAATTCTTTTGGCTCCTTTTTTTTTTTAATAGAAATCAAAAACGCATTAATCCGCACGCGATAATAATAATAATAAATTTTGGATTGAGTTTTTTGCCTTATAGAAAATAATTCTCTACGACCGTGGTGCTTGTACGCTTGTGTGCGAAACGCAATAAAACATAACTTTTACATCGTGGTCGCCGTACGCGTTAAAATGATATATAATATTGGACGTCGGGCTAAGAATAGGAAATCATTCGTGAAAAAACGCGATATTATTGCGGCCTTGTGGGTAGATTTGTATTAATGTAATAAAATGTTTCGTAAAATTTACAACTTACAGCGTTCGACCAATGCGTTTAAAAAGTCGTTCGTGAAATGCAGTTATTTTTAAGTCGGCGATACACATGCGTCCATTAATCGGCATTCAGTTAGGTTGGATTGGGTTAGGTTAGATCATGCTATTGCAATTATTGTAAATCTTAATTATTAAATAAACAAATAATGCAGAAGCCATCTGGGCACTTAAAATTATTTTACGAATTACATTTTTCCAATAATAATTATGTTAAGAACGGAAATACTTCTTTATAGTTATATGCATATACGCAAGGAGTTATGTACGTGAAAGTATTAAATCGAACTACTTTTGTTTACACTAAGAAACTAAATTAATATAAATGTGACACGGTGATTATCCATGAGGAGACTAAATTTAATGTTTGAAACGATTTAAGCCACGTTAAAAACAAGCCACTGTCTTTAACAGGATCATTTCCTCGGTGATATCCTAATATGTAGTGGATAAAAACGATGGATTAACTTTTTTCATTTATTTTGTCATGCGGTAAAAACTGTTATACCTATTAGTTTCTTTTGTACGTATTTCATTCACCGTTCTCTCCACATAATATATACTGATACAATAATTCTTAGACCTTTATTTTTTTCACAGCGTCAGTTTAACAATGTACTAAATAATATATATATTATATACATATATACATATTATAGGCTTGTTTTTATAATATATCGAAATAATATAAAATTCAAATTATTTATTATTTAGGTTATTATATTTTATAATCATGTGGAAAGTGCTGTTTTTCAATTTTTGAGTGAAGCGTAAAATGTATTGATATTACGATGATATTATGTGTTTTTTGTGTAGGTAGTTTTTGTTACTTTATACTTTACATTTCATAATCTATATAATTTCGACCGAAAGTTTGTTGAATTAATCGAATATTTCGATTGGACAATATTAGTTTTTTTATGTCTAAATATATCAATCATAGGGACTTGAAAGAAAAACGGGATAGTAATAATATAAGCATTAAGAATAAGCACATAATATACAAATTTTAACTGTTGTTACTAAATTAATTAAATCAAAGGTTATATTTATATTTATAAGCATTTTTTCGTAAAAGTTAAATTAACAAATCTGATTATGGAATTATTAGGTACTTACACTATAATTATTAATGAAATAGTTAATGTAATATGATTCACCTGGGTACATTGAGTTTAATGGGTATGTTGATTTCATACGTATTAAAACTATTTTGCGTACATCAGTACCTAACTCGATCGTTCCTATTTCTCATTTTTCTACCTCTACCGTATCTGCTTACTGTTTTGTTTTCAAATTATTTTCCATCGGCAATAGATTTGTGACGACCGCTAATGGCTTCGTTGATGGCTCAACTGTATGCGACCGTGTTATAATACACATAACATACACAGCGTATATGTATACACGAATTGCGGAATGATGGATTATGGTGGTTATAGTGTCATTCGCACGCAAGATTTAAGTATTACGGTCATTATCATCTATCGATGAATGTGGATTATGAAAGGAAATTAAAAGCCGAATATCAGTCACATAGCTCGATAGCTCAGTTAATACTGGATCACAAACGCGTGACTAGCTTACATCCGCAACTGTAAAATATTAAACAATGGGCCGTAAAAATATGTTTTTACGGTTTTTTTTCTTTTGCCAGCCACCTTATTAGTTCATAAACCAGCAGGTGTTATGCATAGTTTAAACATCACGGGCGGATAATTTATCACCAAGCTTAAAATACAATATTAATTCTCTACACTTTAAGACACATATACAGTGACCACAAAATGTACCGCGTTAAGTATTTCGATAACATATAGTGATCGTTACGCGTAATAAATACGCATTTGTTCCAACGGCCGTCCTAACGTAGCTTAACAGCCGAAATACCACGGGTTTAATTTTTATAGAGACATTTAAATTATTCACTCGACCTGCTTTTGGGAATAGGCGAGGTAGCGTATTAGCCCTTTTCTGCTACCATCGTAGATGTGTCTATAATACGTTTTATCCGCATAATCCGTATCTCTGAATACGGTGCGTGAATGTAAGGATGGAAAAAATTATACTGAATGTAAAAACTCAAAACCTATTTTTACCAAAGAAATTGACTGATATCATAGTCAATTATTATTAGACAACAAAATTATAGTCTTATTGTAAAATGTACTGTCATCTGTTTAGAAAATAAAAATAAATTATAATAAGAACATATTATAAGGACTACGAATAAAAATGTTTAAATTGTGAAATTCTATTATTATATTTGTATAGAGCGAATAGTACAAAACTGAAAATGATTGAAATAAAATACAAGTATTAGGATAGAGCCCGATTCTGTAAATTCATTGTTTCATATAGCCTTTTTTACCTGGTTTAGGATACGATAAGAATATAATCCCGTTCTCGTATAATTTTATTACTATTTTTTTTTTTTTTTTTGTAACATGATTCCGTATTTCATACAATTAAAATCAAACAGTATGTATAGTAATATAATTTAAAATTTCAAATTGAATAATATGATATTTTATTTAACTTTGTTTCACAACTGAAACTAAGTAAACGATATCGTTGTTTCATTATACAGTCACCGGAGAGTGGTTTATCGGTTAACGTGAAACTATATCAGATTCTAGGATTTATGAAGTATCTAGTTCTATAATATGGTTCGATTAATATTTCTAATAACAATACTCCCCATAGTGATAAGATCGCATTGATAAATTAACTACGATAATATATTTAATTAGTCTGTTAATGTACCTACTTGTAAGTTGCTGGTATGGTTAATTTAGTCACCCCGCGAATTTTTACTTTGTAATTCATAATTTTAATTACTTAAAATGCATAAATATATGTATTATATACTATATTCTTATTTAATATTTGTACATCATTACATAATTATAATTAATTTATATTAATATTGAATATTTATGTTCAAAACTACTTGAAAGTCTTGATTTTTTAATTTGTAATACGAAAGAATTCATTAATGAAATATGTCTAAAAATTTTTAATAGGTACCTACCTCCCTAGTTAGACCTGTAATTTGTACTTATTATATTATGTTCATATAATCTTGTATTGTTAACTTTATTTATTTATTTATCAACATCAAACATACATATATACAAAAAAAGAAAAAAATATATACATATATAATATGTTGATACCTAGTCCTTTTAAGTACGCTTGTGGTGGAAATAAGGAGTCTTACTCTACTAATCTATTAAATTATATAAAGATAAATAGAGAAAAATATAACGATTTTTAATAACACATGTAAGTAATACTTTCATTTATGACATACATAGTATACATAATAAAATAAAAGTAGTGGAAGTACAAAAATAAATCAATTTGAGTGTTTGTGAAAATAATCTAACAAAGATTCGTAAATTACAGCAAAAAACAAAAGAAATAATTTTATTATGTTACTATATTATTATATTACTGAATTGTACTTGATCCTTATTGCCTTAAAGGCATTTATATAAATAAATAAATAAATATTATGGTAAATCAGATTTAAATAGAATAATACTGCATTTTACAACGTTGCACCCAAATTTTTACAGACTCGTGTTACGATAAATAACAAAAAACGTTTATATGGTGAGATATATATTGGTGAGATTATTGAATGTACATTTCCTTACTGTTAGGTCTATCAATATAATCGATATTGCGTAACAAGTTATCGACATTTTACTTATAAATAATAATATATGTTTGATGTTCGTGGAGCGTTTAGAAAATACAGTTAAAATGTACACGTTTTATAAGATATCACCTATACAATAATATAACTTTGGAATTATGGGACTCGGACACCAGGTATAAGACAGTACAATGGCCAGAATTACCCATTATTATTGGATTGGCTTTGTATGTTGATCGGATATAATGCCGAAATAACTCTGACTGTTGCACCATGGACCGGATGTATCGTATACCGCACGTTGAGCCCGTGAGATAGGTTGTCTTTTGTGCCACACAAGGGGCTGCCCGGGTAAGTCTTGTTACGGCGCCAAAAAGGCAGTGAATGCTATCGGTTTGACCCGTGCCTTGACCTTTTATACCCGTCCCGAGACAGCGATGGCATACTGTCACGCGATGGGTAAATCCGTGGTGGTCGCGGTGACTGGTCGAACGATGTACAAAGCGGGGTGTATGAATAAAATTGGTGAATACAATGGATAGGTATATTGTGATGATAATTATGAAAGATACAATTTTAATGAGCTTGATCATTATTTTGGGCAGTACAGGATAATGAGATAGTTTAAAATGGAATAGATAGAATATTAATTAATATGAAAAATGATTATGTGTACGTATGGTGGACGTGTACACGTGGAAACAATATAGGTATCTAACTAATTTATGATTAAACGACGTTTCGTGTTCGACATTTATTTCGACTAGGTATGGATAAAGAGAATATTGATTGTGTTTGAACTATTACTATTTATTTATGTATGGTGTTGTAAATGTATTATAGTTCATCCCTATAATTTGAGTCTAATGTTGGTAGTAATGCCAATTTCTTTAAGTACATTTTAGAAACATTTATTTTAGGCCGTTGTATATTATGTATGAAAATGTGGGCACCTACATTATAACGTGCACTTACTTTATAGTCTGTAATTATTAGAAAATACATTTTATAAATTATTAACTAGATAATATGTTTCGTGCTCGATATGAACTTTATATTCAAATAAATTGTGGATCCTTTTTTTCGTTTCTGCCATTGGTTCTCTTTTAAAAGTAGACGCATGTAAATGTAGAGTATTTTATAAGAACCATGTATTTCATTTTAATTATATGATACTATATTTTATCGGGTTGGTTATAATTCTAGGACCTAAAAAACTGTTAACAATAGAATAAAACACATATTACCATCAACAACAAATTTGGATCGATTGGAATACGCTGAATCTTTATGTGTACATTGTACAGGCTGTTTGAAATAATTTTTCTACGGAGATCAAAGTTAGGGTTAATGACATTAGTTCATACGGGTCAACTAAACAGTGTATATATCGATACCATCATCTGTTACGATTTGCATTGCGATATGGCAACTTGTCGACACCGTAGATATAGGTATGCAATATCTGCATCATATTGAAAGGAATTTATTATAGAAATTATTATAGATATTGATGCTGCTGGTAATTTGGTAATTATTTGGAGAATTTTTTTTAAGCTTTAAAGGGTTTAAACGTGTTTCTATATTTATTTCTAACTTTATTTGTATAAACGTTTTGCTATGTAGCTAAATAATAATTATTATGATATTAATCAGTATAATAATAAGAACATTCTTCTGCCAACTTTAGACAAAAGAGGCGTGATATAATTCTCTGTATTTATTAGAGTTGTATTATACTTTAGTAACAGCCAAAGATCTCTCTTTCTCTCTCTCACTTATAACAATTCATCTTTGAAGCTTGTTATAGTTTATAAAATTAACATTTCAAACAATGGTTATCACACATGAGTTTTACAATGCATGCAGTATCCTTTAAAGCCATTATACTTGGTTTTATTGAAAACTTGTCTGCTTTAGTTTTAGAAAGTTTATAAGACTAATTAAACGAGGCGGGCAAAATTTTGAAGTTTTCCACAGAAACTTATTAACTGGGATTCTAGTGGGAATTCCAGTTGATATGTTAATTTTATACAAAACAGATTGGACAATAATTTAGTAACTGTACTTCTTCAGATATTTAATAATATCGCTATTTAATTGTTCAATATTATAGCATAATTTTTAGTAATATACGTCGTGTAGCCTATATGATTGTTTACATATTTCCATATATCAATGTGTAATTTATTTATTTATTTGTGTACCTCGTAACAGAAGTTGGTTTTGACGGCACTTTGATGTCCGATGACATTTTTCCTCGGTTTTTGAAAGAACCCATGAAATTACTTATTCTAAAAAAAATTATGTCTGTTTAAGGTGCGTTTATGAAAAATGCAAGTTTAAAAAATTATACGTCTTTCCGATCCCTTTCTTGTCTATCTCTCTTTGGAAGTTTATTGGCAAATCTCTTTTTTCTCTTTCCGTTGTATTGTTTTCCTGGAACATAAGCAAACAATTTATTTTGCCTTATTGTAATATGCTTCTCAAAGATTGATATATTTTCTTCCTTGACGTAAACCTAGTAAATATAGTATGCTATTTTATGAACTACATGACAGTGTAATTGTAATAGTTAATAATGCTTTTTGTAAAAATACATTTTTATGGATATAATTCCATTGTTTATAATATGATTTATACTACATTTAACCTACGAATATAAGACTTAACTAAGTTGAATACTTGGATGATATATATCTTTTTTCTTATAAGTCTAAATTATTATAATTTAAGTTAACTTTAAAATTGCATTTTAAGTACAAAAAATAAATCAATTTTAAGTACCTAATAATAAACTTAAGTTCCCCAGTACAAACGAATGAAAGTATGTCATTTAATTATAAGGTGTCGGGTAATATAATTTCATGAACTATTATAATAACCAAATTGCTTATAAGAATTTAATATTGAACGTTTAACGTCCCTTGTCAAACATAATATATAAGAAGTAATCTACTTAATAAATATATTTTAATAATATTAAATTGATTATATTACGTTACCGGTAAAGTCGATCAATTCAGTAGGCCGTGACAAAATGTATATATTTTATATAATCATAGGAATTTTATAAAATTAAAATTGAATGCACCAAAATATATTATAAAGTATGAAAACAAAAAATTAGTTATTTTAGATGCTTGAAAAACATTATTATTATTATTAGCAGTTTTTTAGATACATATCTTGAAATATTATTATTAATTATTATTTTAGTACAAATTTACCTATCGAAAACTGTGCTATAATATAGTATCTAAAAACAATAAACATAGCATTTTCTAGCCTTCTAGGTGATAAGATGTAACATTTTTTTTCAAACAGGTATTTGTAAAGCAAAACACGCTGGAAACATCAAAAGCATTTTTCAGAAAGACGTCGATTCGCTAGTAAAAAGAATTTACAAAGTACCAATAAGACAATATTATGTTAAAGAACCAATGACAATTGCACCAAGGATATTTCTAGTGACGGGACAGGACAAGTGTTTGTCGGACGTACGTAGACATTGAAACGCTGCAATAAAAAATGTATTTGTTTGTCAAATTATTAGATTATGTGCATTTTGAAATTTCACTTCATCCGTAGACACGTGTAACGCAAGTATAGTTTATAAATCTGATTTATTAGATAAAAATGAATCGTACAATATATTCTACTTAGTGTTTATAGGTGTATACTATTAGAAACATTTTCAGCAATTGAAAGGTCGTTACCTCGTAACCATCACAGTTGTCAGATATGACAATAAAATTGAGGTAGTAGCGATAAATTATTCACGTTTTTCTCAAGTTGTCCGTATCAAATGATTTATTTGAATTCTTTTAACCATACATAATCGATGAAATTCATATGACTATGATTTACTCAATAGTGATTTCCTTATTATAACCTATCTGTCATTGGAACAGATTTTTAGTTGAAGTATTCAAAATTACACCAAAGCCTTTTTTGAAGTGAAATTTTAAATAAAGCGTTTATAGTCTGATTTTATATCATGATTTGTAAAACATGTGAAGTCTGAATTATCAATATATTTATCGCAGAATTAAGAATTTGAAAACTAAAATAATATTTTTTTCGTGAACAAATTTAATAAAAATGACATATTTTGAATGAAATGAGGAACATTATATAATGATGTGTGTTTTTTATAGACATGATTTAATTTTTAAATATACACTATTAACACTTATTAAGTTCTTATTATTATTTCACTTATATTAAAAATCATGTACATGAATCTCATATACATGTTATATTTTTACTATATATTATAAGAAAAAAGACCAATTACTTGTTTGCTTGACTACTATTTAACAAACATTTAAGAAAGTTTACAGAAAAATCTTTAAGAAAAGGATATTTAAATTATGACTGTTGTTCGGTTTTCTTACGAAGAGATATGAGATAAAGAAAATAAGAGTTAGCATTGAAATTATAGCAGAATAAAATCAAATATCTGATTGAATGTAATTAGACGAGTGTATGAAGACAAACGTAAGTTGTTCTGGCATGGAATATTTAAGACACGGTCAATTTTATTTGGTAAATATATTATAATTGCAAAGAAAATTTATTCCACGACTTTTGATACCGTTAAATACAGTTTTTTCAATAGTTTATAAAAATACATGATAGCTTATAATTATTACAGATTCCCTTTATTTTATATTCATAATATTCTGTGAAAAACAAATTTTTATTGGTATTAATAATATTGGTAGTAAAAGTGTTAAAGTCTTTTATTTTTCTTCAGTAATTAAAATAAAGAAAATAAAGTCATTAGTATGTACTGAAATCAGAAATAATGCTACAATATAATATTATAATGGAATATACTGTACTATAAAAATTATAGGTGTATCTAAGTTAAGTCTGTTTTAATTAGAAGAAGGGCAAAGCAAAAAATGACTACACCATCTATTATGAATGATACACAGCTGATAAAAATAAACATTGTGAACGAAAACGTATCATCTGTATACTAAATTTTATTTGTTTAGTGGTCATCAAAGCTTTCCGCAGAAAAAATTCGAAAAAAATTAAATCCATAAATAGCTTATATTTAAATTTAAGTTATTTATTATTAATTTTTAATAGTACTTAATACGATATAATAATTATTAAAACTATAATAGTATAATAATATATAATCATGGATTATAATTTTCATACATTTTATTGAACAGATCTTTGACAATTAGAAGCCAAGTGTTGTTGATGGCACGCAATAAGGCTTGGTGTGTGAAAATTATAATATTTTTATTAGACGAAACACTTGGCTGGTAGAGGACTAATGTAGCGGGTCACAGATAATTATATAAAACGCTGAATACGATTAAGAATGATACACCATCAAATTTTACATTATTATTAGTTTGTATTGAAATGATTAGAATATAATTTATACGTTTAAAATGTTAGACTATATCATTGAAATTTTAATTCCAAAATGTGATATTTTTATAAAAAAATTTACCTACGTGTCAATGTTAATGTGATTAATATGTTAAATTTACTTTACTCAATGTTTTATAGTTTATAAAATCAAAATACAACATTTTTTATTATCAAGCTGAGTAAGTTTACTGCTCTGTACTATTTTTGTTTTCAATAAACTTTTATGATATAATAATTTGAAAAGTTTACTGATTTATTTAATATAACACATTTCATTTTGATTCGAAGTGTTGTCATTTAAAAGCGTGATTAAAATTTGTGGATCGTAATTTCGTATAAAACAGTTGCTGTGCCTAGTATTAATTTATTAGAAATTAGAAATCGAGGGGTTTCCTATTCCATGATAAAATTTTCATGCATAAATTATAATACATATTATTATTATTTGAAGTCAAAATTAATAATAAAAAAAAAATAAAGGCCCAAGACCTAGGGAGTAGGTAACAAAACTGATTAAAGCAATCATTTTCGTCTACCCGCATAATACGCATGAGTAGATTCGTAAGAATATGTACACGGTCTAACAGCCGAGAGTTTTATTAAATCCAATGCTTCAGATGTGCATATGCATACATAATAGAAGGCATATTATTGTGAAAATATAACTCATTTAATTTTCACGTTCAGCTCATACGAACGTAAATTTTAGCGGATTTATGGTTTCACATTAGTATTATCTGACATGAGGGTTTAAAGGGGATTTTTTCGGTAGACTTACGCCCATTTGTCCTCCGACGGTATTAATAATACAATAAACACATTTATAGGGTAATCGTGCTTATAATATTTTACTGCAATGGACAGTATTTTAAAATATTAGTTATGAGTGTACAACTGCACTTCGAACAAGACTGATATGATTTTACATAATATATATTATCTGTTTTAGTAGTTTATTTAGTAGCAATAGAAACCACGCGATGGTGATCACGGATTAATTGTTCAGCAATAGAAACATAGTTTTGGTAAAATTCAGCGTTTTTTGGATGATAAATTTATTTTTGTTAGTTGGCACCTACACTTCGGAGTCACCACGCAGTGCACATAATTATATTTCATCGTTACCAAAATATGCTATACACAATATACATTGAGTTGTATTCGTTGTACATTGTATTAGACATATTGGTAACCAATTATTGTAATAATTTACTAATGGTTATCTTATTGATCTTGAAGTACACAATGATAGTACTATTATTATACAAAAGTTATTATTACAATAACACGGTAGATTAAAAAATAACATTCAAAACTTCTTTTAAAACCTATTTACGTCTAAAATGTTGAGAATTTGGTTCTTATTATAATATGTAACCATTTAAAATAACAAAAGGTACTTATCCAAGAATTTCAATTAAATCTTATCAAAAAATAGATCTTTTCATGTACGTTCTTTAATGTTTAACGGTTTAACTTCATAGTTTAAAGAGTCTATAAAATAATGGATCATATTGAATTAATAAGATACAAAATATATCAATTTATATATATATATATATATATATATATATATATGCAATACATATATGATATATTTATACGCATATTAATTCACTTAATGATTAGAAAATGTAGGTATCTACATATAAAGGTTATTAAATTTATTTCATTTAAAATGATTTTGAATGGTTTTTACATCGTGGTAGTAAAGGGTTTATCTTTTTTCATGTTTTCTTTCTATTATTACTTTTGTTTGTATTAGACATTTTTTTTAAATATTGTTATGGTTTTATCAATTGTTTATAAAATATACACCATTATTTCTTTACTTCTCTGTAAAGGTTTTCTATTTTTATTTTATCTCTACGTACTATTGTAAACCATGAATTTTTTGTCTTCGAGACAAACATTTAGTAGTTTATATATTCTGTATAACTATCAGAAACCATATACATATAAAATTTAATAAAATATTATTTGACATACTTTTATCTGGGTATTTTTTTTCTTGTGTAACTTTTAAACTTTTGAGTTTAATGAAAGTAATAACTAACAATTGAAAACAGTTGTTGGAGATTAAAAATAGGTAGGTACGAGTAATATGCGAAGAGTTCTATTGTTTACGTTAACGTTTTTTAATTAAAGAAAATAAGAATTTGTTTTTAATAGCCTTATGATTAAATTAAAAATATGGTTTTAGTAAAAAGTTTTTCAAGTTAATTAAATATAATATAATATAACGTTTTTGGGTAGAATTCTTAGGTATCACGAAAATCGGGTACCTATTGCTATTGGTTTGACACTCGCAACTATTTCATATTGATTCCAAATATTACTATAATGTAAAAGATATTGACATATCGTACAGGAAAATTTTGGGGCTATATTTAGGGGAAAAGTTGCATAATTATAGAACTGATAATTACTTTATCAATGTCAATCATTTAGGTGAAAATGGCTCAATATTCTCTATTTACCTAATGATTTAAAAAATATTTATTTAAAAGTTGGGTGGTTTTCTATGTTCCTATGTTTAGTTATCTAATTTTTAGTGAACAATTGAGAGTTTCACATTAATAATTAAAATTTCAAAAAAAAAAATAACTAAGATTCCATATGAGGTCGTAATTTGAATTTTAGTATTTGCATTTTGAATAGCGATAAAATGTCAGATAGTTTTCGACCCTTGTTTGTTGGTATTCGTTTATATATGCATATTTTGCACAATTTATATTTATAACAACGTCAGAGGTTTTTGATTCAGCAATTCGTAAAGGTTATAGGTATAACCTAACGCAAAACGGTCATTTCGTTTCCCATGGGCCATTATGACCGTTGAAAGTGAGTTTAGAAAACACGATTGAGACTGCAGTACTACAAGGTCTCGAAGCTGCTTGCTGATTACCTATACTAAACTACACTACTTAATTGAGTTATGATACCATAAAAGAGAGATGCTAAAATATTTAACCGTTGACTTAACGATGGCACTTTCCACAATGGAGTTCAGGACTCGGTAAGATTGTCTGGTATCGACCCATTATTGTTCGTGTTATATTAAAATACGGTTAAATGTCGTTATATTACTACATGAAAATTCAGTTTGGGTTCGTTTTATCCCTGGTTGTTTTTGTCGTGTAATAAATATGCAAGGTTAACGTTCTAAATTACGTCCAGGTTTAATCACAAGAACAAGTAACAACGATAATCGATTATTGAAGTTTATTTAATTTTTTTATGAAACTGCAGGCAATCGAACATCTTAAATAGCCATTGTAAGTCTATGAACTGTTTAATATTTTACATTCAATTCCTTAATAGAATGTGGTTAAATTAGCGATAGGTATAACTTCGAGTTTTATACTCTTATTCTAATGTAAATTATGAAAAATATTAGAAAAATATGTTACTGAAACGTCTGAAACGTCGTCTTTGATGCATAGTTTACAACTGTCACCATTGTTCTAAGCATAATATTATCAAAATATTTTTGTTTCGATTATTTCCCAGATGGGACATTTTTCTAAATAAATATCCATGATTGGCGGATACAATCTAAACGTTAGCGTTCCACTGGGCTCGACTGACGGGTTCCAACACACAAAAAGACATCGGAGGCATGTTTTCGGAAAAATAGGTTAGATCGTAAACTGTTTTAGTTTAGGTAAAAACGAGCACGAACTTATTTCTAAACCATTTCATACTGAATATATATATTTGAGTGCAAAATAATATGTTCTGCGGAAAATATAAATAGGTCATAAATAAGCGGTTAGCTTATAATATATATTTAACTGTAAAATATATTTTCGATTTATTCGAGAGCGTACTTTATGCAGAATTCGAGCAACCTGTGGTTATCAGATACTAGCAGTACGATTTTATAGCATTTATAGTTATGGTAAATGTATTTTCACGCTGGTTGGGTTTGAATTTACCAACAATTTCAATATAAAAATATTTTACTTGTTTTAATTATAATAGCATTTTGTCATTTTCCATTTTGTAACAGGGAAAATCTTCATTCCATGTGTTCGTTGATTGATAATAGCAGAAAAACATACCCATAACATTTATAATTTACTACTTTGTGGTATAATATTAAATGGCCATTCATTTATACGGATTTATATTTGGTATATTATTGGTACGTTATTCGACCAATATATTTTTATTCTTATCTGATATATTATATATATATATATATTACCAATTTATTTTTAATACATCGTAAAATATTAAGTTTTGAATAATGATAAAACTACCAAGGTATAGAATAAAATACTGACAATTATTACCTAAAGTTATTTTATAGAAAGTAAATATTAAATTGAAATGTTAGTTTCAAAATTAATTTACCATGTTTTGGTCATTTATTGTTCTCGGCGAATTATTCATTGAGTCTATTTCCACTTTGTCAGCATATTGACCACGAGCTGGAATAATCGGAGACCTAATACATGCCCTGAAATATATTTATTTTAAAATTGAAATAACACATTAGGTGGCTGTGCTGCATACCATAGAAGCCGTGAACTGTTATGAATATTTGCGTGAATGACGTTAGAAATTAGAATAAGTATTGCAATGTCAATATCAAATTTAATTTCAATCCATCAAGACAATTATATTTTCAGTGCTTTTCAGAAATTAGGAAGAATTGTTTGTGTATCATGCCAATCGATTTTGTCCAAATCGCCCAAGACTCATTGAGAACATTTTTGACGAAAGTTTAGTGTGCATTTTATTGTCATAAAAATGATTCAAGAATAACTAAAAAAATAAGTTTGTATCAGAAAATTAGAAATTAAAATAAATAATTTTGTCATAATGAGTCTTATTATTGGGTGACCTCTTTCCTCAGTTGTTATTTATCATGCTACTTATAGTATTATAATATTATAATATTTCATTTTCTTATTTTGTAAATAGTATATATTTTAAATTTTATTCATTAAGATAAATATTAAAATTAAAAACTAAAAACCATGTGCTTTAATAGTTATCAATTAATAGATATTATAATTTTTTCATGTATAATATGCGAATTGTGAAAAGAAAAGAAAAACACGAAGAGTGCATAATATGTATTACGCAGTTTACAATATTATTAAGGTCAGTTTCTAATCATTTTACTACTAGCATGATAAAATATTTCAACCATTGCTTTATAAAATAATCTTGCTGTGAAGTTCAATTTTTTGTCTACGTGAGGTCTTCATACAGATTGATATAGTTTGTTCGTTCCGTAATCGCTTACTGATTAATAGAACTGTTTTCACAACCAAAGCTCGTATGCAATTATTTATACCCTTTGAATTTGGAATACCATTAAGGGCTTATCCATTTAGTTATCGACCATCGGCTCTAGTTATATTCACTTATCATTATATTTTACCATTTATTTTGACGGGTTTATACCGTCTTTATTCGACGTTTAGATATTTTTGATATTTTGAAATGAATATTGAAATAATTCTATAAATTTTTATAAAATATTAATACATATTAATAACGTATAATAGGTTTTTAGGTTTTTGAAATAAAATCATATTTGAATTTTGAATTCTCCTATCCATAGTTCATAATAATTTACACTTAACATATTTTAAAATATGTTTTGTGTAACACTAAATCGATGGTTATAATAAATTGATGTAAAATGTATTTCGTATAATTAATTAATATTATATTCAACTCCAACCTGGTATAAACTAATCGCCAAATCGCAGTAAGATAAATTCATGATTAAATATCTTACTTTTTTAAATTTTTTTTTAAAAAAATCACCTATTTCCGTATGGTTTATTTTTCCCGTCACGTATACTCTATTAGAGCAATTGTAAGATTTTAACCTCTATTTCTTTTTAAATTCTCAATTAGGTATATCTTACACTAATAATATATTTTAAATATATCTTTGTCTGTTTTTGTTATTATTTTCAATTCCTTTTTATAGAAATTAAATTTCAGTTTTGCTTTTGGCAAAAACGCAAGTGTTTATTATTTCCTTACCGACAGTTCAAGATTTTGGCTTGAAGAAGTTAAACACAAGACACATTAGTTCAATAAAACTGTGCTACAGATACAAAAGAAAAACAACAAAATCGTGATGATATAACAGTTACAAAAATTAATCAAGCAAGAGACACACACACAACATTTTATTGTCAAGAGACAAAAAGAAGAAGAAGAAAAAAATAGAAACAAAACCATAAAATCGGTTATTTCTTTTAAGTATTTACGAGTTGACATCTTCAAGTTTCTTCAGTAATCGTTCGTTTTCCCGGCAGACAATTTCGTGGTCCCTTTGTAATAGGTCCCTGGAGTTGAATAGCTCGGCGTTTTCTCTACGCAACGCCTCGTTTTCATTCGCGTAATGTTTGACCAGATCTACGAGTTCCTTGGGGTCCATTTGTATTAACCGGTCCATGTCCATGTTGGGTGGCATTTTTACATCTACACGAAATTAAAATAGAAACATAACGGTCAGATCGGTTGGGTAAAATTTACTGCTACTACTATTAATGTAATGTTAGATTATATTAATCGACGTTTCAATACATTTTTTCGACCGTGAACTTAAGGAAAAATAGATTTTTAATCACAATAATTATTTTAGTGATTGGTAATAAAGAAAAGCAACTGCATCAAATCATTAAGCGGATACTCGAATGACAAGAAACATATAAAGGTTCGTAAAAAAGTTTTTGGACTGAAAGATTGACATTGAATATTGTATATTTTGTTTCCGATTGATTTAAATGATGTGAATGCCGTTATGAAGAACAAAGAATATGGTAGTTTGACATGTCAAACTCAATAGCTGCATTTGACATTCGAATTTTATTCGTAAAATGATGTAATGTCAGACTAAAAGCAATATCCAACATCAAGAAAATTTCGTCTTCATCTAACTCTTATTCTACTGTAGGGATCGACAGAAAATATCAATTTTAATTTTGTGTAAAAAGGAACTCGTTTGAAAAAAGCTAGAGATTCTTTGATATTCTAATTTCTTACGTTTTATTACATAATTGTTGTAAAAATGAAATAATAAAAATATTAATCATAATAATTTATGTTAAATTGTAATAGTTAGCGGACATATTTTTGTAAATATGTACATGTACTTCATTCAGATAATCGACTTAAAGTTTATTTCACACTTTTATTTACAGCTTAAAGCTAAGCCTTCTAAAATGACGTTTTTCTAATTTTTCTCCGTTTATCGAAATGAATGAACGAGATTTGTGTTGATTTTGGAACCAATTAAACATGATAAAATTAATGTAATCAGAGTTTGTAATTTTATATATATCACAATATTATTAGTAACACCGAAAAAGATGTATTATTATATGAGATGTAGGTAACTCTTATTAGTTTAAGAATAGTGAAGCTATAAGTATCTGTAAGTGTATATAATGTATGTAGTTTTCAATTAAAAACAATAAAATAAACTATTTTAATCGAGGTGGTTCATTTATTCTGAACTTTGATCACTATTACGAGGTTTTTAAAAAACCGTTGATATTCCATTTTTGATAGATTTTTGGGAGAAAATGATTTTTACAACCATTATACACAATATATATTTTGTTATACCCATATACACACAAACATACACGCACCTATACCCCATACACATACACACCACGTTCCACTTACTCAATATACTGGCCGATGACGTTTTGTTAATATCCAGAGCATTCCGCAAATGATCATTTTCATTCTGCAACGCCTCGACCTCTCGCCGCAAACTGACGATCAATGCTTCTCGAGGGTCCTATAATACAGACGTGGAGAATAGTTTTTAATGACATATTGAATGTTTGACAATCATCGAATCATCGTCGTATACTCGAGGTGTGTTTATTTTCATGATGATTTTATTACATTACTGATGTGTGTTAAAAAAATAATATGATACCATTTACAGTTATCATTATGTATTTCGTATTTGTACAGAACTCAGAGTATGACAATAGTACTATAAGTGCTGTGCATTTGTTAGCTCTTGTAAAAAGGAGATGTAGTTTTCTTTTTTCTCTTTTATTGGTTATGAAAAGTTATAACTAATGAATAAGGTAGAATTAATTTTTCAATAAAATATGATTTTAGAAGTTTTTAGCTCTTTGTATATAAAAATACGCTGATTTACAGTGCACTCATAAACTCCCAAAACGGAATCATTTTAATGTTATTCATTAAACAAGAAAAAGTTGGGTCATTTTTAAACTAAACTTATATAGGTTAAAAATTAAGGATGTGATTACTTTTAACAATATTCAAACTTTGAAATGTCAAACCTTGAGTCTGTAAATAAAGCAATTGCAATTTAAGAGTACGCTGTCGTTGATTAATTATATCTGTCCAACGTGGGTGCAACGGAGAAAATGTCCTAATGTAAGGGTTGTAGATTAATATTGGAGTATATTAAACTATTATAAAAGACAGTACTATTTCATCGTGGAAATTCCGAGTTTATTTTTTTTATTTATTTACACTTTAAAATGAGATACATTTATAGTTTGAAATAGGTATAAATATCATTTGAAATTAAGTCTTTAGAAAACAGTAAATGCCATTAATACGCATTCAAATAGTAATAAATAAATTACAGTTATAATTGTATAACCATCAACAAACATTTATAGCTAGTAAAGTGTGTAAAATAATTATGAGACATATAAAACTATTTCCGCTGTATTAAACCTAGTGAAATTAGAAAAGTGTTAATTTCTATTTATACTAAAATCATTATAAACGTAATATGACCAATTTTTGTAAATATGCTATAAAAAAGATGATTGATACATCGATTAATTTTGGTGTCTACGGTACACGCATTTAAATGAAGTGAATAGAAATATGTGGACGTCATATATCACAACAACAAGTATTTTAATGGCAAGTGTCACAAAAGCCATTTGTCATGATATATTAATATAATTTACGATATGGCTTACAGTATAAAACAAAATCAACAATTTTACGCAAGTTTAACAATTCAATTTGTGTTGACTATAACTTGCACCGTTTACCAGTTATTTTTTGTGATGGGTATTCATTATTTAAACCGCGATCGTAGTGAAAATGAATATCAGAAATATAAAATTACGAATAATGTTTGGTTGCGAGTATCATGCCCTCATTACGTATAAATAATTTCGAGCCAAGTATTCTTAACAATATTAAAATAATTTTGTACAAAAATACATTACAAAAACGTTGTATTATAATTTATATCTTATACAAAGAAGCGTAATTATTTCGAGATATTTTACTGTCGTTCTAAACGTACTCTAAATGCGTATTTTTGAATGAGCAATGTTAATAATCAATTTCAGTTGATGATAATTATTATTTTGTCTTTTGCGAAAAAACTAATAATCTTTTGCTGTTTATGGTTTATAAAAATACACTTCTTTCATCGACTAACCACATTTAAGATGTTTAAAGCAAATATGTAAAAAATAGCAAAAATGATTAATTCTTTATTATTTACACCTACGCGTTTCTGAAATATAATGGACTCTTCCGATTTCGACACATTATATTTATCAAAGTCTGCGATGTGTAGAAAAATAAAACCTATATTGACATCTAATGCACTTTATCATACCCTTCTACAATTGGTTTTTTTTTTTCGATAAAATATCTTTACATAATATTATATAATATTATTTTGATACACAATTAGTTATCGACCACATCCTGGATAATTTATTTGAAATTTCAGTGAACTTATATTGTATATAAAATTAAACAAGTTTGATGTAAATCAAATTGGTCATAGTTTTGAAAGATGATAGAAGTTATGTACCTTTTTTATGAGTTCTATACACAAATATTGATTACAGTATAATTATAAATGTATTAATTAGGAATATTTTTCATTTAATGTTGCAATAATAAATATAAATCATATTTTTATATTAAGACTGTTAGGAGTAAGAGTTTTTTTTTATGCATACAACATTACACTTGTTGAATATAGATAGTATAATACTTTTGAATTGTCCTTACATTTTTCAATTGATTACCGGTCCACTTTTTTCTGAATATTTGATATTTTTGATAGTAATTTGAAGTGTCTATTTTATTCTAAAAATTAATAACCTTTTCTACTTCGAGAGTTGTATAAATATTCAAATACCAGTTATATCGTGCTGCATGATATGATTTTTTGTTGAAATTATTAATCTCAAAAAAAAAATATATATATATAAATTGAAATGCTTGTATAATTATTATGGTTGGATAAATGAAAAAATTAATGTAGGTTAAGTTAGGTTTATTACTGTACATTAAAGCGAGAAATTTATATAAAAACTATTTTTACCATAACAATCACTGGTTTGGTTTTGATTTTTTTTGCTCGAGCTGCATACCTTAACGTGCTGATTGTTTCACTAGCATTCGATCTGGCTGGTGATATACACGCTATCTATTTAATCAAACGTATTATGAATATTAATGTAATTAATCACTTAAAGAATAAAGAATTCGTCAAATATTGAATTGCTTTGACTATTCACAAGTGAAGGATATAAAATATATAAATATTTCGATAAAAATTGATTTGATACTTAGTATTATATTGTAATAATATAGTAAAAGAAATTCTAAAATTTTATTTTTGAAACAATAAACATTCGTTTATTATTTATATTCATATTATTTATTAATTTATTTTTTAATATGATAAACGTTAATGTGAACTTTAAAAGTTAGTGAAGTAATAATAATCATTGGAAAAACTTACCATCAATGTGACACCAGTACCGGCTAAGCTGTCAGACAAGAGTTTAGTAAGTTTACTGTCTCGGTACGGGATGTGACCTTTTCGCTTTTTAGGATCACTCAATGATGCTATGCAGTAGCCTGATCGAAGAAAAAAAGTTTGTTAAGGTAAACAATATTTACCTTTTGTTTTTTTGGTGACCATATTCCCCCACCCCTTATGCGGCGGGGGTCAACTTTTCCGTTTGACATATCGCGTTGTACTAACATAGCTCCGTACATACGGTTAAGTGTTAAGGTACCATCGATCGCGAGGGCAATTCTTTTTTTTTTTTTTTGTATATAATTTGACCTCAAGAAAACATCCTTATTATTTATTCAAAGGCTACTAAAAGGCTGGCCTCGAGCGATAATTCCATATAGTGACATGTATTGATTAAAAGCTTGAAGAACAAGGTGATTATTGAAAAATAAATAATGTTATTAATACTTTTATTTACTTATAAATAGCGTATACATAATGACATGAAGATAGTAGTGGCCAACAAGGTCATAATCTTTTTTATGGTGAACAATTTTTTTGAAAGAAATAACAAAAAATAATTTAACAATATTTTAATATTCATATACCTAACTATGTATTTGTCCAAGTAATGCACTGCATATAAATATTTTTAATATGTTAATTATTTTGAGGCAATCGATGGATTTTTATTATTGATACGACTCGCCGTTAAAAAGCGATATTATGTGGATTTAAAAGTTCGTGACTAGAAACGAATTTCATGAAAGAGGGATATGGTAGTCGAACCTTTAAGCCATGCAAAGCATGGGTTTTGTGCAATTTATTATAGGATCAACTAACGAGATAATTTGAATTCCGAATCGAGCTAGAGATGGACATGGTCTTTGCATTTATTGTATTTATATTTACTACCTAAAACCATTAAACTTTTGTTGATGTTATTCGCTTCCTCTAGGGTCTTCCCTTCACTCATGGTTTTCTTAGTCATTTCACTACCAGCCAAGTCAACAAAATTAATTTTGCCTTGTTTCGTGATAAAAACACCGTCTTCGGATATCTGAAAACAAGCGGTTAATACGAATCAAAAACGGTGAACATATAGTTTTGAAATATATTTATTGTTTAATTAAAAATATTTTATTTTATAAATAATACTAATTAGTTATTTTTTATTGTAAATGGTGCAAAAATGTGTGTAAGTATAATTTTTTTTTTGGTTGTTAGTAACTATATTGTTTAACTATTAAATGACATCAGTCAAAATAACAAATCTCTCGCTGAGGACAAAATAAATATTTTGGTTTAGTAAATACTATGATTAAAATGGGAGTATACCTACTTGAAAATATATTATTAAAATTTAACTAAAATGAATATATAAAGATAGTTCTATTCAAAAATGATTGGATACTTATACTTTATAGCTTACTAATTTTGGGCGTTATAACTGCACTTTTTTGGCAGTTTGGCTACTGGAAATGTATGAAGTACATCAATGTATAACTAATGCATTAATATTTAGCTTAGAAGACTTCTGATCACTGATAACACTACAAACTTGTATTTAATGACTTCTTTATTTGAAAGCTATATTCACACTACCTTATAATTAATATTTTGGATGGTTTTTGTATTTATTGATACTTGGAATATGTTCTAATAGTTTTATTATACATATAGTATAAGTTTTAATAATTTATTCATACATACGTATAAAAATACAATATTACTTATTTATTATATTTTAGCTAAAGTTAATTCGAAAGCACTTGTAAATTAACTTATAAGGTTAAATTCCAAGTTTTGCTTATAAATTATAATTAAAAATGATTCGGATAGTTTACTAGTTAATTAAAGATACTAAATTGTTCTTGAACTATAAAACGAGTGCCTACAATTTGGTAAAAAAACGTCCACACTATACAATACATGCATAATATACATTGTATATATATACATAAAGTCTAGTATTATAAAAAGATATGAATTTAATCATTCAATTGGTACTTTGATATAACTTACTTGTTGTTCAGACGTAATATATACTGTCAACATAGTATGACTTCTACTGGAGCATTCATTCATGTTATGACTTCCTACTGTTCTGTTTTTCATACCTATTATCAAAATAAATGTATTTTTTATTTGAACAATAGCTTGAAATACTTGTTATTCTCAATCGATGTTTAAAAAAAAAAAAAAATCGTAGAGTATTGAAATTACAATTATTTGATTTAATAGCATTGTATTGTATTAATTATTGATTATTCCATAGTAATAGTTAGTGTTTTTACATATTTATTTAAGGAGAAGCTATTATAATAATTTATTTTGATTGACCAAATATAAAACCAATACTTTTTAAAAATATCATTATGGAATACGTGTAGATATTATATATTTTAATATTATGTATCTATCATACCTTCTTCCAAAACGGCTTGTAGATCATCTAACTCTTCACAGTCTACCATAAATAGATTGTCTACATAGAAGTTACGGGCTTTCCGGGACCACCTTACTTCTAATGGTTTCCTGACAGTGCCAGGATTCAATAAATCTATTACCTTTATAACAAAACAATTTTTTATAAAAAATAATATTCATTTATATATTAAATATTCGTGGGTTCAATAAATTGTGTTGCAATGTTTCCATGTCATTAAACTTGTGTTGTTATTAAAGTGTTAACAAGACGGTATGAAACGGGTAATTTACAAGTTCAATGACTGGACATGTTAAAGACCATGTATGAATATATTATATTGATAAAGAACTTTACATACAAACCAAACAAATAATAATAATAATAATAATAATAATAATAAAACCAAAGTTCAATGAACTTCATATCGATTAAAATGTGAGAAAAAGTTGAATTATTCAACATAACGTATTATGTTTATATAGTATTTATTGTTTGATAAATTACCTTTTCGTTGTAAATTTCTAGGAACGATGCCTTGAGTACGAAGTGGAGATCTTGTCGTTGTTGCACCAACCGGAATAAATACATAAACGAGCGAAATACTAAGCCATGGTCCTTTGAAAAAGGCTCAATACGCTTGTTAAAAAACTAAAATCAATCAAATATATTTTATTCAAGCAATCATATTAAAGTATGAAAATTATAACTGAAAATGTATATAGACAAATATGGTTAAAAATGTATTTATAGCCGACTGTGCAATTAAAGTCCAATACATGGAATTTTAAAGTTATGTGCTGCGCTGTTGAAATCGTAATATATTGTGCACAATAAAGAGAAGTGGTGGTCATAAATTAAATTTCTGTAATATTCTACTGAATAAAAATTGCATGTTTCCAATTGATAGAAAAATAATATTTGAGTGCATCAGTGTGGTTGACATTTGTAATTATATATTATAATTATAATAATAAATTATTATTTAATTAAAGTTATATAAGCGGGTACAAATAAAACAACTGTCGATTTAGATCAACAAATTTAGATAAGAGAACATAATAGATGGAAAAGTCCTTATTATGGTAAGTACTAAGCACATATAATATAGTCATAGAATTATGTTAAAATATAATGTAGGTAGTTAAAATATATATTTACTCTATATTATAGTACATGAAAAGAAGCTACAATGTTATTGAGATAAAATATAATTGTTTAAGCAAATAATGTACTCACATGAATTATGTAATTTATGAAATCGTATTTCTTTTTAAATGAAATCAAAATGGAATCAAGATAAAAATAAATCATCCATTACAAATTAAATAAATACATTTTGTCTGTTACTAATTATTATAAAAGTACAAGTATTTCAACTATAATATGTGCTTCTCAAAAGTTTTTGTAATGTAACTTTCTTTATATAATCTAAATATAATATGGTATTCCTCAAGTCTTAGTTGCAGACATTTTTAACACCAAAATCGTATATTTATTTATTTTTAATATTTTATTCATTAAAACTATATTAAAATCAATATTTTGTGGGTAAATATTTCACCCACCCTATGTACAGATAGCCCACAGTTTACGAAGCAATGCTCTAGTATACATGGAATATGGTTTAAATATAGTTCTTGATAAAATAATCAGTAACATAATTTTCAATAATAGTAAAATATATTATATAAGATATATATAAAATCTAAGCAGGGTATTTTATTTAGATTTAAAATAATTAAAGTAATTAATTACTGCTATAATGTGGGAGGAATCAAATTAGATTAATACAATTCTTGATGTGTATAATTTTGTATTTGAATATAATTGTGTATGATTTATAGTGGTTTATGTTTGTTAAATTAAAATAATATATTTCACTCGGACAAAAGTCTGTAATTTATCACTGTAAGTAGTTTAGGTTTACAATATATCCACACAATGGACAACTTTTAAGCGTTCACGATGTTCATATGGCAGAGGCAGGTAACATTTAACAAACTGAACATTTTAATTTTAAATTTTAAATTGATTAATTACTTTTAATAGTTTTCTATGAATACAAACTCTAAGTAGATGCTTACTATTATTTTAATACATTTTATTAATTTAGACTACTAAATGTATGCCGTGAGACAATAAAATATTACATAGATACATTATTTTTTATTACCAAGGTTATTTTATTTGTATCATAATTAAAATGCTTAAACCGAAAACTTATGGATTTGTTGACCAGCCAATTGATAGTGTGATAAAATTATTTTTTTTGATTACATTTTAAATTCTGAATGGAGTGATGGAATCTATTGATTTCACAATGTGTGTTTTTTTTTTTTTTTTTTTTTGAGTCTATCATCACGTTTTGGGGCAGTAAAAATGCTTCGATTTTCTTAAACAGCAACTTTTCTGAAAGGAAAGTAAATGTAGATGGTACTTGAGTTTGTCAAAAATCCAACTTTTTTAATAATTTTTGAAAAAATCGAAAAAAACGATAAAAAAATTACGAAAAAACGGGAAATTTTACGCAAATTCACGTTTTTACAAAAAACATTTTTTAAAATGTTCTAACTAAAAAACGAAAAACCGCAACGACTTGAAATTTTCACCAAATCTTTATATTAATGTTCTCTATACATGGTTAAATTTCAAAGTATTTTGACATATTTTGACTTATTTATACATAATTTAAATTTTTGAATTTTTCTAAATTTTTTTTTTTTTTGAAATACCGAAAAAAAATACTTAACTGTCCGAAAACTCTTGAAAATTTAATACAATGTTGACCATAAATTATCCTTATCGCAAATAAAAAAATGGATAAACTTCACTTAAATTTTTTTTCAAATGTCAAAATCGCGATAATTCGTATGTTATTTTGTAGTTAAAAATTTATAAAAATTTTTTTGTTTTTACTTAAGGTTCAAAACATTAACACAAGAATATCCATAAACTACTCTTTAAAAAACTATAAAAAAATGTTTACCGGATTTTAATAGAAGATTCCATGGAAGTGGTTGTTTCTGTGTCATTTAAAAATTATTTAATATTATACGCACATTTATTCTTTTTTAAAAGCGCTTAAAAAGCAAATATTGACATAATATTTCAATTTAAATACAACATAATATATTATATAATATACCAATTCTAGACCAACATATCATATTCATTCAGAATTGTTATTTGTATACAATGATACTTATCATTGTATTCAAATTTAACAAATCCATTGTAATGCCCTCTCCTATAAACAAGGTGCACTCCACCCACTACTGTACAGCAGAGAGAGGACTTCCATTCCGGAAGAATCCGGAAGAGATCCGGTTTTTTTTAAACTATGCCATATTCATGAATTTAAACTGAATGAACGAATCTTTAATCATTTTTCCGAATATATTTTTAGTTATATAATGTTTATTTTAAATATTACTACTTTTCTGTGTTATATTTTACTCAAAATGTATTTTTTGAACTAAATATACGAGACAAAGTAGTGGTTCAAACAAAAATGCACGAATTCATACTTGATGTAATTATAATTAATTTATGTATTGATATGTAAAATATATAAAATATATTTACCTTGCCCTATATCTTTCAAAACGTCATATATTATAGCATAAAACTTTTATTCTAGCAAATTTGATTGATTGCTAAAAATGTAATTTATAATATTTCTTCTCAGGATAATCCGGAAGTAAACTATATCGTTTGTTTTGTCATTGTTAACCCCAATTATCAACACAAAACGACGTATTTACTCAATGGAATTTTGGATACACATAAATACATGCTACTAATGAGGGTTGGAGACAAATCTACCAACTCACACACATACATGCAAATTTATTATATGTATATGTGATCTATGATTACACTTAGTAAGATATTCGCTCGTAAATGCATTATCAGCCATGTAGACTATTGAAATCCAAACGTGCTTTTGGGTATTAAATAGAGGTTACAAAAAGGTAAATTATAATATATAGACAGGTAGGCAATTTCCCGTGTTGGCTCAGAATAGGAAATTGAACTGACCACTATGGTGAAAACGACAACGACGACCTTGTCGTACGAGGTGAATACCAAAATTCTATCGCGTAAACACTTCGGTGCTCGAAGAAGTATTAAAATTATATTATTATACACACACATACACACACACACACACACACACACACACACATACACACACAAATATATATATATATATATATATATTGTACATAAAAAGAGGTGACCCGGTTTGTTTTTTAAGGCAGACGAAGCGAAATGTTTCGCTATAAATAACCAAATACATCAATCACCTGATCAGCATTTTTTTATACAACACTGAAAACGGTCAAATAAGCTGTCTTCCTTCCACAACATCCTTTTTTTTTATTTTATTGATTTTTGCCCGCCTAATATAAATCACATAACCAAGAAATATTACCTGCAATATACTTATGTATAGGTTATTAATTGTAATACAGTGTATTTTGTATCACGTAATTAAATTTTTTGTTGACATTGTTTGAGATTGGGTTTCTTCGATATCAACAAAATATAATTTTTCAGAACAAGTAAATATACATTTTTTTAACACTTTCAAATTAGTCAAGATGTGTAATTAATTTATACAATCGAAACAATTTCACAGTTTTTATTTTTAACTTAATAAAGTCAATAATTTTAAAAATGTAATTATAAATCTACAGTACAGCGTCAAATAAATCATAGAAAAAATCTAATCTAAAAGTCATTCTGGAAATGGAGTTATTGATTAATCCAATTTATAATATGCTTCAAACATATTATTTAGTGGTTCTATTTAATTTTTTCTCATATAATACACGTTTTATTCACTTACATTAATTATATTGTTTTGTAAAAATAAATTCATCACATATATATATATATATATATTTATTTTCATTATTTCATGTTTTATTTTTTATTCATAATGAGCATGATAAATTAAATAATTAATATTTTTGTTATAAAATTATCATTGAAGTACGAAAAAAAAATTTAAATAAAATCATGTAAAACTATTTGGTTTGCTTGGAAAAAATTATCACTTGAATGAAAAATACAATATAAAGTTTAAACCGATTGTCTTGAATAAATTAATATTACTCACCATTCCTGGTGGCCCTGTCAGTGTATGAGTTTTACCACTACCGGTTTGTCCATAACAAAAACACGTGGTATTAAAACCTTCAGCTGCCATTTCGATAAGTTTCTTTATACCCGAAAATTGGAAGACATCCTCTTGCGTGGCTGCGGGCTCAAAAACCACATTATAAGAGAATAGTTTAGACTTGGGTCCATTGGATCCACCGATTGTGTTAAATCCTTCAATCTAAAATTTCAAATATTTTATATATGTATACATTTTATTTTAATTTTTGGTTTTTTAATTAAAAATTGGTATGAAAACATTAACATAAATAAATCAAACCTAAAAATCTAATAAAATCTAATAATAAATAAATGGAAAATAAATATTTATTTCTTTCAATTAAATGATCTAATAATACAATAAAACATAACATATTTTGATGATTATTAAATTTTAATGAAATAACGTCATAAAAGTTATTTTGTGAAAATTAATTTTCAACAATTGAAAAAAATATTTAGCACAGTTAAATATGATATCAATATCATTTTTATTTATTTAAAATTTAATATTTAAAATATAATATCATTATAATAATATTAATGTAGGAGTTATAATTATTATTAATTGTATGATAACCTGATTTATATTAATCCCACAACGTTGTAAAATTGTTCACTTATTCGTGTTTCTTGTTTATATTGAATTTAGTAAGACTATTAAAATATTGTACGCATGAAAGCTGTTAAATTGCATAATTAATACGCCGTGTAAGTTTGTATTATTGTACTACAAGATCGTAATCTTATACGGTTATAATTATATACTTTATTAGTATAATTTTACTTTACTGGCACTCAAATAAACTAAATAAATATTGTTATTTATCGTTGAGATTTAAATAAATAATAAATACACAATTATGTTTATAATAATTGTTATAAAACTAAACTCGTATTGTATAATTATCAAAGTGTATCTATGTCATTGTTATCAGCGTCTGATCTAAATTATACGCAGTATTGAAGTGTTTGAGCCCTCTCGTTCAAACTCTGAAAGATTTACCACTATCTCAGTATATAAGTACTGTACATAACGACTCGTAAATTCAAAAATTGTTCGTCCAACTATTTTGATATTATGTATTTCTTTTGTGAAATATTTATAAAAAAATCCACGTCTGATTGTATATTATGACATGAATAAAGATAAATGTTTCATTGTGAACATAAATCACCAGAAATAATTCTTATTGTATGCGGCCGGATTCAAGTAAACTCGAATGATAAAGAAATATTAATAAATAATAACTATAATAATATAATATTATTCATACCTACTGTGAATTTTAAATTAATCTCTTGTGTTACGGTATTGTTAACCATTTGTTAAATATAAATACACAAAAAGTGCATAATTTATTAAAGAAACATGAACAAGGGTGTTTTAAATCTTTAATCTTTATTTTAAATAACTGTTTAATACCTTTTTATTATATTGTTAAATTAATACCATCTAAGTAAATGTATATTTTTTGGCGTCATTAAATTTTTTTTTAATATTATGATAGTTAGCCACACACATACATGGTTGTAATTATACTGGTATGTTATCGACTTAAGGCATAAATAATATATTATTAAGGGTTACACGTGTTAGAGTGATGTTAATATATAATATATTTATAGAGTGTATGACCGTATGATAGCATACTACTATACTATAGTATACTTATTTAACACACCAAAATGCGTCCATTTCCCGGAAACGATATAATTGATGGTTCACTTGCTTTGTTTTCTTTAGTGCTGAGAGGCCGAGATCTAATTAAAAAAATTAAAAGTTTAAATATTCGTAGTTTTACTTGAGTGAAAATAGTTTATGATTAAACATATAAGGTCCAATGACGCACCTTACTACAACGTAAATACCGTTTTCTTGTTCTGAAATATCATTATACGATCTATTTAACGACCCGGTAGATTCGTTTAAGGATGAAAGAGAACTGAAAAATAAAAATTGAATTATAGTAGGTACATACCTATACAGTATACATATTGCATTTTATTCAAGCACTTGCGATTTTATATTGGGGTTTTTACATCTGCGTTCACTGTTCAATAATAATGGGAACATTGTGAACATATTTTAGTTATTCATAATTTGTCAATATTATTATATGACGATAACGTAATTGATAGTTTGGAGACCTTACTCCATTTCATTAATATTTTTGAAAAGTCGAGTACTGCCAGTTTACATACACACACTTAAATATTGTTTTATTCTATGTCAACGAGTATATTATGATTAATTGATCGTTTGTGTATTGATTTTGACGTAATAAACAATAATGATTGTACTTATTATTGGAATGTTGACCTAATATATTATATGAGAGGCGTAAATATAAATATAAAAATTATTACTTGATTTAAAATTAAAGCTATATAATTTTTAGATAATATCTACGACTATACTACTAAAAATTTAAAATACTTGTAAAGCTTAAAAAGTTCAGATCTTTTGTTTTATATTTTTTTCCATCAAACAAGAACTTGTTGCATTGCACAATACAAATAATTTACTGTATCTTAAAATAATATAATTTCCCACCAAAAAAACTACTATAAAAACAAATTATATAAAATATATTGATATCGAGAAAATATCTTTGACAGATAATAATGTTCAGTGACATTCCTATGGTAATTAAATACAGTTTGAAACTAAGATATTTCTTAAGATAAAAACTGATAGAATTTTATATTTGTAATCGATGAATTACATTGAAGTTGGTTATAGTTGCTAGATACAAAGAAGTAAAAGTTAACGCATTGCATAATATTACAAAACAAAGCTGATGCAATCTTTTTATGTATAGTTATAGTTTTGACACTGAAAATCTAACCATAAGAATAATTTGATTTTTAAGTCATAATTTGGTAAACTATTTTTAAAACATAGTTATAATTTATAATTAAAACTTTTAATTATTGATTGGTTAAACTAAAGATTAAAAATTAATTAGAAAATTATTTTCAAACCTAAATATTTTCGTAAAAATTTAAGTAATTAACAATTATTTTTTAGAAAACATTTTTGAATTTCTTTTTATTAGTGAAAATTCTAAATAGGTTATTTTTATTTAAATAAAACCTACTTAAACCAATAAGTGTAATTTAAAAAAAAAAAATATGAATAATTTATTAAGTTTTATAATTAGTCGTCATTACTTAAATATCCATTTTAATTTTTTTAGCTTTAGCCTTTGTAGCTTAATTTTGAAAATTTACTTAACATTCGAGTACATTATATAATAAAATATAATTTACTAATGTGTTGATTTTTTTTTATGAAAGTACACGTTGAATTATTAATTAAGTAGTTGTTTCAATGAATAAGATTACTTGTACATAAAAATCAAAACTTTAGATAAAAAAAGCCAATTCATTTAATCTAGCAATTGTTTGGTACAAAGTTATTAAAAAAATAATTTAAGGAGAATATATTAATAATTTATAAATTTACATTTATAATTACATAACAATAAATTTTTGTTCAAAATCTTGGCAATAAAACCTAAATAGATTATAATCCTGTATAATATTACTAGAAGTTATTCAATTATTATAGTAACTTAGTGTTTTAATTAACACAGTGATGGATATAAAAGATAAATTCAGATTGTAGTTTTTTTCCTAATTTTTCAGAAATAATTTTAATAAGTATAATTTTAAAATAGCTTTAATATATGAACGTAGAATTATATGATTCTAGAACTCTTGTCAAAGTGTTTTTTGGAAAAAAATATAATTTAATGAAAACCTTCTTTTTATGTATTATTTTAATTAATTACAAAGCAATACATTTATAAAATAACACTATTGTTATCACTATTAAAATTACCGAGTTTTAAAATATAAATTACTCAATCAGATTGGAATAATTAAACAATGTACTTCGCAAAAGGTTTAACGGTATGTACTAAAACATATCTCGTAAGGAGGTTGGTGTACATGTACATGTTAATATTTTTAATAAAATTTGTTGATTTCACGAACAAAATGTAAGGAACCGCATTCAGTCAAATATAATTTTATATAGAAAATAAACTTTTTAATATTCATAAGTAAATTAAATAGTTTTCTTATTTTATAGAGAATTTAAATGTAGTTATGCAAAACTCAAATAGTTATTATAAGAACAAGATCCCTGCATGAAACAAAATAGTGATAAAATTGAAAGTACATTAGTTTATCAGAATGAAAATTATATTTTATTTTATAATTTAAATATACTACAAGTTTGGAATTAGTAATTTTTGGCAATTTAGACATTTTATGTAAAAAGTATACTTACATATTAATAAATAATAATTAAAGGACTTATAATATGATATTTTGAAAAACCTTCAGATACGTCAACGTCATCAAATAAAATTAATTTTTGGATTTCAATTATTTTGCAACGTTTTGCGAACATTCAGGGGAGAGTTTATTTTAAGTTTTGAGGTTTTGTAGTCAAAACTCATTATTTTAATCTATCATAAAATTAACATGTTTCTCTAAAAATATATTATTATTTCTTTGGTTTTCATAATGTTAATATAACATATAGTAACGTTGACTAATATCATCAATATTTATTTCTAAAATCATTGATTTAATTCTCAAAAAATAATAGGTAAAATGATTATAAGTATTATTTTACTTATTTTCCATTTGCCATTAATATATTTCAGAATTGAAAACACAAAGATTCATTGTTTTTGTTTTTGACTGACTGAATAGCATTGAGATACTGATCTGTTTCTGCAAGGAATATTATACACTTATTCAAGAGAAGATAAACATTCAATCAGCTAAATGTCGTATATTTAAAGTTAACGTAAAGCATCCAATAGTTGCTCGATAGTCATTAGGCATAAATGTAGAGTTATACTTGGTTGCTTGGTTGACTGGGAAAAAATTTTCAGGATAAAAAAAATCTAGTATTACAATTGAATACTATGTCATATCCACATTCCTAGATTATTGCACTCTATTTTAACCAACACGTTTGAAAATTCATGAGGTTAAATTTTACTTATGTTTTTTATCATTTATTTTAAAGCTAAATTGACAGCGTCCATTGATGTGTAACAAGTGTCTGCGTGTTTTATGCACTATTTTGTACTAAGGATTAATTAAAACAATTATAAATATAACTTTTAGCAATCTGGAGATGGTGTATGAAAATTTGTGTTGCATTAAATATCTATACACCATTTTATACTGATAATATAGGTTTGAATATTATTAACTGTTAAGTTGATAAATTTAAAATAGATAATTATCAAAATTAAATTAGAAATAATTTTTATAATTCCACTATGATTGTTATTTTATAAAATATATACTATAAATATAGTTAGCTTATACCTATAGACTGAGTATAAAAATAATGTTTGAAGTACGTATATAATAAATTCAAAGAGCCTATAGCCCTAAAACTATTATACATGAGTTATTATACTATCTCATATTTAAAAGTGTATTGAAAAGTATCAATTTGAATTTTAATATATTCTGTTTAATGAGTCAATAAATAGATTTATGATGTGTTTGAGAAAATATTATCAGGAAAGATGGTTCGGATGATTTACTAGGCAATATTTGTCATTAATTCTGGAGTACTCCGAGTACTATTTAAAATAACTTTGAACTAATGCTTGTGAAAATAAAAAATAATATGCAATACAGTTTTTCACACACTTTTTTGTAGATTCTAATAAACAAAAGTTCTAAATAAATCACATGAAAAAGACAAATCACTTTTAAAAAAAATAAAATGTAAATGTATTTACTAAATTAACAAAAATGAAACAATGACAATAATTATTTGAAATTTTTGAATGTTATAAAAAATAAATCGATATTATTAAAACAAGTTTTTGGATGAAATAAAAAATACAATCTTTGTGAGATAGGATTTGTATAAGAATTTTCTGTGTAAGAAATGCTTGTAACATAATATTTTAGTACAAGAATATTGTTATAAATATATACTGATGAGTATACTTACTCATCGCTATACTTTGAATTGACTTTCATTTTTCCTGCCATCAAGACATAGTCTTACTTGTATGTATATATCCTTTTTAATACTTTTGCCATAAGATTATGGCAAATGGTGGTAGTTGTTAATTATCAAATCGAAAGCACGGATTTTGTCTTTTTTTTTGTGTCTTCAAACGAGTTTTTGAACAATACGCGCTTATGACAGAAAAAATGGCACGCGTAGTGACGATGGGCACTAAGGTAACTGAATGTGGAAAAAAACACAACACTTGCTTGGGTCGTTCGTATTACGTGTGTATATACATATACATTAGTACATATGTATATATACATTATATGTACTTATAAAAACGTATACACACACATATATAGATACACACATGTGTGTGCGTGTGTGTATGTGCTTGTGCATTTGCGTGTTTGCGCACGCGTGTGTGTGCATGTATATATGTGTGTGTGTGTGTGTGTGTGTGTGTGTGTGTGTGTGTGTGTGTGTGATGCCAAAGGGGTAAAATCGAATAACCGCCTATTAACGTCGCACGCGGGTGCATCGTGTACGATGACTCGTCGACCATTGATATTATTATGTCGTTAAACCTTAGGAAAGGACGGCAAAAGGATACACATTCGTGTTAGCCATAATAGCAAGTGATTGTTCTCGAATGGTATTATAGTCGACCGTTTTAACTACACTCGCCACAGATAATAATATTATGATGACGTATGTTTAATATTGGGGTTCTGTGTCGTCAAATTAGATTTATCGATGCAAGCCCGCTTATCGCGTTGGCTGGATTCCCATTGCAAAAACCATTGTTATAATTATCGGCCGAATACATTTAAATAAAACCGAACGTCCGACCGAACATATGAGATGATTATGTGTCATTACGTCGTAACAATAGTGCGTAATAAATGTATTTTTACGGTATCTATAATAATATTACTGTCCTGTTTTATCGAATCGATACTCACAATATTGATCCTCACAATATGAGTTGCTCGATCGACGTGACTTATCGAAATTGGTTTATTTTTGTTTATATTTTTTTTTAACGATAAAAAATATAATAATCATCCTAGAACTGGTTTTCGATTATGATTTAGCAAAGCTTCCGCAGTTTTTGACTGTAGCATTTAATTCGCGTTCAATTTTTAACCAACAGCGTTATTATTTCCGAATTTGAAGCTATTGAACTATGTACAAGTTTTATTGATTATTTGCCAACCAATATGCATTGAACCAGTTTACTTTATACCCAAATAAAAGTGATAATATTTTATGTAGTGAAGATTAACTATCATAATAATGTATACAAAATAGTAGTTTTTAATAATTCTTTTTTTTTAATAACTTTTTTGCACTCAAGTTTTAATATAAATGTAAAATGAAATAGATAAATTAAAATTATCTTGCTAACTTTTCAACATTTCATTAGAAATTTGGTTGAAGAATAAAAATAAAAGGCTACAATCAAAATCATACTCGTACACTTTGATTTCATGACCTTCTATTAAATAAAAATTCTTTTGTAAGATGTCCCTGACTTATATTAGCATACGTTTTTTTTTTTTTTTTTAATTATTATTTGTAGCAATAACATTGAAAAAGACGTATAATAAAATTCAAGGATGTAAAGTTCAAAATTATTATGTTCAAATAACGTCATTTCCATTGGGTCTTAAAATAACTGTAAGTTTCTGTATTGTTATATAAATAACTACAAATTGGATTTTGATGGTCGACAAACTAATAATTTTGTTTACTATTTATTAATAAAATAGTATTGATAATAATATACTATATATATATATATTTATCTTTAGTAAAAATATCGTCATAAAAGTATTTTTTGAAATAGTTAAATGTTGAAAATGTCCTGATAATAATATGTATTATAATATTTTATTTACAAATATATTATGTTGTTTTTTTTTTTATTTAAGTAAAATTTACAAACTCTGGAAAAAAAATACAATCAGCAAATTTGATGTCTAAGATAAAATTGACAGAGATAATATGTTAATGAAGTAACCCATGGGTAATACCACTTTAATTAATTTAATAATTGATCTCTATACAATTTTCGCTTTAATCTGTACTTGGGTTTTTCGGTATTCAGTGATAGTGGACATAATGTGCAATATAAGTACAATTATGTTACTATGCTTAAATTTTGATCAAAGCGTTTGTTCATTGTTTTGGCTACTTCATTGGTAGTACTTAGTTTTAAGTCATAGTTTACCTAGTGTAAGGAAATGTTTGAAACGTATCAAGCAGCGTGGTGTTAGTACTGTTAGTACCTTTCAACGTAATTGACTGAAAAGCCTGAATTGGTCTTATGTCTTACATTTTGCCAGGATATGTTATTTAACACATTATTTTATGTCCCTAGATAACATTTCATTCGATCCGGTGCATCATCAGTAGGTGATTTATGTTATCAAGCTGTCTAATAACGCCTACATATTTTAAGCTGATTATAACCATTAGTCATTACTGTATAAATCGTTAATAAATCAAAACTAAAACTAAAATATTTGGAAGATACCTAATCATACTCATATCAACAGAAGTATAGATTTGATTTAAAGTTTGTATAGTGAAAATAATAACGTTTTATTTTATTAGTTACGGGATTACGTATAGGCTTAATTCTTATTTTATTATATTTCATAAAATACCTACATTTCGAGATTTTATTTTAAATTTTGTATTTATTAGTGTTATTTGTATATATATTCATACCATTCCTTTAGAATTGATAAAAATGAGTGTACTTATTGACCCATATATCGTTATATAGTTTTAATAAAGTATAGAAAATGCTTAAGGATAATAAAATAAAATGTTTAAGGTTTTTATTCCTCCCAGGAATTGTATTTTGGAATTCTTGTTTTTTTTTTTTTTTTGAAGTTACTAAATCATAAAACAAAACTATTCACCAAATTTCATAGTCATAGATATAGTATATATAGTGGTTTCAGCCAGGCGCTTTTTTTTTATTCTTATCCTTTTTATCCTCTTGGGGGTTGAATTTTGGAAAATCCATTGCAATCCATTGCAAATTAGGTGTTATTGGAATCACCATGTCAGATTGCAAGTTCATACGATTAGTTTTTTTTTTTGATGTATAGTGATGATCAGAGAGTCAGCGATCTTATGTATAGATAAGTATTTTTGTTCTAGAACATTTGTTGCATAGCTATGACGAATAAAGTTTAAAACATGCCACATTTTAAAGCTTAAATTAGTAACACCCAAGCTACCTTTCTAAAGGTTTTCTGCGTCAAATCTTCCTTAAACTATTGACAAAAAAAAAAATAAATAAAATTTAGTCAAATCGGTAAAGGCGTTTTCAAGTTACGGCGTGACAACGGGAAAGAGGGATTCATTATATTTAAATATATATAAAGCTTTCGTTACCCGACATTGTCCAAGAATTAATTTACTAGTTATATAATTATATGAATGCTACTGGTGTTACACCAGGTTGAAAATTGTAATTAATCAAGATGTAAGATTAATAAAATCCACTATTTTTTTTGTTTGAAACTTTAGTTCAATTCGGTCACCGCATGAATACCTATTTTGCCGTATAAAACACCTCCAAGCGATGATAATGGGTCACATGGCCGACAGCTAGTCTTTCTTCTTTCCGTGCCCGTTTATCTGCGATCAATATAATCAACCGCAACCGCGGGCGATTATCATGTTATGTTGTGTTCTGTATGGGGGTATTACCAATCAATGAAAAATATAGCAATCCGTGTTTCAGTGAGCGAAAGGAACATATCGTTCATGAGTTCTTGTCATGTTTTCTCCACCATTACATAAACACCTTGGGTGTTGAGCGACGGATTTTCCGATGCGTTTCGAAAACGTCGTTCTCGAGATACGGACGTATAGTAATATTTATTAATTTGTGATTTATTTTTATACACTTTTGCCTGGTATTTTCTTTGTGATATAGATATATAAATATGTTTTTATTTTAATATTATTGTTATCATTAAAAAATTTCATTCCCAAAAGGAAATAAAAAAAAAACTATAAAAGATTATAAAGATGTCAGTTGGTACTTATGAATCTTATGATACTTGATAAATATATATATATATATATATATATATATAATAGATGTATATTTATATATGTCATTATTATTATTATTATTTTCAAAATTTTTTTGCGCATTTGGCTTTTCTCGGAACTAATTTCTACATTTTTCTTCGATTAAATAAATCATCCCAAAATAGCTTACTTGACATATCTATTTTTATTTCCTATTAAAATTCTAATCTCTGATTTACTCGTCTCGGCTATAGATTGGGGACCATAAAATATGCTATCACATAACGCTTCACGAGAATTTGGCTAGTAAAAAGTGTGAGACATTACACGTTATAGTATAGACATTAGACGGTATATAGCAGTTTTCTACATCAAAAATATCAATACTATCGACCCAATTTCATACTCCGATTAATCCATTTTTACAATTTGTAACTCTAATACTAATTTTAACTCACTTAAGAGTTGAATTTGGAAAACCGGAGTAGTCTTGACCGGGGTTAACGTTTTTTAAATCCCTTCTTATTGCACATCTAAAGTATTAGAGGAACCACTATGATACGTTTCAAGTTCTTACATTTTGTCAATTTTAGTGAGTCTATATACCATAAACAAAATTACATACCGAATTGTATACAAATATCTTCAGTAGTTCTAGTTAAGGTTATTTTTTTTCTTATTCATCCTTTCGACAAATTTATTTCTTTTACTCATTTAGGGGCTCATCATCTTGTTTGGAAAATGAAACCCATCTTCACTTTACCAAAATAAGACTCAAACAATAGAAAAATGATTTAAAAAAAGATTTATATATTAGAACATAATACAATGACCCAGATGGTGGTGCGGCCCTGGATCCAACGCCAAGTGGCCCTTCTACCCTGCGGGACAATGACCGTGCTGCCCTTGTGGTTTTTGCGGCACTGTTTATGGCTAACCTTATGGCTATTGGCTAGGCTCTAAATAATGTAATGTATTATTTTTTTAAGAACTATTCTCTGGCCAAGACAGCTCCGTGCAAAGCTGATTAATTCAGCTATTTTTTCAAAATTAAATCCCCATAAGGGTAAAGGAATTACAAGGGTTAATAGGATTAATTTGTTGAAGGGGTAAATATGGAGAAAAAATATTTGCCTTGTCGGAACCACTGAAGTTATATGTATAAGATATAAGATCAGAAGAAAATTAAGGCTAACCATAAACATAGCTAGGCTTTCAATAATAAATGGTAATATTCCATTAAAAACTATGCCCGACCAATATTGTTCCGTGCGAAGCCAGGTAATTCAGCTATATATAGGTAAATAACTATAACTTCAGTTGACGAGGAAAGGTCCTTTGAATAATGAGAAAATCTTACTGTTATTGAATATTAGAGAAAATTAATAAATTATTATGAAGTACTCTATTATATTATTTACGCTCAGGTAGTATAATATTCAAGGTTTTGATCGTTTTTAAATGTATTCTGGAAAAAAGTCGAAAAAATAATGAAATTACCTGTATGTAAATTACTTTTCGAGTTGGTTACACAAAGTTATATGGAATATGTTACTCTTGATATAGATTTATGATTCATGATTGCATTTTCCGAAAAAAAAGTCACTTTTCTCAGAAGTTTATATTATTATAATACAAACATACAAAGTTAATAAATGGATGTCTTGAAAAATATATATGTGACGAGCAAAGGAATATAAAAAGCTCTACGGACTCTCTTGATGTGCGTGGACGTGCTGTTGACGCACGTTTTGGTTGTCACTCTGACGTGTTAAACAATTATTTTTACGAGACTTTCCGATGAAGCGTATACGTATAGGTGTTTGTTTATTTCAAGCAAATCCGCTCAAGACACGAAATACTGATCTATAACGGCGTAACGCACACATCATATTTGATGGCACATAGTAGTGAACACATAAATTGACATTACGGGTAATATCAATTCGATAGTGAATGTAATCGAGATAGATATATATATATATATATATAATATAATATACCTATCCTATATTATTACGAGCCTCATCATGTAGTGCTGCACGAATAAAGTTTCTTTGGCCTCGGTCACGTTTATTTGAATTAGTATCGTGTGTTTTCGGGTCACGTATTTTACACAACGACGTCGAAAATTATGAAATTCACTAATAATTTTACATACGGAAGTTTCGTCGTTATTAATTACACTAGGAATTATATTTACAATATTGCGCACGCGAATATAATAAGTACAATACATATATGTATTGTCACTACGACGCGTGTCGAATATTATGTCTTTATTAGAATATGTGGCAAGAATGATCGTTTCGCAGTAGTTTTCGGTACTTTTTGAATTATGATATATTATTCAAATTATTATGGTGTAATAATAATTTATTAATGTATCACGAGACACGACGGTGAGTTTCGAGAACTGCGGAACAAAGATTACATTTTTAATAGTTTTCCCTTTAAAATTGTCCAAAGTGATTCATTAGTGATCCAACGGAATAAATTGTATATGTTTAAGTAATAGGTATGTATAAGTAAGAGGAAACCAAATGATAAGTGTGCGTTCCTATGCTTGGAAAAATTAGCCGTTACAAACGTTGCCTTGGGTACACCACATAGACGTTTTTTCCTTGCAGTACAAGACACAATTTTTGAAACAGTAGAAAAAAAGTTAACAATAACACTTAAAGAGGTTGGTACTTATTACCGAAGAAATCACTTGCGACAAAACCCAGCGAAAACCCAAACATGCTCTTATCTGAAGAACCGGGAAGCCAACCGCAAATTAAATGTCATTAAATGAGACGGCTGCGGCATAGAACTCGATAATGCCCAACATCTCAAATATTTAGAAATAACTCTGGATTGATCCTTAATATACCGAGTTCACTGCAAAAAGCTTAAGAAAAAATAGTGTCACGAAACGGACTGTTACGAAAACTAACAGGGAAATTCTAGGGAGCCCAGCCACATACACTAAGAATTACTGCAATGTCTATCAACAGCCAAATATGCATCATCAGTATGGGGGGAGATCTACCACTCAAAACAAATCGATGTCACACTAAATGAAATATGCCGAAAAGGTGACTGGTTGTATAAGGAATTCTAAAGTTGAAAAATATATGTACTAACTGGAATCGCACCACAAGTAATCAAGAGAGCAGAATATACAGATTGGGAAAGGACAAAAATGACAAAAGACGATAGACATCCGATGCATGGAATTGAAGCAAATAATTTCCAATTAAAATCGAAAAATAGTTTCCTAAAAAAAGATAAAGTACTTAACAACAACTAAGGAACAGAAAAGAGTTATGCAATGTGCAAACTAAATTAGAGACAAAAAATGGGTCTCCACTGAAGCGTTATCATCAATCGATTAGAATGGAGAACATTAAACCGGAGTTGGAGGCACTAAGGACAATATGAAAAAATGGGGACTACTTGAAGAAACATCTACAATGTGCGAATGTAGGATGAAACAGTCAATGAAATATAATATTATGTAATGTCCAATCTGTCCTTATTCATGTGCACATGATGATTTTATCAAAGCAAATAACAACGCTAAAGACGTAGGGTAGTATAACAGTATATATCTGGGCTGAAATCATATAAACAAAAAACGACAATTAGTCACCTAATTGTCTGATTTATTTGACTTTGAATTATTTTAAGATTTATTTATTTATTTATCTATTTGTTTGTATATTTTATATTTATATTTGCAGTTTTAATTTATATATATATATATATACTTTGTTAGGTTTGAATTTTATTTCTAAAGATTGTATATCTATATAATAGTGTGCCTGATACGATTATAAAAAACCTGAATAAATTTAAAATTAATCTTTGCTCTCTTCAGTACTTTCTGCCTGTTATTAATACAGAAAAATTGTCAATTATTACATCTTTAGTTGATCCCGCAAAGTTATTCTCGTCTAAATATTGATTATTTCCAAACAAAAGTAGGTAATCATAAAGCAAAATGTTCGAAGATAAATAAGAAAATAAAAGTTAGGTAATAACAAAATTTTAATTTTATATACTAGTCTAACTTTTACTATAACAATGTTTGATATGTGAAAACTTTGAACCTCCTTATAATCTATAATTTTTTTGTTTATTTAAACCCCGAGTTAGCCGAGATAATAGCTGATAAAAAATAGCTCAAATAATAAGTAGTCATTTACAGTTATATTGAAGTGATGTCAAGTAAATTTTTCAACAAAATAAAAATATTGTGGGTGAAATATAAAAATAATCTTAAGTATAAATACCAAAATTATTAAGAATTTTCAACTAAAAAATTACTTGCAAAATATCCTAATTATGACATAATTCATAAAAAATAAATTGTGACTTAATCTTTATCTTAAATTTTTTAAATTATAATATACCTTATATGAGATTTTCAATATTTTTTATTCATACATAAAAAAAAAAAAAAATTGAAAAATCGAAAACTTTAATTGTCTATAAATAGGTCAAAAATTATCAAAACACTCCGAAAACTTATCTGTCTATAGAAAACGCTAATATAAACATTTGGTTAATATTTCAATTATTTACAGTTTTCTGTTTTTGAATTAAAGTAAATTAAACAATTTTTTTTTGTCATATAGTGATTTTGCTTAAAACGACTGCCTTTTCGTTATTTGTTAGGGATTTTCCCTGATTTTTTTAAAAACTGATGATAATTTTTGAAATTTTTACCTCCCAAAGTATCAACTAGACTTTTTTCAGAAAAGTTGCTGTATAAGAAAATTGAAGCATTTTCACTGCTCTAGAACGTGGTGACAGACACACAAAAAAATAATAAAATAATAAAAATCACACATAATACAGTTATTAGTTTCTCACTACATTAAAAATATAAATAACACAACATTTAAATTTTCACCAATTAAAGCTTATTACGAAACATTGCATGAATAATAGGCTTAGGATATTGAGTTTAAAAAGTATAAGCTCACTACACTTGTCCAGATTTTTTAACATAACTCACAATTTATATCAACGTAATTGTTATGAATGCTACCTACCTACAACCAAAATTATTGAATTCATTTGTTTACATTTTAAATTAAAAAGTATTAAGAATTACAAAAACTAACAAAATTAACATGTATCAATAATTATGTTCAGTTAAGTCATAATAATTTTATTATTTAATTTAGTAAAGTCTTGTTTTTCTTTCATAAGGTAATTTTGACGTTTTGTAAATACGAATTGACACATTGCGTCAAAGTTCATGAATATTTAAATTAAATTAATTTTTGAAGTTATTACCTATTAATACAAATGAGTTACGGTTGATTACTTTTATTATGCTCATTGCTTGTGATAACATGCAAATTAAAATATAATATTTATAATTTTATAATAAAAACACTGTGTGAGAACATTCGACATTGACCTTCCATAAAATGTTTATTTGAATTGTTACACGTTTATGATGAACCATATAGTCATTATTATGTATGTAGGCACTTTCTAAGTCAATGCATTAAAAATGCATAACCTTGCTCGGTGTAAGAAAAGTTTGTTTCTGTTAATTTTTTTCCATATTATTCATACGTTATATTACTGTATTTTAACCTGTACGATGTATTAAATAAATTATTAACTCTTACAATTCAGTGACTCCCAACCTATGTATGATCCGCAATTCATACTTACAAAATTGAAAAAAGTTTAATTTTCCTTTAGTGCATGAAACAATAAAATAAAACTGATAATCGCTGACGTATGGAAATATATGATCTTTTTTAACAATCATATTTAAGAAGAAAAAATTAGTCTAAGTAGTATTGAGGAGGTTCATAACGTATCGAAAGTTATTTAAGTGAGTGATCTATAGTATCATAATGGTTGGAGATTATTATCTTACATAAATTATAGTTACAATTAGATGGAGTAACTTGAATTAAAACCAACGAAAAATATGTTTTACTTAAAATCTATGTACCCTATGGTATATTTTGAAATCAAAAATAAATATTTTAACTAACTAGAACATATTATTTTTTATATCACACATATCATAATAATTTTGTAATTTAGCAGGGTTTATTAGATAAATTAAAATATAGAGTGTACAGTTTAATGAGAATATGAGTAAATAACACGCTTTAGGATAAAATATTAGCAGTGGAATGAAAATTAAGCTTTTCTTTTTTTATTTTGACAAAATTATTATTCTCGCCTAAAAATGAAATGTCAATACTGCGAAAACGATTTTTTTTAACTGTTATTAAACAATTTTGTAAGGTTATATTATATTATTATATAAGATATAATTTCTTATGAAGTTTTAATTTTCAAAGTGTGACGTGTGTATTATTTCCTCTCAGCCATACAATGTGAATACCTTCCACCTACATAGGTGTAAAATCACGAGAGAAAGAAACATGGTGACCCAGTGATTACGCGCCGAATTTCGGGTACAAACCCGAACCGTCGCATAATTTTTCACTCGCAATTTTACACTATGATATCCACAGCATGAGGTCGTGTCATGTTCTTATAGAGAAAACATTTTTGGTACTGTCATATTGAAATTTCTTGGGGCCGCATAAAACACGGGAAAATATAACATAGGAATGAGAAAAACAGGAAAATAAAAAGCAGGAGAAAAATTGTTGGGGATATAAAAAATGGGAAGATAAACCGAAAAATTATTACCTCAGTAATTAACAGTAATTACAAATAACACGTCTAAAAACAACTTAATATTCTTAATTCTTATTAGGTACCTACAAGCTACATTAAACTAGGTACATTAAAAAAAGTTTTTTTTAATAGTTGATGAGACAACTGATAAAAGTCATCACGATCAATTATTTATTGTTTTACGCTACTTTGATGAAACCAAAAATTGTCCTATTGAACTGTTTGTTGCTTAAAATTAATGACGTCGATCGTTGCTCAAAGTATTTTTGACAAAATGAATGATTTGTGTCAATTTGTTTTGATAGAGCATCAAAATGATATAAGAGTGCAAACATAATGTAAAGAAAAAAATAACCGTTAATTTTATATTTGTTGTTAAGGCCATTGTCTAAATCTTGTTCTGGTAGATTCTATTGGGAGACATAATATAGTCACTTTTAATTTCTTCGGTTACATACAATTAATTTTTTTTTTCATTGAAGTAAACTGTACTCAGCATGCAGTATTGGAAAAAATTGGCAACTTTACGAAAACTAAGTTAAAAACTTTAAAACCAATTTGCACTACAAGGTGGGCTTGCCGCTTAGAAGCCATAAGTGCAGTAAAAGAAAATTATTCCTCAATGTTAGCTGCAATTGAAGAAATCATTGATTACACAAAAAATCCTGTTAAAAAATTTCCTGTGTATTATAATTCCATACAACACCTTTTCTGTATTTATTATTCCTACAAATTATGTTCCGTTGTATTATTCTCCTGCGTTTTACAACCCCCCAAATTTCTTTAATATATCACTGTTTTACTATACGTATTACGTATATACATATAGGTATATATGAGTGCATGTAGTCTAAATACTTTTGTTTCTCATCGTAACTTATTTATATATATTTTATTGGCTTTATTTTTGTAAAAATGTTTGTTTATATTAAAATATAATAAAAAATAGTTGTAAAATATACAAATAAAATAAGAATTTAACCTTTATTAATATTAAAAATGTTTTATAACTGGCAAGTAGATAGCGACACAACTATAAAGTATACGTGACCCGAAAATTATTTAAACACTAGTCATGACCTATAGGTTGAAAACCAATGCATTGAAAAAAACAACACATTATCTATTATTTATTATAACTGGGACCTGGTGAAACCATCTATTAATAAATTATTTCAGTTATTGATGTCACGCACCATTACTCTTTTCATTAAGATAAGTTTATCGAATGTAAACAATTGATTGTTATATTTGTTGATATAATAATACTATGATGTTCAGTTATATTTTACGTAGAACTTTGATTGTATTAAAAAATAATCTTATGTTTAATAGATTTTTTATTTTTAACTATAATTTCCATTTCATTTTGCCGCGCAATAAAATCGAGTGATGAAAAGAATATGTATGTTTCTTATACGACAAAAAATAGTCATCACTAAAATAAATAAAAAAAAAGAACAGATGGGCCTCGCTTTGCTGTACAGTTTGGGGTGGAGTGCACCTCGTTTATAGGCTAGGTCATTATTACATTGGATTTGTTAAATTTGAATGCAATGATACATATCATTGTATACGAATAACGATTTTGAACGGAGTTAAATGTGTATATAATAATATAGTATTTTTTAGATTTAAATTGAATTATAATGAAATTTCGTAAAAATTTAAATTTCAAACAGTCATAAAATTTTTTCTTTTAAGACCGGTAGACATTTTTTTTATATATTTTTGAATATTAGCTTATGGACAATCTAGTGTTAAAATTTTGAACCTTAAGTATAAACAAAAAAAATTTTATGAATTTTCAACTACAAAATAACTTGCAAATTATCGCGATTTTAACACATTTTATACAAATTTAAACTTTATGGGCTTATAAAAAAAATTTGAGCGAAACCATCTCCGATATTTTTTAGTTACAATTAGTATAACTTATAATTAATTCTTTAATACATTTTCAAAAGTTTTTGGACAGCCAAAAAAATGTTATAGATATTAAAAAAAAAAAAATTTACAAAAATCGAAAATTTAAATTGTCTATAAATAAGTCAAAATATGTCAAAATACTTTAAAAACTTAAGTATTAGTTAACGCCCCAAAATTTTTCTCAATAGTAAGTACTAATAGTATACATTTTTACTCGTGATGACAAGAGTGAAACTTGACGTTAAGACAGAGGATAATAGTGGGTGACGGTGATATATATATATATCGAGTTCTTTTTATTAATTAGTAAATTACTGTTTATTAAATAAAAGAAAATAGTCGTTAATGAAAAACTTAAGTATTAAACGTGGAATTGGAAGGCGTGGAAATGCGAGCTAATTAGAATTGTTGCTAAGTTCTTTTTCGATTAGATAAAATGCAAACGGAAACATAGCAATAACGATGCATATTAAACAGTCTGGTAATGTATTTTCATTGAATATACTATACTTGTTTAGTAAGTTTTTGAAAAAAAAATAACCGAGTATTTTGTAATAATATGGATTAAGGTTTTTAAGAGTTTTAGTTGTATTTGTCAACCAGACTATTATTATGAATAGCAAATCGTTCGTTTTAACCCACCATTTGCACTTATTAAAATATCTGATTTTTCCTTCTCTAATCTTTTAATTAGTTTTAAATAAATAAATGCAATCCCTATTTTTAATATTTTTCTGAGAATGATATAATTTTTAAATATTTATTATTTTGTTTTTATATTAATAAATTTTTTATTGTTTTTCAAATTTTTCCTATTTTATCTATCTGAATTTGTGAGATTGCTTAATTGAGTGATTTCAATTTTAATATTTTAAAATGTTTCATACATAACATCTCATTAAATCATAAATCAAATATATACAGAGATTGGTGGAATGCTGATTTTTAGAAATTTTAAATATTTAAATTTATATCGAGCCGACTAAAAAAATTAACTATGGAAAAATTGATATTCCTGCATCCTGCATCGACACAAAGGAGCTGTGTAAATATTTACGGCAATATGACCCAAAAGATCATTTTGTTATTGATTATTTATTTATTATTTTATTATTTAGCACAATTTTCTGACGTATTAATGTAATTTTTTTTTCGATACGGAATATTCAAAAATGTTTTTGACATGTATTATGAAGTTTTTTTTTATATTTATTGTTAATTTCTTATTTATATTATTAGAATAGAATGCTAGATTAAAATAGTTTCATTTTGATTACAAAACAAATTTTTCGTACAACCAAAACGTACCAAATCTATAGATAATGTCAAATGGATTATTTTTTTCACTACTTATCTAAAATAATTTTAAAGTAAGTTAATTTACAAAACTAAAAACGTATCTATTTTCACTGATTTCATATGCTGAATATAAGAATTATCGATTTTATGATGATGTAGTTTTTTTTTTTTATTAGAATTTTCGAATCGTAAAATTGCACTAAAAGTCTTATATGATGACATTTAGATAGAAAACTGAAGACATATGCTACAAGACTTTTCTCTCAGTAGTTTCTTCTTGTGAAATAAAACCACAAAAACTTAAAAATACTGTTAAATTTTATCTAACATAGAAAACCATTATATTTATTTGTAGAAAACTATTAAATTCAGATTCCATGACCATAAATAATTTAAAGTTATAAATAATAAAATCAAAAGATTTTATATTATAAAATGTTGTTCATTAACTTTGAAAGTTTGCTAAGATATACTATACCAATAGTGATGATTGTCATTTCCATAGTTAATACAAATTTATTGTAATAATATTAATATTTCAGTATTTTGAATCTGAATAACTTAAATTTAATGCTACAGATTCTGAATCTATAAATTTTAATTAAGCTCTTATTAATTTCTATAATAGAACTACTCAAATGTTTGTGATGCTAAATATTTTATTTAAGAATCGCTTTCAATTACTACTTTTAGATTCTGAACGGAGTGATGGAATCTATTGGTTTTACAATGATCTGTGTATTATTTGTTTTGTGTCTGTCATCACGTTTTGGGGCAGTAAAAATGCTTCGATTTCCTTAAACAGCAACTTTCCTGAAAGGAAAGTGAATATAGATGGTATTTGCGTTAAGCGAAAATCAAATATTTTAAATATTTTTCAAAAGCGTAAACAAGAAATCATAAAAAAATTACGAAAAAACAGGACATTTTTTAACAAAACCACGTTTTGACAACTCAAAAAGAAAAACGGCAAACATTTGAAATTTTCACCAAATGTTTATATTAGTGTTTTATATACATGGTTCAGTTTCGCTGTCCATAAACTCTTGAAAATCTAATACAAGGTTCATTACTAGTTACACTTACTGCAACTAAGAAAATTGAAAATCGTTTAGTGTTTTTTTTATAAGCTTATAAAATTCAAATTTGTATGAAATATATCAAAATCGCGATAATTTCCAAGTTATTTTGTAGTAAACAATTCATAAAATTGTTTGTATTTATACATAAGTTATTTTTCAAATAACTATAAAAAAATTTGTACCAGACTTTCAAGAAAATTTTTTAAAAACTGTATAAAATAACAATTTTTAAATTAACAATATAATTAATAAAATTTTATTTATTGATTTAGTCAAAAGTAATCAATTATTATAATATTATGCTTTTAACTACTCGTATATAAAAAAAAAATACTAAAAAAGCTTAGTCACCGAATGTTTATTTTTTATATTAAAATTATAAATATAATTAGTCTCGTATTAAACTGGCAGGTCTTCAAAATTAAAATTGTCAATATTCAAAATTAAATCCGAAAAAAATTAGCTCCCTCGTACTTATGCTCATAATATTATTTTTTTACCGTTTTGACCAACGTTAAAAAGGTTCGGATTTAAATTAATGAAAATATAAAAAAATGTTATATTAAATTTACATGACATTAATTATAAAACCGTTGTTGGTACACATAACAATGAAGAAGATTCTTTTTCATTATAACGATGATGAATTTTTTATTTTATTTCCAATTTGAACTGTTTATTTGTATGCAAAACGCAATAAATTAAACGTTTTTTGTATAACCTATTTATGTTATGAATTGAAAAAACATAAATCAATAAAATTATTCAATGTCTAAATTTTATGCTTTAACCAGCATTAAAAGCAGATGCATTTTTGGATGGAATGAATAGTACTTTTGAAATACATGGGTTTTAGTCATATAGAAGTTTTAAAACAGCAGATTGTAAAAAAAAAAAATTTATTCCTGTACCCACAATATCGTTGATATTAGTTTTGGGAAATAGCGTACGAGCATAATATTCTATACATGTGTGAACACATACAATATAAGTCAACTATATTCATGTCAAAATGGACTTTGACAGTTATGTTCTGAAACTAATATCATTATGAAAGCGTATTCACTAGATTTTGTTTTTTAGTGTAAAATAATTTTTACACATTTTTATTCGTACGTACAAATAACATAAGCGTTATTTAGTTTAAAAAAATGTCCATTAATTATGTGATACGAGAACGAGGATATCACCTAATAACTAAACAACTTACACAAATTGAGTATTGGTTACTTACCGTTCACCTTGGACCAAAAGAGTACCTAATGTATTGTTAATTGTAATTTTTATTTAAAATTGGTGATAAATTATAGTGTTCGAAAAATAATTCAGATTAAAGTCAGTTATTCCAGTGCACATAAAACAATTTGTCTACTAAATTTTGTGAATTTTGAAACACAATTTAAATAATAATATAATATGATTAATGACGTATCATCATATCCTCGTAATGTGCCATACATGACGTAACAAATGTGCTTAAACTGAACTGAAAATATTTAATTAAATCAACATTGTATACCTAAATTAATTTCATGCATTGCCGCATTGGTATACTTTGTTATTGCATTTACATATATATACTGTTTCAAAACAATAGTTACAATATGAACTGGTGTATTTTTAAATTAAAAATGTTATGTAAGATGTAACCATAATATTTGAGAAAATATTAGGTAATAAATTATTATATAACGCGCTTTGAATACTTACTTTCAGTAGGAATATTTTAAAATTTAGTCGAAAGGTAAGACTTATAACTTGTGACTGATTTACAAAATATCTACTTTTATGAACGTCCATTTGGGACAGGAAAAAATAGGAAAATTTCTCTTCTTAGCTTTTTCAAGTCTATATATAATATATCATAAATATTAAATTATATTTTGTGTAAACACGAAATTTTAAATCATATAGTCATTTTCTATCTGAATAAATAACAATGAATTCTTTAATTTTTATTCAAACGAGTTTTTCTTATAATTTATAGAATTGATAAGAAAAATGATTCTACTACTTCTATCTATATTATATAAGTTGCAATATAATATATTGGCAAATGAAGAAATTTTAGTACTATAAATAACTTTCAGTTTATTTGTATTATTAGGCTTGATTAATAAATGTTGCATATATTTTCCAAAAAAAAAACACCTCGTTGATTCATGTGTCTACTTTTTATATACCACAGGTTACATTAGTTTTGATATAGTATCATCAAATCCAGTTTTCACTTGCACGATTATTTTCTGAAAGATTTCATTGGCGGGGTTTTTCCTCTTGAACAATACTACGAAAAGTACTAACTTATATACAGGGTGTTTTACTGGGATTTACACAAAGCGCTATTTGACGTGTTTTAATCTCTATAAAAAAAATAATCAAATTTAGTTGTTTCTTTCTTATGAAAATCCCTGGGCTCAAGCAGTTGTTTACAATAGCTTAGTAAATAAAACTGTTTTATTAAAAAAGTTAAAAGTACTTATTATTTATTTTATAATTTTGCTAAGTTCAAAAATAGACATTTTTTAGTCTTTGTTTTCTGAAAATGTTGACTGTTCAACTTACAGTTTTTATTACTGATTTTGATTAATTTTTAATTTACAAGAAATAGTGTAAATTGTAATATATATTTTTTTTTTCGATATTATATTTATGGTAGTATTGTCATTTTTTGAAATTGTATAAATAGTACACAATTTTCATGTGAACTACAACAATATTATTAAAAACCAAGAAAAAATCAATGTATATTAAAAAATTAACCACCAAAATTTCATAAAAATTAGCCCTATGAAATGACTATCTTAAAATCTTAAAAAAGTTATGAGATATATAATATTTTTTTTAAAGTTGTTAATAAAACATTTATATAATACAAATCTGATATTGACAAAAAATGTTAACACTATGAATCTTATAAAAAAAAAAAAAAAACGAAACTTGATTACTCTATTAGTACGGGAAATGTCACCCTGTGTAAATCCATTTATACACTGTAGTATAAAGTTAGTTATGTTATCATAATATAATAATATATAATAATATATATTATGTCTATTTGATTGATGAGAAGTTGAAATCTTATTTGAGATAAATAAAATAATTATGATAGTTACATGTAGTTAAAATTATGGTAAACGTTTAAGCAACATTATTGATTTTAAAAACACATAATATTATAGATGACTGGTGTGTGGTATAAAATATATATTTTTGAAATAAAATCAAGCCCAGCCTGTTTTAGAATACTATTGCATGAAACCCTATTCAGATAAAATGTATAGAACCATACGAACCCTTAGTTTGGGTCCATGCAAACGATTTCTATGGAATACATTTAATTTGGTAGAAAACTAACTAAAACGTTTGATGTTAACAACATTACTAGGTAAATAGTTCATTCATTAATTGTAGCTTCAAAATAAAAGCATATGTAAGAAATTATCATATTATATTATTTTTATTTGAAAGAGGTAAATTCGCATGTCTATAATGGAATTACTTTTACTTAATATAATTTCATTGATACCGATGCTTGATTCGTTATCCATCTATGACATACAACGATTATCTTATGAATGTCTGTTAGATGCATAATGTGATTTTTTATGTGTTTACAAGTTTTAAAATTGAAAATAAATGAACTGCACCTTGTGTATAGCTGAAAATAGGTCAATTTCAACATGTCATTAATATAATTATTTTAGTAAGCAGTTCTTATTATCATTCAAAAATTATTGAAATCCATAGGCACAATTTTTTTTTTTATAAGCGTCTGAACAGCGAATATTGATATACAATTACATGTAAAATATAATATAATGTATAATATTCTAGACTGACATCGGTTTTTGAAATTTGCTCTAACTCAAAAACGAAAAACCGTAACAAATTGAAATAATCAACAAATCTTTATATTGGCATTCTCTATACATACCTAAGTTTTCAAAGTATTTTGACTTATTTATAGACAATTTAAATTTTCGATTTTTGTAAGTTTTTTTTTAAAATATATCTATAAAATTTATTTGGCTGCCCAAAAACTCTTGAAAATATATTTAAGAATTAATTATAAATTATACTAATTGTAACTAAAAAATATCGGAGATGGTTTCACTCAAATTTTTTTTATAAGCCCATAAAGTTCGAATTTGTATAAAATATGTTAAAATCGCGATAATTTGCAAGTTATTTTGTAGTTGAAAATTCATAAATTTTTTTCTGTTTATACTTAAGATTCAAAATTTTAACACTAGGTTGTCCATAAGCTTACCTTCAAAAATATATAAAAAAAATTCTACCAGACTTAAGAGGAAACATTTTATGACTGTATTAAATTTAAATTTTTACGAAATTGCATTGTAATTCAATTTAGATATAAAATACTATATTATTATATACACATTTTAGACAAACATATTAACTCCGTTCAGTATCGTTAATCGTATACAATGATATCTATCATTGCATTCAAATTTAACAAATCCATTGTTGTTCGAAATAGTTTATATCATAGAATATTTGAGAACGACTTGAATATTCTCGGGCTAGTACGCGGGCACCGCCGCTCTACGACCGAGCGCGCGGCGGCACGTATTTTCTAGGAAAAACCGGTTTGAGGGCGGCTCAGCCGAGTGGTTTCTAGAATTTTCGCACTACCGTGCGCTACGGATATAAAAGGCCGGCATGCGCTGAACTCCACACAGTTGTTGTTGTTTAACTGTTGTTTATTGCAATTCAACAGTTTATTGTTACAACTCTGTCAGCCGTACGTTCGATTATTTATTTTGTGTGATCACCGGGATCACTTAATTCATTTATTAATCGCGTATGTTGCGTTTCTACCGGCACCGGGCCGAGTATTGTTTTTATTAGTGTTTCTTTTTTATGTTAAAATACAGTCCACTATTTTACTTTTATTAAAGTGTGTTGATTCAGTGTTTTACAGACATCAGATTATTACCTGACCAGTCTCTCACGGTGTTCTATACACCCACAAATTTTAAACGCGGATATAGTCGCCAACAATTGTAATAATGACCTATCCTATAAACGAAGTGCACTCCACCCCCAACTGTACAGCAAAGCGAGGCCCATCCGTTCTTTTTTATTTTATTTTTACTAATATATTACTATAAATTATAATTAATTTAGCTAAAGCTTTATTTTTGAAACGTGAACCAAATATATACCTTCTATATGTATTATCTATTGTAATTTAGATGTCAATAAATTATTATTATTATAACTTTTTTATACGTTATGTAAATAAGAAGTATAGTTTAAATAATAATTTGTTCTCAAAATCTGAGTATAAAACTTATACTACTAAATAATAGAAAATCGCTATATTATACTAAAGAAAATATCTAATTTCCCATTGTTATTATTATTCTTAATTATTATTTTAACTTTAATTAATTTAGAAAACTTCAAGAATTGTATCTTAACTGCAAGTTTATTTATTACTAAACCCGTTTAAATGTTATACGAATGTGTAGGATACGACTTATTTATTTTTTGATTTAGATATTTTCTAATTTCAACGAATGAACATTTTGTTACAGAAAAGGGTTTCGTAGGTGATCTAATACTGGAGAGTGTCGATGCAATTGGTTTTCTGTACTCATCAATCACGATTGATTGATGATAAATGTTTCCTATTTATTCAAGAGAGGGAGAGAAGGGACTATTGTGGTTGCTTCCGTATGGGATATATTGGTATATGTGAGGAACCTAGGTTAGTACAAATAGAAGGATACACGGGAACAAATATTTCGATTAATTCATATTTTTTCCAGATGTTCAAATAATATTTTCTTAAAATTCTAATTTTAACTTGCTGCGAGCTTGTGGGGATTTTCTTAAAATATTTTACGTTTAATTTCCATGGTACGATTAAATTAAATTCAATAATAAAACATATTCAAAATAATATTTCTATATATTTTATTCAAACAGTGAATGTAAAATACTATTGTGTATGAGTTATTATCATTTTATGGTAATGGGTCACATGCTATATTTATGCTGACTTAATATGTTTGTAAACCATTCATTCTGCCATACTTTTGTTTAAAGTTATTTTTAATATTATAAGATTATATTAGATTGGGTATTTTGTGTAATGTTAAATTAAATTACAAAATAAGAAGATTATAATATTATTTTTAATTCCCACAGAACAAGTTTAATGAAGTGCGTACGTATAGTTGTCATATTACGATTCAATTGATAAGTAAAAAAAAAAGAAACAAAAATCCATATCACTTCCATTTATCTATGGATATTGGAAGACATAATAGTAGATCGAGTTTGGGTGAAGTAGTAGAACTTTCTATAACAATTATAATTATTCACAATGTAAAGCGTGAAATTCAAAGGTAGAAATTCAATGTTAGATCGGTAAAATCCTTGCATTAATATATAATCTAAGACCTAAGTGGTTAGAGATAGAAAATATACGAAAAATAATAATAAAATGACAATACCTTTATGAGTCGTTGCTTCAAGAACAATGTGAATTCTTAATAACCATTAGACATTTTTTAATCATATGTATTCAGAGTACGTGATGTACAAGTGTGAAATTAATTTAATGAAGTTAAATTTTTAAGAATTATTAAAAATTACTTCATAATTTAAATTATCTCCCTGAGTAAATAGATCTTAGATAATACTATAATAATTATCTCCGACGCGATGGAAAAATTAAAAAGTCAAACATTAGTCATTAACATATTATACATATAACTAGAATTATTAATCATTAGCAAAACTTTTCAATTCAAAAGTTATTTAGTTATCATAATACTAAAGAAGACATGTTTCTCCGATGGCTTGTGAATACAGAAATTATATTAAATTTAATTATCGCTTTAATTGTATATAAATGAAAATAATAAAACATAGATTTATTATTTTAAATTATTTGTTTATTATAATTATAATAAAAGTATACAAATTCTTAGATACCTATTGAAGAGTATTGATTTCAAACAATTAAGAATTCATCAAATATTATTTTTCTCTCACAATTGCATTAAAAATTAAAATATGTTTTTGGTTCTACTCAAAAATATAATACAGGTACTCTAAAATTTAAAGTGCATTTTAATCATTGTTGTAATGATAATAAAAATATTTATGAAGTACACTTAAGTAAAGAAGTACATTAGTACAACAAAAATAAAAAATATTAATACATTTTAAAATATACCTATTCAATATTGGATGCAAGACTTATTATAATTTTGGTAATTCATAAAAATCATATATAATTTAGTATTTAGATACACAAATTAATATTTATTCCACTATAATACATAAACGTCATAAACACAGTCGTATAAGTAATGCTGACAATTGTAATGTACAATTTATTTTGATGTTCATAAAAGTTAGGTAATTTATTATTTATAAAAAAGAGACTTATAAAATATGTTTGAGCAAGTATAAAACAAAATCTGATCCACTTGGGAAAACTGATGTTTATGAATTCATTTTAAACGTGTTTTTTCTTAGGCTGACATTATTTTTTGATTTAAATATTTTTAAACTAATATGGTCATAATTTTCATATTTTATTTTTATGGTATAAGACATTCAAAAATAATATATTATAATTATTAATATTAGGATTTATATTTAAATATAAATGTAATACATTTTAATTAATTTAATTAATTAAACAATAAATAAGAATATTGTTGCCGCCGCAACTTCAATATGATTATTAGCGCGCGATGCACTGCGTTGCATTTGGCATGCTTCTTCCACCCGTCCCACACCATAGCGACTATCAAGGAAGGTCGCTGACTTATTTCGAGCCGCAAACAATAATCACCGACACGTACGCACGCACGCACTTACACACACACGCACACACACATTACACAATATTTAAATATTATAATCTCTATGTTCTATATGTGTGTGAATTATATAATCGAAAAGGCCCATCGCCCGCGATATAATTGTTTTTTTTTTTTTGTCACTGTGTGTTCTGTTCCTGAAACGTCTTGTTACCTACGCTCGCAAATTTTTTGCTGTGCCGCCATAGGCAAAGTTTTTGTTATTATCAAAAGTGTAGTGTCACCGCAGGCAAACGCATTTACAATAAAATTGAGTGGTTGAATAACCGCCAATATTAATAAATACGAGCGCAAGTGCCGTATTTATTATATATTATTGCAACGCAGTGTAAATTATTTAATATTATATTTTCTGTTTTTTCATTTTTGTATTGTGTCGTGCATTTATTGCCGATAATTGTTAATTTTTATCTATATTATTTTTGATGTCCATATAATATTATTATACAGTTAATTTAGGCACAGGTGGTTGCGGCTGGCCAGTTCTGCGCTCCACTAAATATTGTGAATTATTTATTATTATATATATTTTATGTTGCTGTGATTTTTATTACAATTGTTGATATCATTATTTATATTATACAGCAACATGTACATTATATATTACATATTATACGATATTAGCATATACAATTATTTTTTATAACAATTTATAGTATTACTGTGAATTATTTATTTGTCAATTATTAATTATTTGTACCAGCAATACATAGTTACCTACCATTTATTTCTATTTTATATATTTTATCAATTTTGTTCCTATTTTTCTCATTAGATTTAAGGTACACATCACGCATATATACATCACGCATATACACATCACACATATACACATATACACACTAAACACGCACGTAGCTCGTCGGTATTCGCCCGGCAAACCCAACCGCTGCCGATTGAGCTATTTACACCACTACACACCATACACAAATACACACGAGTAGGTCGGTGATTAGTAGTGTGCATTAAGCAGTCGGTGACCGGGGTGAGTATAATACCATTTTTATGCGTCCGGCCCAAAAAAATATAAAGTTAAGAATATTGTAATCAAAATATGAAAATAAAATACAAACAAATATGTTTATTTTTTAAATTGTCATAAGGGTCTATTTACATGATTATTCGTCAATACAAACGTAGTGCATAAACATATCAAATACTTGACTAATAAAACCTAAAGAGTGTAGGTAGAATTCTCAGTATTTTTAATTTTATTTTTATTTTTATTTTTTTAAGATAAAGGCTTCATCATCTATGGTTATAAACCTAAAATGTAACAATGAAAATAGAAATATACATTAACAAATATTTATAGTTTACAATTTATGGAAAGGTGCGTGTAATGAAAAAAATTTGCAGATCGCATCTGTGTTTTCTTCATTGAGGGCAAGTCGGAGGGAAGTTGAGTTTTTGAAAATTTTCCGTGCATCAGCGTATTTTGGGCATCTAGTGATAATGTGGTCGATCAATAGGTTCTCATTGCATGTATCACATAGTGGCGCTGGTTCCTTTGTCATGAGAAAGGAGTGAGTGAGGTAAGTGTGGTCTATTCTGACTCTGGTTATAACGACCTCGGTCCTTCTTTTTAGGTTACAGAGAGAATTCCATTGTTTTTGCCATGTATCTAGAATTTTATGATTGATGGTGTCGAGTGACTCTGAGAATGTGGTTAGGTTAATTTTTTTGGCGGTGTGAGAAAGAGTAGCTTCATTTGTGATTTTGTCTGCTATTTCGTTTCCAGAGATTCCGACGTGGGAAGGAACCCACTTGAAATAGAATGTTTTATTGGTTGTTAATATCAGTTCCTGAATATGTTGGACTAGTTCATTCTTAAAGTAAGGGTTTGAGATTTATTTTAAAGCACTCAAGGAGTCGCTTATGATAGTAAAGGAATCCGAGTTAGAGGAAGAGGTTATTTTTAGTGCTTCGAAGATCGCATAAGTTTCTGCCGAGAAGATTTTGGTGTCAGAGGGAAGTTCAGATGGAAGTGAAAATTTGTGATTTTCATTTCCTATGACTGCCGCAAAGCCAACTTCATTGGAGTTTTTGGATGCGTCAGTATATATATATGTGTGTGTGTGTGTGTGTGTGTGTGTGTGTGTGTACTACTGGAGTGTTGTTGAGACAGTACTTCAGAGAAGATAGAGCGAATGATAGAGATTTCAGTGGAGTGTTTACAGTGTTTGGTGAGGAGTTGTGTGTTGATATAGGGAGACCACATCCAAGGGGGAGATGAAAAATGTATTTTGTTAAGCGTTTGTGTTTGAAGGCCAAGCTGATGCATTAATCGTTTTGAAATGTTCAAAAATTGTGTCATCATTAATAATTATTAATAATCATAAATAATGAGTATCTGGACAATACAAATAAAGTAATTGCAAATTTTTAGTGAATATCATTTCCGGCTATCGTATCCAAAAATATTAAAATTAATGCCGAAATTTACGAAAGACGACTCGAATTATCGAGGATTTTCGTAGTATTTGATGTTTGTGTGCATAATCAAAGAGGTCAATTTTTGAACTTATTAATACTTTTTTGAATGAATGAGAGAAATAACGTAAAATTTACGAAAATTAGAGTACGATATTAGTAATTTTATTGAGATTTTGGTTGTCATAGTGACTCAAAACATTTATTGGATACTCGTACTTCATATCCATCAGTAACGGATTTACAGGGGGGGGTCCATAAGGTCTAGACCCCCCCCCCCAGACGTTGATCTTATATTATATATATGTTATATATATTTTATTTTATTTTATTTTATCATAATGACAATGATCGACGGATGATGGCTGTATATTACACGGATTGTATTCTAGGTCTCAATCATTACAATTGAGTACCTATTTTACACATGATATGCGTTAGAAATACTCCTATAATTTTTAAGGAATGCCCTCACCCCATGAAAATTCACCATTGATATCAATTATCATAAAATTAACAGAAAATCAACATAGAGTATTAAATTGGTAACCAGTAGCTATGTCAAAAAATTACAAGTCCAACTCAGAACGCAATTTGTTATCGTCCCTTATTAAAATCAACACTTTTAAAAATTCCTTCTTATTGTACATTTAAACTATGATACAAACATACCCTGAAAATATCATGTCATTCTCTATCATAGTTTAAGTTGTGCGTTTATTATGGATCAGTCAGTTAGAACTTCTTATTTTATATATACAGACTAGCTTTCGTTATCCGGTGTTGCTCAGAATTTAATTTACCGGTCATATAATTAAATGAATTATGAATGCAAATAACATTAGGTTGAAAGTTATAATTAATCAAGATACGGAGATACGGTGTAATGGTTAATGCATGATAAAACGAAGCTACTGACCAAATTTTATACTCGAAGCTTCTAATTATTACCCTTTTTGCCCTTTTAACCCCCATAGAGGATGAATTGTAAAATTTAAAAAAACCCTATCTTAATGAATATCTACATCATGAGGTAAAACTATGAATTCAATTTCATACTTATAGTCTAAACGATTCTGATTTAGAGAAGTTTTCTATTTTTTTCGAATTTTCAAAAATCCTTTCTTAGACTACGGATATTATAGTTATTTGATTTTTATTCGGTCGTCATTTAATATCCATTATTATCATAAAATTAAGACAAAATTAATATAAATTTTACTGATTTTACTGATTATAAGTAAGTGAAAAAATTATGCATTGGGCCCAGAGCTCAAATTAACATCAATCCATCGAAGAATTCCTTCTGGTCCAAACCGTACTCAGAAAGATAAATAAAAAAATAACGGGTGGACCTCGCTTTGCTGTACAGTTGAGGATGGAGTGCACCTCGTTTATAGGATAGGTCATTATTACAATGGATTTGTTAAATTTGAATGCAATGATAGATATCATTGCATACGAATAACGATTCTGAATAGAGTTAAAATGTTTGTCTAAAATGTGTATATAATAATATAGTATTTTCTTTTTAAATTGAATTATAATGCAATTTCGTAAAAATTTAAATTTAATACAGTCATAAAATGTTTCCTCTTAAGTCTGGTAGAATTTTTTTTATATATTTTTGAAGGTAAGCTTATAGACAACCTAGTGTTAAAATTTTGAATTTTAAGTATAAACAGAAAAAATTTATGAATTTTCAACTACAAAATAACTTGCAAATTATCGCGATTTTAACATATTTTATATAAATTTGAACTTTATGGGCTTGTAAAAAAAATTTGAGTGAAATCATCTCCGATATTTTTTAGTTACAATTAGTATAATTTATAATTAATTCTTAAATATATTTTCAAGAGTTTTTGGATAGCCAAATAAATTTTATAGATATTTTTAAAAAAAAAACTTACAGAAATCGAAAATTTAAATTGTCTATAAATAAGTCAAAATACTTTGAAAACTTAGGTATGTATAGATAATGCCAATATAAAATTTGGTGAAAATTTCAAGTTGTTGCGGTTTTTCGTTTTTGAGTTAGAGCATTTTAATAAAATGTATTTTGTAAAAACGTGATTTTGCGTAAAATTTCCTGTTTTTTGTAATTTTTTTCGATTTTTTTAAAAAGTATTAAAAAAGTTGGATTTTTACTCCCTACATTCACTTTCCTTTCAGAAAATTTGTTGTTTAAGTAAATCAAAGCATTTTTACTGCCAAAAAAGGTGTCGTCAGCACAAAAAAAAAAACACACACCATTGTAAAATCAACAGATTCCATCACTCCATTCAGAATCTAAAACACATTATGATAAAACCGATACATTAATAATTTCACTCCGAATTTAAAAAAAATAATAAAAATATGAGTATTTAACATATGATTTTATTTTATTCAATTTCACAGAAAGATAATTAATTCATCGGGAATCAATAGATGTATGTAAATAATTAAACTATTGAAACACGCGTAAAATAAAATTTGTTCTCGTTTAATCAGAATTCAATTACCTGAAAGTTGAAATTACTTTAGTACTTGTTAGGTTTCTCCTGTGATTTATTAGAAATATGTTTTATACATGATAACCCAACCATTAATTAACAAGCAGTGGGAATAAAAAGTTAGTATACTTTTTGAAAATAATCATTATGTTTAATTTGCAAGGTTGTTATTAATATAAAATAGTGGCTAATAACTGTAATTTATTTTTAATCCTTATTCCATGATATTCATTCTTCCCGAAAAATATTTTATACCTTAATATTTTGCTGATTAACTTTATTATTTTTGAAGTGTAATTTGTTCGATAAACGTTAACCGTTAAATATAATCACGGTCCCATTCGAAGCTATTATTTTAAAAGAAGGGATAACATTTTTTTTTTTGTCCAAAGAGTATGCACCGATAAATTTATGGAAACACTTAGTTCTAAAATATATAATATGTATGTTTAGATGGTGTGTATGTATAAGTGTACATTGTAACTATGTAACTATTAAACTATATCACAACTGAAGAAATCACGATGAAGTTAAATAAACATTAGACAATTTGAAGTTTAACCAGCTATAGAATTTATTAAATACCCCAAAAAGATATTTAAACAAATTACGTATTACAGCTGCGCTTTCGTAATTAAAATGTGGTTATCAGCTTTCGACGATTAGTTAAACTTTGCTTTATTCGATGTTGATCGTTTTAAGTGTTTCGATCTGGCCATGAGAATATCAATTTTATACTCAAATTGAAATTAGAAAATTGAATAACGTCATGACTGTGTACTATTCTGTAACCATCCGCACGATCTAAATGCACTTAATATGTAATGAACATAAGCTTTTATCTCTGTAAAAATATTTGAAATCATATAATCAAACAAAAACAACGTTTCTAGTTGATTTTACTTTATAACATAGGCAAATACTTATCAGCGGTTAATTTTTTAGTACAATATACGTTTTCGACATGTTTTCAAATATTAAGTACACAAGATACTTGTATAGACGAGATGAATTTAAGTTCTCGGAGTTGTATGATACATATATTTATTCAATCTTAGACTACATGTAATCGACAAAATATTGATTATAGTATTCGTAATTTTGTGCGACCAATTATAAATTCTTAACGTACCAGTAATATTATAAATCTTTTTTTGTGATTTCGGATAATCAAGACATCAGAATGCCTCTTCGTTGGTTCATCATATTGCTTTTTAATATTTTATTTATAAATGCTTATAGCTGAGGGATCAAGGTAGTAATTATATTATAGTCATAAAAAATATTTAAGAGAGTATTCGTTGTCATTATATGTATGTTTTATTTGTTAATGTTTGCATAATTTTTAGGTTGAAAGTTAAATCAATTTTTAAAGTATCTAATTTATATTATAATTATTATGTATGATGTCTTTCAATAAGAATGTATTAAATGCAATTAAAAAAGATGAAATTTTCATGAATATTCAAAACAAATGGAAGGGTAAGTTTGAGGTAGAAAAAAAAAAGGAATAGGTAATGATAAAAATAATATCACTATTTATACAGAATCGGGAAAAAATGTCAGATAATAAATCTGTGTTATAAAATATAAAATTAAAATTGTATAAAATTCGAATAATGCCTATTTCAGAATGTTATTTTTAATTCAAATTGATGAATATTATAATCATTGTATAGCTTCAGTTTTTAATATTATAGCATAATAATCATTAGTATGGTCTTACAAAAAATCTTATAGCTAATTTTATTGAAATAATTCCAATGAATGCGATAGTGTATAACTGAAAAGTTTTATTATAACTTTTGTCAGTTGTATTTTTATTTACATAACGATGTCGTTATAGATATAAAATATGCAAATATTTTTAATTGAATGGAATATATTAAATATTAAATGCAATTATATATTTAAGAAAAATGTATGGTTATATGTTTTTTAGTAGGTATAAAATGTTCGCCGATGAGTGGTATCGGAAACAATTAAGTAATTAAGGAAACCGAAATAATTGAAAATCAAAAAAATTTGAATATGCTATTATTCAATTAAATAATCTATTTAAAATGGACTATTGTAGATATATTTTTGAATATTAGTAATTTTCAATGATTCAATGAATCGAAAGAATAATAAAAATATACACATGTAATATTATATCTAGATACCTATACATATTATATTATATCAATATTTAATGTAGTCATAATAAATCATTTCTAATATCTAATAGGATATTAAATTCTTTTTTTGAAGATTTTTGAAATCCAGGTAGGTAGTAATAAATAATCATTACTTCCATGATAAAAAAAATCAATTAGTTCAATGTTATTATTGGTATCAAGTTTTTGAAAACACTTATTACTATCTATTAGTAAATACATATTATAACTCATAATTATATAATTATACATTTAAACTATGATGAATTCCTTAAATTAATATTTTTATTTAGGTATAAGTTTTTTTTTTTTTTTGATAAAATTTATCAAAAAATAATTTCAAACACAAAAAAAAAACCAAAGAAAATAAAACAAATTTTTTAGTATCTGTATGTTTTTTGTATTATAGTTAGTTTGTATAACTGGGACCTTCTTGTTGATAATAAATTCTGCCATATTAGATTCTGAACGGAGTGATGGAATCTATTAGTTTTACAATGATATGTGTTTCTTTTAGATTCTGAATGGAGTGATGGAATCTGTTGATTTTACAATGGTGTGTGTTTTTTTTTTTGGTGTCTGACGACAACTTTTTTTGCAGTAAAAATGCTTTGATTTGCTTATACAGCAACTTTTCTGAAAGGAAAGTGAATGTAAATGGTACTTGGGCAAGTCAAAAATCCAACTTTTTTAATACTTTTTGCAAAAATTGAAAAAAACGTTAAAAAATTACGAAAAAAATGGAAATTTTACGCAAAATCACGTTTTTACAAATTACATTTTTTAAAATGCTCTAACTCAAAAATTAAAAACCGTAACAACTTGAATTTTTCACCAAATCTTTATATTGGTATTCTCTATACATGGTTAAGTTTTCAAAGTATTTTGAAATATTTTGACTTATTTATAGCACGATTTGTATATTCTGATTTAAAAAACACAATTTTTCATAATAATCAATAAAATGCATCTTAGAAAGCCATCTCCCAAATTAATGTATTTAATATAATATGAAATAAATTTCAGAAACTATAGAACTAATTTTATAGGGTACACGTAGGCAGTGCTTGAATTGAGAAATTTAGAAAGGGAACTCGGTAGATATTGGATGAACGAGTGTTCCAAATAAAATGAATCACCACATTATTGTATGAGGCTAAGCCCCCACATTCCCATCAATCACCCATAATATTAAAACGATATTAAATATATTCTAGAAAAATATTTTAAAAGAAAAAACATATTTATTAATTGCTTTTTAAAACATTAATATTTTATGATAATTCAAAAGTGTGGATACATTTCTGAAAACATCTACCATTATATTCAAGCATTTTTAAAAACTATAACTCCAAAAAACGGTCGCTTGGCAATCGGCATGTAGGTTCAAGATTTACCGCAAGGTTGCATACTTATTAACTCCGTTGCAAATCATATGTATTTTCGTTCAAAAAATCAAATTAAATGAAATAATAATATCAAAGCTTTGAAAATGGTATGATTTTATTTTTCAGGATAACTACTATCATACTTAAGCATCTTCAAAAACTCGAAAAATGGCTGTTTAGCGGGTAGGTTAGTTTTTTTTTTTCTCGCATCAGGTCCATACAAATATACAATTAATATTATGGTTACTAGATATATTTTGTATCAGAAAAATTGATGATTTACGAATTCACTAGTTATTGTTGCGTTCTTAGCGTTCCATTTCAAATAAATAGAAGAGATATCCTAAAATTTATTTTTAAAAAAATTGGGATTCCGTCCCCCCACATCACCTCAAATCAAACACTTTTCGTAGATGTGTATAATATACTAAAATACAACTCTAAAGATGCACTCACGGCGATAAGTACAATAAATATTTTATTTGCAAAACGATAATTTATATGTATAAAATAACTTGTCCTTACTGATTGTCTGATTCACCATCATATAGCCAGAACCGTTGGGCGCACCAGATTGAAATTTTCTGGAATTCTCGGGCTACCGTGAATTACGCCGGACTCCAATCAGTTATAAAATACAATGCACACAGTTGTAAATTGCAATTAATTCAATTGTGAATTTTGATTATTTCATTTTGCGTGATCACCGAGTACCGGGATCACTTATTTATAACATTGTTTCGCGTCCTATTGCGTTTTTATCGGCGTCGGGCCGAATTCTGTATTAATTCACGTATGTCGCGTTCTGTCGACAACGAGCCGAACATTGTTCATTATTAGTGTTTTATGTTTAAAATATAGTCCACTATTTTAGTTTATTAAATTTTATTGATTCAGTGTTTTACCGACATTATAATATTACCTGACCAGTCTCTCACCCGCAAATAATAAACGCAGACATAGACAACTATACTTTAGACTTTAGAGTGTCTGGATTAATTACTACTTTCACCTTGGTGTTATTTGTATTCATAATTAATTTAATTATATTACAGGCAAATTAAACTCCAGATAACAAAAGCTTATAAATTGCATAAAATGCAAACTATTTATTATTGAAACGTTTATATTTATAAATACTGCACGTAAATCGGACGAGTATTTATTTTTAATATCGATGAATCAATATCATAACATACACATAAACATGACTGAAAGGGCTTATTTATAGCGTTGAGTTTTGTACTATGAATGTTTCAATTGTTTCTTAATCTATCTAATTGATTCCTGAAATATAGTTTACGATGTAACCATAAAAATAGGTAAAGACAGAAATAGGATACTATCAGGAATCCAGAAATAATATCGAGTATGAAGGAAGATGACAAGGACGAACGACCGTATTAAATTGTTCAAAAAAATATGTATATTTAGACGTTAAATCATCCTGTTCAGAAAATCCAGAATTTTAACGTACTTATTATATATATATAAGTATATTTTAAATCCTGACATATTATTGTTGACCGTATAGCCAGTAGTATATATTACAGTGGATGGCCTGTTTTTTTTTCGTGATGAAGAGGTTTTGAGGTTTTGACATCGTGTAATCTTATTTTTGTATGTGATCTTGCGATTAGACAAATGTTCACTTAGGTAAAAAAATAAATTTGCTTTGAACCGAAAAATATCTTGGCACCTTACCGCATATCCGATTATCTCTCTATATACAATATACTTTATATTATGTAAGTACCTATATAAACATAAACAAGATATTTTATATTAATAGAGATTGATACGTGTTATATTATTATAATTTTTAGAATATTATCAAACTATATTTTACACTAATTGAGTTTCTTCCGTAAAATGGTCGTTTAAATTCCATTTTTAGCAGGCACATTAGGAATTGGTATGTGTAGACTGATGTATATGTTATATTTATACCTATACTTACCCGTAAGATTTTTAAATCCAATTGTCGTAAAACAATCGCTATTGCAGTTATCGTGTGCGCGTTACGTACAACTCATTGCCCAAATCTTATAATACTCAGTGTGCAGTAGCTATTAGACCCCAAATGTGACTCACATTACGCTAAGCACTTCTTTCTGCCTTAAACCACCATTATATATATATATATATATATATATATATATATTTGTATATTATACATATTACGTCAATGGGTCAGTACATGTTGAGAAAGCAATGGGATGAGTCTAGCTTGGTTTAGAATATCATAAAATAAAAGCATTTCAACAAAGAAACTTAATATGGTCCTGTAAACAAATATTTTATTTTTCTTGAGGTTTTCTGTCGCTAGTCTTAACCAAAGTACAATAAAATCTGCTTGTGATTACATTCCTAGCTTTTTTTCAAACCAATATTCTTTTCATAATGTTTACGTTATTATGTCCATGTGAGTATATATTTATCAAACGAACTCTGTCAAATCAGGTCACTATGCACTTTTAGAATAATTTTGAAGTAATCGTAGTTCCAGCTATTTTAACAATATAAAGTTAATCAAGAATTATTTTGATTTTGTGCACAGCTTGAAAGAAAAACAAAAAACAATGGCTATAACTTGGAATAAATCATTAGATATTTTTATGGTTTTTTTTTTTTTTAATCGTATTGCACTAGATTTATAATAATACTAGTGTGCAATGACGATTGAGTTGGTGTAAGATAAATAAGGTGAGAAATTTTTTAATTTCCACCGAGGAACAAATTGTATATTTGTACCTCGATCGTACAAACTTGCAACGCTATTCTTATTGGCCAGCTCTGTTTTACAAGGTTCTTCTTAATTATTCCTACTTTTCTCTACCTGAACACCAGCCGATAAAAATGCTAACCCTCGTCAGGAATAAAGTTACGGCCACTGACTACTGGTGCATATTATGTTATAAACGGATAGTGGATTCTTTATAATTGTTCAATTAATTTTTAGGAAAAAATGAAAAATAATTCGAATTTTTTAGTTTCTCGAGGTTTGTCGTCAATTCACGATTTATTTTTTATATCTTATACACTACGTCACATACGATTTGAAGAAGACCTCTCGGGACAGTTTTTCTCGGACGTCGCCGTGATATATAATGCACAATAAACGCGCGCGCACATATACAAATGGGATATACGATAATAATATTATACTACGTTTGTTCGTCGTACGAACGATGATGAAGGGGGTCGGGAGGAGGGGATATAGCACTGAGGGGAATGTAATTTGGGTATATTGGCGAAAACACGATCGTGGACAAACGGACGTTACCGAGAAACAGAGGTGATCGCCGACGACGACGGATGATGTGCACGCAATATATTTCTGCGTCCTTCGAGGGCACTCAGTACGCCTACACGGAATACGGCCCACCCGCTCGCCTGGCCTACCCGCGTGGTCCGATATAGAGACGTAACGGAGCTTGCGCGTGCGACTTGGTGCTCGCAGAAGGTGTGTGTGGTTATAACGTCCGGCCGCGTGGCGCGCGTTAGAAGTATATGCACCGTCGCCGAAAGGGTTTCACACGCGCACGTCGACCGTACGACGACTGTTGTAGTGTGCTGTGCGCGCGGATCGCACACCCCGCGCCTGCAAACGTCGCAATTTCACGACGACCAGGATCCGTACGCTCACCGATCGTAGACCAAATCGTACGTTTATTTCCCTATCGCCCCAGTCAATCCAAGGGTAACCACGACCACGGTATACATCATAATACGTAGGAGGCGGTGGATATCGGTTTTTTTTTTTCACGCGATTTGTATATTGCAATCGAACCCGCAAAATGTTCCGACACGCTCGGGCTAACTATGATGCCGCCGCAGATGGTGGTCTTCACGTATAGAATGTAAGTAAACCTACACACATGCATATAGTATATTATAATATAAAACTGCGCCACTGGTGTCGTTATATTAGGGGTTTCTATAGGCACCAGAGTTTACATCTGCGTGTCTGGACCAAACATTTTGAGAATACCAAAATCATATGACTCGGTAGGTAATTTTAAATCGTGGTGATAAAATCGTATAGAATTTGCGCAAAATTTATGAAGTTTTAAACTTAATAATTTTATGTTTGAAATTACTACCTGACGTGTTTAAAATTATATTTACATATACATACGGTGTACCACAAGGAAATGGAATAAAAGAGTAATATTATTTATAAACTATTTTCTGGATAGAAATAAATTATTTGAAGCAAAAAATATTTCAATTCATGCCATTATTACTTATAACCATTGATTTCTGAATTATATTAATTTGCACCTCAAAATTTTAAAGTGAAAGTTTGGTTTTTAAAAAACTCATAATAATTAAGTGTATTTTAACTTAAATTTCTAACAAGTTTTAAACCATTATAAATTTTATATTAATATTTTATGCAAAATTAATTATAGCTTTGGTAATGCATGTATGATATTTTACTGCGAGTGAGTGGTCAAAATATAAATGTTTATAAATGTAGAATTGTCCAGCACCGTTCACCACACACCGCTGGCTCATGTAAATACGTACACATATCACAAAATCCGTTCGTTTACCTACATGTTACGTGATGTGTGATCGATTCATTGTGTACATTATTTATGTCATGGTTATATTGTTCTGGACGAGAGAAGGGTGGATGAAAATCTAAAAACATTTGATTTGCCGCGTGTTTAAAAATTGATTTTGGATTCATACTCAACAGTATTGGTTATAGAATATTTTAGAACATTTTATAAAATCAATATCTATAGTGATATAATGTTATACAAATATCATTAATTACATAATTCTGCTTATAATGTGGGTGCGTAACCGATCGTATATCTTACGAGGATCGTAATGGAAACAAGTCGACAGTTAACTTAAAAACTATCAATTTATTGAAAACTGAAAAAAATTATATTTATTCGACAAAGTTTCAAATTTGGTTAAATTATTAAAAAGAAGAAATTGCAAAAAATAACTTTTAAGTTCCAACTATACAACAATAAAAAGAAATTAATAATAGTTGTAAAATAAGAAGTAGAAAATATTAATTCATTTCGTTTCAAGCCAAATCAACATTGACATACACACATAGCTCTGTCGACATTTAAGACGATATTTTTTTGATAGGGATAAATTTTATAATAATATTTTTATAATAATTATAAGAAAATTATTTATTAGTTATATACCCTTTACATTTTTGAGAACAATGATTTCAAAATCCAAGGTTTTTATCTATATTGTTATATATTATACTTTTAAGATAAAAATAAGAAATTTAAAACCCTCTGAATTATATAGTATTAAAACTGAAAACTTACCACTATCATAGTTTTATAATGTAAATTTAAATATTATATCTACCTAACTCACTATTTATAATACTTCGAGTTACTGAACTTCTAAGCTTGGGCGTCAATATGGTAATTTTACTATCATATATAACATAATATTATTATTAAAAAAAAAAAAAATAGTAAAAACTGTTTTCAAAAACATAACACGAGATCTATAATTATATGTTATAAAAATTAATAACAGCTTTCTCAAGGAATTTTAAAAAAATATTTTATTCTTTAGTAAAATAATATAAGTCTAAACTGATTAACTGAATTATGTGATAAACACGAACAAAACGTTTGAACTAGAGTAATTTTAATATGTACGAAAAAGTACAGGTAATTCAAAACTATATGTGTAGTTTTTATTTAAAATATAAGTGGAGTGAAGAATCTCATAATGCTTTATAATAACGTCTTACTTTCTTACTTTATTTTTTTGTCTGCAATATATTTGACATGAATGTTTTATAATTGTATATTCATTTTCATTTGATCGAATGTTTAAATTTGTATAAAATATGTTAAAATCGCGATAATTTGTAAGTTATTTTGTAGTTGAAAATTCATAAAATGTTTTTAGTTTATACTTAAGGTTCAAAATTTTAACACAAAGTTATCCATAAGTGACTCTTCAAATAACTATAAAATATTAAGTATCAGTCGCAGAAACTCGAAATTTTTACCAACTCCTAATATTGGCATTTTATTTAAGTCATATTTATTTCAAAATACTATATTGATTTTTAAGCAACTTATAGATATTTGAAATATTTGATTTTTTAGTTTATTTTTTTATAATCGTTGATAAAAAAATTTGGCTGGTAAAAAATACTTAAAAATTTAATAGAAAATTCCACACAACTAGTTTATATTGTCATTTAAAAACCATCAAAATCCATAGGCACAATTTTTTTTTATAAGCATTTGAACAGCGAATATTGACATAAAATTACATGTAAAATATAATATAATATATAAAATTTTATACTGACAAATGATATCGGTTTTTAAAATTTGCTCAAACTCAAAAACCAAATAAGACAAACACTTGAAATTTTTACCAAATGTTTATATTGATGTTATCTATAAGTGGTTAAGTTTTCAAAGTATTTTGACATATTTTGACTTATTTATAGACAATTTAAATATTTGATTGCTTTAAGTTTTTTTTTTTTTTTTTTAAGTATCTATAAAATTTATTTGGCTGTCCGAAATCTCTAAAAAAATTAATACAATGTTTACTATAAGTTATACTTATCGTAACTAGAAAATATTGTGGATCGTTTTACTTAACTTTTTTTTATAAGCTCATAAATTTCAAATTTGTATAAAATATGTTAAAATGGTGATGATTTGCAAGTTATTTTGTAGTTGATAATCCATAAAATTTTTTCTGTTTATACTAAAGGTTCAAAATTTTAACACTAGATTTTCTATAAACTAATCTTCAAAAATATGTAAAAAAAATTTCTACCAGACTTAAAACAAAAAATTTTATGACCGTTTGAAATTTAAATTTTTACGAAATTTTATACTATGCCTTATATTTCAATTTAAGTTTAAAATACTATATTATTATATACTCATTTTAGACCAACATATAAACTCCGTTCAGAGTCGTTATTCGTATACAATGATACCTATCATTGCATTCAAATTTAACAAATCCATTGAAATAATGACCTATCCTATAAACGAGGTGCACTCCAGCTCCAACTGTACAGCAGAGCGAGGCCTAACTGGTTCTTTTTTATATCATATCTTCAAATAAAATAATTAAAAATTGTAAAAAATTCTATTTGGTCTATATTTAATGTATTACTTATTGTATTTTAATTATAGTTTTGGAAACTTTAAACTTAATCAACATCGTTGATACCCTAATTAAAACATTATGTTATTACAATGAACAGTTGAAGTCTAAATTTTAAAGCATGAAATCAATACAATTTAAAGATTTACGACAATATAATATAGTTACACGTTGTAATTGCCGTTTATGAATGCATAATAAAGGAATATAACATAATTTTACAAGAAAGTAAACGAAGCGAAATGAGTGTCCAACGTCCAATTAAATTGTACCCTGTAATCTTTTATTTATATTTAACATTTAATGTATATATAGTATGTACAAATATATTGTTTTTTCATCAACGAAGGTTTTAAAAGCGTGAACACTAAAGTAATATTTATAGAATATGAAACAATAAGAAAATTTCATGCAATACCTATTTGCTATATACTGATTTTATGTGGTTATATTTTTAATCATGGCCTGTTCAAAATAGTATATTTTGTATTTTTATCTTTTAAAGAAAAAATAATATCATTTTCATTGAATAATTTTATACTTAATAATTAAAGATATGTACTAGATTTTAAGTTTGTTATCTATTTTTTAACAGTATTTCTATCATTGAATAATCAAAATAACATTTCTTAATATGCTTCATCGATTTTTTTTGATTTTTCTTAAATTTCCATGAAGACTCTATAAGCTGAAAACTGCATACACAATGTATCATAGGACATAACGTTACTTTAAAAGTAGTTAAAATTTGAAAACTTAAAATTTTATAGTTACTATATTACGATAAACATAGTGATGTGGTTTGAGTCCCAACGGAGAGAAACACTGTTTACTTTATTTTAAAACTTTATAATAGTTCTAGACACTTTACATTTTTAAGGATTATTAATTTTATTTTCATAATCATAACTTTACTCTCAATAGACATTTTCCACCGGTCAAGTTTTATATGATTTATAGTACTAGTTCGTTTAAGTCTATTTGTATTATAGATTATTCGAAAAATATAATATGTAAATCTATAACTTGAGTAAGTATAAATTAATTTCGTTCATACCGTTTTCAGTTGTATCATTGTGAATGAAATTGTCTTTCATTCAAAACTATTACAATATACTCTAAAAAAGTTAATTATTTGATATGTGCCTTAAAATGTAAATAAAGTTGTCATCAGATATTTCTGATAGAGAGGAGGTGAGTACCAATTTTCCTATTATAATGAAAAATAAAAGAAAAAGTTCCGTTACGCTCCGTTTCTCCGCAGTTTGCTGGGACGAAATGCGCTTAAAAACAATCTTTAATTACATCCAGTTTGCTTTCCCATAGTTAACGATTATTACATACTATACTTTTTCGATACTTTTTCCGCTGGCACTCTATACCACCACGTGTGCTAGTGACAACTACATATACCGTACCGGTAATCTTGAAGTCATCGGTAACTCGTAAATTTCCAGTTAACCCTCAAAAACACCCGTTCGTGCCACGCACTAGTCTCACATAAAATAATGCGGACCACCACCCGCTATGTGTCGGTTAAAACTTTGACTTATTGTCCTTCATGTTTTCGGAAAAATAATGAAATTTCCTCACCAACGATCCACCTAATTGACTTAAAAACTTTTTACTCGAATGTGTTTGACACGATTTATATATAATATATAACATACATATTTACATTTCGCAATAGATATTTTATAGGTCGTTCGACGAAATATCATTATAATGTATTTTTTACAATAATAAACTGTTGTATGGTTAGATGAACCATAAAAAAAAGAAAATAACTGTAAGTAAAAAACTAAAACCCGAATTTTGGGGTGAAAAGATCGTTATTTTCGATTTTTGTGTGATTTTCTTTTTTATATGAGTCGAAAAAATAAATCTCCAGTTTTTTTTTTTTACATGGTGTCAGACCAGAACTTACGCTTCTCATAAATTTCAAACAATTAATTATGGTCTATGAGAATATGTCATTTAGAGAATTGTTTTCATCATGAAAGTAGATATGAATATATTTATTATAACTTAGGTAAAATATATTTTTATTTTGTTTTGTGAGACCACACAAATACAGCGGAAAAATAATTTAAAATTCTGGTATGGCAAATACATCAGGTATCCACAGTGATATTTTTTTTAAATGTTATAGTTATAGTGTGTGGAAGTAATATAATTATTGATCTAACCTACACAAATTAATTATTTAATCTTAAATTGAAAATTCATAAAAGAATTTTTTTTTACTAGCTATTAAAAAATACTTTTCACTTTCAACCTTGTTACACAATTTTGCACTTTATTCGTTACATCGCTTGCATGTAAATTATACTTTTTTTCTTTATATTAGTTATTTAATGCATGATTCTACAATTACAAACAATAGCGGTACATGTCATATATTGTAAATAATCAAAAAAAATAATATCTTCTTCGTGAATAATTTTTATTTTATTTTAACGCTACTCTAATATCTAAATAAATACCTCCAAGAGAGTATTCAAATGTTTATAAGCTTTTCATGTAAAAACTACATAAAAAATTGTTATTTCCATTATGAAATTTATATTACATTTATCGAATAAAATATTTCAAAAAATGTAAATATTATTTTGGATAAGATAAAGTTGTAGAAGTTTTTTGAGTATTTAAAATTGACAATAAATCACTAAGCTTCTTTATCCATTCAAGTTAAAAAGATGACTACTTACCTTCTTAATGTATTTAGAATAAAAAGAAAAGCATTTGTTTTAAATGTTCATTTTTGAATTGGATATTTTTCAAAACTATACATCACATGTTTCTATATTATTTTTATATTATAAAGGCAAGTTTCAATTTCTGAATTTTTTTGCCTAATAACTGTTAGCGTAAACAAGATCAGCTACAAAAAAAAATGTTATGTTGAATAATTTATTTTATATTTAATTAAATATTTTAAATGTCTTTAAAATATTAAAAAATACATACTTAAAATATTATTTTTTAATACAAACACAAAATTTTGAATACCAACATATTTTAAATAAATATTATTCATAAAATAAATTTTATAATTTTTCTATATTCGTGTTGTTTCATTAAGTAATATATAAATATTTTAAACATTGATAAGACATAAATTGTTCAGCTAAAATATATCCAACCATTTAGGAGCGATAAATTATATGATTAAATATTCAGTATAACTTAAACTTGTCTTGGTTTTTTGGCTCCATGAATTTTGTTTATCAAAAAACCATTTAAAAATAATAAAAGTGGTTCATATTACCCATGAATAATGAATAAGCTTCATATTTTTTTTTTCAAAAGAAGATGCAACATTAATATGCTCAGTGATTACCACTCTTTGTGATTAAATTATGCATTTTCTCAAATTTAGGTTTTTGGAAAATTGATATTTACAAAAATACTATAATTTCTAACACATATTTTTTGTAGTTAGGGCTTAGAACCTTGACAAAAATAATTAATATAAGTAAGGCGGCTTTTGAAATTAATGGATATTCTTGTAGTCATTTCAACAAAAATTCCATTAGTTCTTTTTCATGAAATTTGGTTTCAAGAGTGGAGTCTGCTCTAATTTCAATTAGTTCTTTTCTTGTAGTCCATGGAATATTATCGTATTTCAAGGAAATATAAAATGGTATTTTTACTCAATTGTGTTCATTGTTTTCATTTAAGTTAGGAAAATATTTAGATAAAAATTGTTATAACACAGACATATGAAGAAATATCTGTTTTTATACTTAATTTTAATCATTTTTCCATATTAATTTTTTGATAATTTAATGTAGCACAATATCAAGCGAAGAAACTTGACTGTGGTGTTATAACAATACTGGGTTATAAACCTTATAGTTATTATCAAATATCATAAATAAAAATAAACTAATACGTTTAGGCAGTTAGGTTAGGTTAGGTTAGGTTAGGTTTTCAGATCTTTATTCAATACCGTAGGCAAAATAGAAAAACCTTACATAATCCGTCGTGGTCCCACAATTCCACCAATGTGAATCCTTCGTCCACACAAGAAATTATTGTCACCAAGATCCTAGTTGGGTCAAATATGATGAAATTCACTTCATCGAGAACTATACAAATGACCGAAATAGCTTAGCCAAATGTACCTTTTGTGCTAAGAAACATATTATAATCAACAATAGTCTAAAAAGAGTACCCACCGTTCAAGCTTGAACGGAAAAATCACTATCTCAAAAAATGTGTACATAGTCCTAAATTAAAATACTCGATCATAACGTCTCTGGTGAATACTCCCGTTCTTATTCAGTCAAAACACTCAAATCCATCATATGCTTAGGTTGTCTCTAAATTCCGATATAATTATTATTCCTAACAACAATAATAATAATTCTATTAACAACCCATCATCATTATCTATATTTTATCTGAGGTATCTACTTTAATTATTTCCCTCCTCAGACCTTACTCTTGTTACAGTTGTCTTACTAAAACTGAATACATTATGACACATGTTTAATTCTTTAAAAATTTCTTATGTCACGAGATCAGTTTATCATTATTATTATTTAATATTCCATTTTAATTGGCTTCGTGAATCGAAAATATAATAATTAAGAATTATGTTTGGATTTTACGCTAAAATAATATTATTAGGTACTTATAAACATTTTTTCTCATTTTCATTATTATGTTTTATATCATATTATTATGTTGTTCTTTATCCTTTACAGTTATTGAACAATCATAATATATACACTAAAGGCTAATAATAAAAAACAAAAAATAAAATAATAATGAGTTTAAATGTCATATTAAAATTAGGTATCATCATTATCGATAGTGTTAAATGAGACACTTTGAAGCAAATATAATTTTATTATTGTTAAAGAACGGACTGACTATTAAATTTTGATTGGTAATCGAAAATAATTTTCTATTTTTTTTTTTTCATTAATATTTCTACAAATCACAAATTATTAATGTAAAATAAATATATACAAATGTTTTACGGCACCCTAAGGGACTACGTCCCCCATTTTAAGAACCACTGCCCTAAGCAGTATACTGAAGCAATACCAAAATTTGTTTTTCAAAACGGAACACCTATAATTTTTAAAAATTATAATTTCAATCAGTGATTTTGGATTTTTAATCTTACATTTTCCAGCTGAATGTTTGCAGTAAATTAAAATAATATAAAACAATCTTTTTTTTTTATTATAATAATAATTTAAAGTTTGTTGAAGAAAAGAATAAATGCAAGAAAATCATATAAGGAATGTTAGGCAAATGTTTACCGCAAGTCACCACTTCTAAAACTTGTTTTAAATGAAATCGCGCAGTTGAAAAAAACGGCAATGTTCAGTTAAATTCTTGAGAATGAAAAAGTTCCTTATTAAAGTGATTTACAATAACGTTACAACAGTTAAAGTTTTATCATACTAAGAAAATATTGTAATCAACCTGATTACTGTAATATAGTTTATGGACTGAACATAACAAACAGTTTACTTTAAGTTTAAGTTTTTAATTTTTAGCTTACAATATTCAATAAGAGGAGATAACCAACTAATAAAAAAACCTTTTACAATTTAACATTGAATAAAAAAATATAAAATATTTTACAAGAACATGCATATCACGACTGTATTATATAATATTATAAAAAATTAATGATCTTACGTTTGAAAAATAAATATCAAATAAGTAATTTTCGTTTTAATATAAACGTTCTTTTATCACTTTGTATCTGTTAACTTTATAAAGTTAGCATAGTACGATTTAAATTGTGCCAGAATCCTTTAAATTCTAAACGAGTGATGGAATCTATTGGTTTTACAATGATGTGTGTGTTTTTTTTTTAATTTATTTATTTATTCTTTTTTTTTTTTTTTTTTGTGCTTTTTTGTCCTTTCTCTCAATTTTTTTATACGTCTATAAAGTTAGGTTATTTATATACATTTTTTCTATTCATACTTAAAGTTCAAAATTATCCGTAATTTACTCTTCAAATAACTATAAAAAAATTTCTTCTGGACTTAAAGGAAAAATATGTATGACTGCTTGAAATTTAAATTTTTACGACATTGCATGAAATATTAATTTATCCTCAAACGATTTTAAATATTTGTTATTATTCAAAAAGTATAAGTCCGTATAAGTATAATTAACCAGTTATTAAAATTCTTACATTTTTCTTTTTATATAATCGTTAATAAAAAAAAAAATAGCTAGTACAAAATACTTGAAAATTTAATTGGTAGAAAATTTCACAGTAGTTGTTGTTACTGTCATTTCAAAATTATTCAAATCCATTGACATAATTATTTTAATTTAAATATTACATAATATATTATGTAATATACCTATTCTAGACTAACATATCATCACCGTTCAGAATCATTATTCATATACAATTATACCTATCATTGCATTCATATTTAACAAATTCATTGTAATGACCTATCCTATGGAATGAATTCCACCCACCCCTACTGTACAGCAGATTAAAGCCCTTTCGGTTCTTTTTTTTTCAATTATTAATTTTTGTTTGAGTGAAATTAATGTATATTAAACATAATTATTTGACTACAGAATAAGAATAACTTATATGGTATTTTTTGAAGTAAAAAACTGTTGACTCAATAAATTTTTACAATATAGGTAATTCATAAATTTCGTTTTATACATGTATAGCTGTAAGTGATTAGAAACAGCATGAGAAAATATACTATTCTTAAATTTTTACTTTGTAACAAAGATATAGATAAAATTGAATATAAAACATATAAGTACCTACGTTTAAGCTTTTTATTCAAAATTATAATACCGAAGTTTAAAATGTCAAAAATATATATTTTTGCCACTATAATATCGTAATTTTAACAAAGTGGTAGTTGTCAAATACTTTCTATTCAAACAAATATTACTACAACATGCTTCGTAATAAATGTAAATGGCTAAGTACATCAAATGCCAATAATATCATAGTTTTTCCACGTCCTTCGTTTTATGAGTTGATCTACGAGTATAAACAATATTGTTTTCTAAATATTTTGTTTATCGTTTAAATATATGTTATGAGCTTTCGTGGATTTTTGAATATTAATTGAATTTATAGATAACCGTTTTCAAAATCAGAAAAACATTTAATATAAGTAATCTATATATTACAAGACACTAGAATTGGAGCCAATAAACAGTTTGTAAATTATAATGTATAATACTGAACAAAGGTTGACGTTTATTTTTGGAAATAAATGGTTTGTTTAAATTTACATTTATAATGACCGTTCGTTAGGACTTCAAAATATCGTAAAAAATGGCACGATTGTTAATATTTATTTTTGAGAATATGAATCCATGAATAATTAATAAAAATAAAATAAAATACGCTATCAATATTTCATTTATCTATTGTTAATAAATACTGGGAAATTATAATAGAATACCTCATAGTTGTGTTCCAAAATTATACCATTAGTAAACATTTAAAAAAACTAATGAAAACTGCATGCTTTTAATTAATTAATATTATCTTAATAGAAAATTATGACATTTTATTAAATTTAATGTCGACTGCAATTTAATTTTAAAATAAAAAAAATTGTTACAGAAATTTATATTTACAAATTACTTAATTGGATTAAATAACAACAAATATATTAAAAAATAACAAAACTATATATTTTCTTTGATATGTACACATGGATTATTATAGCTAAACTATCATTTAAAAAATAATCAAATATATTTGATTTATTACTTTTCATAGTTATTTTTATCTGTGTTGTCGACAATTTAACATGCATTGCAATTATTATAAATCAATCATCGAATCATCCCGGTTCATTAAAATATTACAGAAATAATTAAATCAATATATATTTATTTTCACAAGAAGAAAAAATTATTCATTCAAAGTATAAATCTTACAACCAACGTATAAAAAATTAAATATTTTTAGTTTACACTGTATTATTATTTTAAAATTACAAAGATCAAAATATTTAAAAGTATTTATTCAATGGGTAAATTTATTTTTAAAGTCTAAATTTATCAAATGTCATAAAATATCCACGAATGGTATGTGTTAGTACTGTTTTTAAAGGATAGCAGTAATGATAGAAATATTTTTTAATTTCCATTGCAAAACTTAAAACTGTGTATATTTAGCAGGAAGAATAGTATAATTTGTCGTTGTTATTCTAAGAGAAAGGGTATTCAGCGTCTGTTCACTGCCAACGCCGAGAAACTCAGAGAATGCTTAGTTGTCTGGAAGGATAATTCCCAAAAACGATAGAATATCACTCAGAAAGTATGCTAACCTATTACATCTATACAATTTCACTGCTGTGAATTAAATTTACATCACTGAATACATCACTGATAACAACAAGCGCAGTTGTGTTACATTCAGCGGAAGATTGATAAGTTTACAAAATGAAAATGGTCACAAATGATTCCAGAACGGAATAACAAATGAGAAAGTTGCAACCGTTGTTTCTTTAGATTTCTACAGGTAGGTTAAAACGATAAATAATTTTTTTAACTTAATAAATTGTTTGCGAATATTATTTCAATATGTACATTATTTTGCGCATACTATATTACTATCTAATAATTTCGATTTTATTTTGTACGAGTAGTTGGAAAAATGTATTACATTAGAGATACAAATATTGTTTCCTGGAAAATCTGAAGTCCTCAACATCAAATAATAAAATTTATACTTCAACTAACGTAAAAAATAAAATCACTATAGTTCAAAGAGTTGTACATATCGAAGAATCAGTGTTGACATCATTAAATTTGTTATAAGGTAGACTGAAAACAGTAACAAAGGTTCTTTTCATTTTTCCGCGTTTTTTTATTATTTTTAATGCTGTTCTATATTATTTTCTCAGCACTATTTATAAGTTGCATGTTCGAATATTGAAACTGTATGCAAAATTAAATATTATTCATTAATCAATATACATATTATAATTTTGAACAAATTATCAAATCAATTTAATACATTTACAGGCAAACGTATTGTTGTTACACATTAATCAAGTCATTCAAGTATAAATTGGAATATCATTCTACGTACAATTATTAATAAAAATATTTGAAATCTAAAAAAAAAATACTGCTCTAAGATAAACTCTGAAGTATTTTGATTACTCAAGTATAATTACTGCTGTCTTATTGGATAGATAATTAATACCATGAAAGTACCTATAGTGGGGAGTTTCTCATCTGCATCCCAAAATGACTTTTATAAAGTTCCGAGTGCGTCCGGACAATAAGGTATCACCAGAATGCATTCCAAGAAAAAAAAGTCATATTTGACCGTAGCCCAAGTGGATCTCAGTTTATTTGGGTAGAAGACATAAACGCCAAAATGAGATAAGAAAAAAAAGTTGTATCGTACGAAAACGCCAAAATCCTAGGTACCTTTGTGTATTCATTAATCATTAAAAAACTCCAAACGTTTAATCTTCATCAACAAATTTATGATCTGATTACAATAGATTGTCAAATAATACAAACTTTTATAAAATGTGTTAAATATTGGATGACCTACAACTTTTAGCGCAAATGATAAGTCATTTTTGCACTTTTGGTGCTTATGTCATACTGCATTCGTTTATTTAGAGTTACCCAGGATGTACCACGGAAAGTGAACATGCTTACATCCCATAAGTATTTTTTTATTCTTATTTATGTAATTACTTTTTATTTCAAGCTTACGCCATTAAGTTTAGTTGAGCGTACTAATTTTTTTAAACATTTTTTTTTTTTAAAGTACTTACCTATTTATATAGGCTGGTCGCTGTTGTTTAAATGCAATTCTTTTGACAAAACCTATTTTTGATATTTTATTATTTTAAAATTGGTTTATATTTCTGATTTATGATTTTTATTGGTATACATATCCATCCAGACGAAGATCTTACATTACTTTTTAATATTTTATAGAATCTTATTATTTATACCCGTCAATCATTTTTACTTGTTTAACGTATTGGCTCAGCACGTTATCTGGCAACGAAATGTTTAAAAATATTGAATATAATATAAAATATTATGGAATAATTTCGTGTATAAGTTCACTAGAACTTATTAGCCGTAACTGAGTTGTAGACGTGCTAAATTATTGTCGAAGCTAAAATGTAATGCATTCAATTGTCAACCCTGTGTTTTCGAAATTTTTATTGAATTAGTTTATCTTAAATAGGTAGTAGCATTGTTTATAGAATTAAAGTATTGTATATTATAATATGATTTTAATGTTGCATAATTTATCGATAAGACTGTGGACGCACTCGGGACATCCCCCCTATAGTTAATCTATGATAACATTTAAATACCCCAATATTAAATAATATTAATTAAATGTTTTGATTTTTTTATAGTTGGTTTATGAATTGTTACCCCTATGACATAATCAACACCTTGTGACTCATACAAATTGTTTGAGAATTAGTTAGAATACACAGCAGTTGCATTTTATTATATAGGATTATATTACTTCATACATTGTATGATAAATAGTAAAAAGGAAGCATACGTTGATACAAATCTAATATAATATTTTTACTCAATATATAAAACGATGAAGATAAGATTGATGAAAGATGAAATAATAATACAGGTGTATTATTTTCTTAATACTGAAATTCTAGTAATTATTACTTTTTTAAAATATATTTTTTATAAAATCAGTGAGTTTTCTGAAAAAATTGTAAAATAATAAGAAAAACTAAAACACTGTGAAAGTGGAAAAGATAAATACTTGTGTTGGCCACAAAGTTTAAAAAAGTATACGAAGGTTAATATAATATGACTTGTAAGTTGTTATGCTTAGCACTTGGGTTGGATAGGAGAAATAGATATAAAAAAATTATCACCACGAGTTTGCACCGTATGTACAATATACAATTTATAAACCATATGAAAAGTAAATGTAATACAAATGGAATTTTTGAGTGATACGAAAATATTATTTATTACTAATGTTAATTTTTCCTTTCGTTGAAATACCTATGATGATACATTTATAATATAATAACTATAATTACAAAAAGGTATTAATCGTTTTGATAGAAATTTTTTTGAGCTTGAATTAAATTTAAAATATTTGTTTAAAGTGCATGGTAGAGATAACTCTCTATTTTCTGTGAAAAATCACTTGAAGCGAGTAAAACGGGATATGAAAAAAACAACTTTGGACACAACTTTTTTTGTGTATATTTATTCTTTTTTTGAACCATACCCGTGTAAGTTATGGACAGTTTCTAGACTTTTGAAAACACAAGCGGAATTGTTATTTAAAGTAATTAATTTGAACACATTATATAAAAAAATTCACCCAAACGCATTGTGTTTACTGTCAAATGGATATCTAATAAATTAACGCACTATGAAAAAAAAAAAAAAAACGATTACTTAACTCCAGTAAACTTGTATTAAAAAATTGTTTCATTAAAATAATATGAATTATAATGTAATTTACCTACACAATGTTTATATCACTTATTTTAATGAGGAATCTTAAGTGGCTGGTTATTTTCCATCGATGACCTAAATCTATTGTCATTTGTTTGTTTTACGTGTTTAATTTAAATTTCCGAAGCGTTGTTTTCTGTATTTTTCAATTGTGATAGTATTCCTCAATCATCACGAAAACCGTTCAAGTTTCAGATCAGCTGTTAAATATTAATATTGGTCAGGATTTTACAAAGAAAAATGTGCGATAATCCTTTGTCAGTGTATAAATATGCCGCAGATTCGCATAAAGTTGTAAAATTTTACGATTATTTATTATTTTTATCTGTAGAATTTATGAATCAAAAAGTTCTTGTAACTATTATTGTCTGTTATAACCGAAGAGTTTTACTATAATTTTTGATATCGTATGCACATTTTAGATGTAATTGTTTTTATTGGTGTACTATTTATGATTATTACTGGTACTCAAAGTTTTCACTCATAAGGGACTTCAAAATAATTTCTTGCGTCATATACTATACATAGTTTGATAAATCATAGATCTAGTTTAATTCTTAAGACTTCTGTTTATTGTACCAATTAAAATAATATAATATGGCATAAAGAAAGTGAGACCAAAAATGGATTGGAAGAATTTAGCTTTAGATAGGGAAACATGGAGACAAATCTGTTGGACGACATGGTCTTGAAAGCCGAAGTCACAGAAGAAGAAGAAGTAAATGAGATATTTTACTAAATGCTTTGTTTTTCTCGGCATTTTCTGTAGATCAAATTTGATATTTTTTATAATAATTAGTAAACCATTACCTAGTACAAAATTTAATTAATATATTTTAACGTTTAAACAAGAGATAATTTCTTTGAACTTAAAAATTTAAAATTATAGGTTGCATAAGAAATTTGATACTATTTAAACAAATAAAGTGTGGGTGTTAAATTATTATAATATTGATTAGTTCACGTTAAAATAACCACTTTATAAAAAATTAAAAAAATTTGTAAAAATGTAAAGTTATTACATTATAAAAAATGTTTGAACAAACGTTATATTATAATTAATAAAAATCTATTTTTACCACTCATATAATAAATTAATAGTACCCAGTATTATTTTTTTTTTATTTTGCTCATTTATTAACTAATGAAATAGCCTATTCGGTATTTCAACGGTTATAGTCATTTAGGGTATTAAAACAATTTACAGACGAGAAAAAAATATTTGATTACTGTTTATATATATAATATAACTAGTTACCTAATCAGTGTTATCTCTAGTGTTATCTCTAGTGTTATCTAATCATACCTACAATGTTAAATCCTCAGAAAAATTAAGAAGTATTTTAATCTATCAATCTTTAGTATTTATTTTCTTTGTACTTCTTTATATGTTCTTTTTGAACAACAAAAATCTATTCTCTGTTGTTTTATTATGTTAATACATTCAAAGACCTTAAATAATATCCAAATGTAAAAGATAAAATAATTTATAATACAACACATTTTAACTATTAAATCATTAATCTAAATAAATTAACATGTATAGTTGTTATAAAACTATTAAAAACCCATTTTCTTTTAACTATTAATCATATTCGTGCGAATTAGTATTAGAAATAGCCACCATTTCCCCTTCAACTACGAGGCCTCTATAATCCTTTTACATTTATATTTTACTAAGCAAGTACTTAAGTTAAATTAAAAAGTTAAAAACTTAAGTAATATGTAAACACAGTAAGAACAACAATTCATAATTTACAAAATATGATGCATAGGACAATAATTAATAAAAAACTGTGTGTGTGTTACCAGTACACGCGCGGAAAGTAAAACTTCTTTTGAATGGTACACTTGAGTGAGTGAAAAAGAAAGAAAGGCATGGATAGACTGGGGTAATGAGGATAATAAAGAAAGAAAAGCAACAATGTATTTTATATTTTTTTTTTTTTTTAATGCTAATGATTGATTATCATTTTGCTCAATCGGTATAGTAGTTATGATTAGCATATGATGACTGAAATACGAAACGTACATTTGCGACTGAACATGATCCATAAATCGTGTGAAAATTGCATTGATTGTTGTGCCTGAGTTAGTAGTAGAAAATTCGGGACCAATAATATAATTTATAATACGTTATAATACGTTGTTTTTTTTCGGACAGCCAAATAAATTTTATAGATATTTCAAAAAAAAAAAAACTTACAAAAATCGAAAATTTAAATTGTCTATAAATAAGTTAAAATATGTGAAAATACTTTGAAAACTTAACCATGTTTAGAAAAAGCCAATATAAATATTTGGTGAAAATTTCAAGTGTTTGCAGTTTTTCGTTTTTGAGTTAGAGTATTTTAAAAAATGTGTTTTGTCAAAACGTGGTTTTGCGTAAAATTTCCCGTTTTTTCGTAATTTTTTTATCGTTTTTTTCGACGCTTTGAAAAAGTATTAAAAAAATTGCATTTTTGACAAGCCCAAGTACCATCTACATTTACTTTCCTTTTAGAAAAGTTGCTGTTTAAGAAAATCGAAGCATTTTTACTACCAAAAATCGTGTCCTCAGACTCAAACAAAAAAATATAATTATCATCGTCGTCGTCGAAACCGCATCAGCTGTCACCGACCAATATTATATTTATAATACGTAATATTATTATTATGTAATATTATGTACATGACATACTGATAAAACTACTGACACAACTCATAGTCGTTTACAAAATACAGCTACGACAATCCGCGGTTGCGCACAACGACATGTCCGTGTTCGCGTTCGTACGGGCGGCCGTTCGCTTTTTTTTTCCTCACTACCCTGCGTAAAGAAGTATAACTTCAAAAATATAATAAATAGTTAATACTAAACTCTGAAACGTACCACGCCCTAAACTAGACAAATAGTTTTGATACTTCTACAAAGACAAGAAGTTCTTGGCTATATTCTTTGAGTCCTAATATTGTCATTGGTACACAAAATCTAAATAAAATTTATTAAAAATTAAAAACTAAAACATAGCTAAAAAACTATATACGTAGGTTAAAATACACGTAATATCTGCAAGACTGCAAATCATTAATATATATGGCATGATAAATTATCTAAACTGATGAAATAATCCAATAATTATATATGTACTCGTAGGCTGAAATTCAATGATTTGATTTTAAGGAAATCTTTTGAAGCTGAGAGATGCTGCCTAACCTCACGAGTCACGATGGCGATTAGATAGTATTTTATTATCTGAAGGTTGGACATATTTTTAATATATAAAAGTGGTGACATATGAGTCAGGTTGTCATCTGGTAAAGAGTTCTGGTCGATAATGATTTCGCCTTGGGTAGAAAACTTATTAGTGACCGGAGAAAGGCTGAATACTTTTGGCAACAGAAATAAGTCCTCAGAGGATAAGGCATATCTATTTGTAGTGACGAAAATTGTAGGTACTCTTTTAATTGCCCGATTTCGGAGACAAAGATGCTTAAAAGGTCTGTTTATATAATTATATTATATAACATTTAATTTTAAAGAAAACAATTTTAATTTATTATGATTTATAAGTAGGATACAGCATAGCTGTTGCAATAACAATAACTAGCGTGATACTTATTGGTTAATACATAAAATATGTAATCTGTAATTTAAAACTAATCATTCTAAATGTAACCACATCAATTAAAAATTGTTTTACATCATTTTTAAAATAGGATTCTACTGCATGATTATTATGAATAAAATGGATATCAAACGTCATTGGTAGGTATGTATGAGTATGCGTTACAGGTATTGACGTTAATTATACTATTGAGAAATAATTGAAAATTTGTTTAAACAATTCTGCCTGTTTATGATCGGATTTGATGTGTTTACCCTTGGGGTATTGGTTGGTATACATGGAAGAGGCGCTACAGAATATAAAACCAATTATGAAAGTGGTCATAATTAATATATATCCCTAGGGATTTTTCACTTATTAAATATTTCTTTTTGATATTATTATATGAAAGAAATATTAAATGCAACAACCTTAAATATTGATTATGAAACGAAAATATTTATATATTTTATTTATGGCGTGAATTTATACGTATAAATTTCAAGAGATATGCCATATTTAACATATACTCTATAATAGGTAAAAAAGAAATAATGAAATTCAAAGATTAATGTCATATTATTATGTTATTTTTCATTTGAAAAATTCAAGAAAATCGCATAGGTATTTTATAAATCATTTATAAATCATTTATATTGACAATGATTTTTATAATTAACTATAGACAATTAAAATTATATTAATCAATAAAATGTATGTAACTATTGGATAAATTATAATAAGAATTTCATACATAATATTATGACGTTAACATTATAGTATGATATTATAACAAATAATGTTACTTATTTTATTTATCGGTCAAATCATATAAATAATTTAGTACAAATAATAAATAATAGAGCATTTGTAATTTAATGAACTTTATGAATATAATAACTCTAAACCTATTGGAAATTTTCAATTTTTAATGTTAATTCATTTTGTTAAATCAATATTTATTTAAAAATTGTCTGACTGAAAAATATAATTACTAAGTAACTAGTAAGTTAAATCTCAAAACTTCGGAATATGAAAATCATACTTTGTAGGTGATATAATATGCATTTGATCTAGTAGAATTGTTTTTGCCATAAAAGTATCAAATATTATCTTATGCCATAGCTTATGCAGTTGAATTGCCAGAAAAATACTACAAAACGCTCAATCAGTTGAAATACCGAATGTTTTTAAAAGATTAGTATTATTGGCTTTGAAAACGTTTCAACATAAAATACGTTTTATATAGTTACTAAATCGTTATAACAATGTTCTTGATTTATTTAAAATATAAAATGACAAATATCACTATCACGTCCAACCAAGTGGGTTTTTCATATTATGTGATAACAAGCGTACGAATTGTATGTGAATAAAAAGAAAAAATTATTAAATTTTATGATGTTATTTTTATTGAAGTAGATAATAAAAACATAAAATATTTAATGTACATTTTTAAATTAGTTGTATATAATCAAAACAACACATATTTTCTACAAGGTACACAAAACCAAACATAACCATCACTCTTAAATATTTTATTGGGACATTTATAGATACTAACTGTTTTGTAGACGGAATTTTTGTAAGTTGTAATCCATATAATAACACGAAAAAACATTGATACCAGAATATAAAAACGAAACCACAATGCAAATGGTATCAACCATATAATCATATTACTGTATTCAAGCCACCAATATGAATCAAATGTAGCAAATGCAGCAACATTTCACTGAGGACAAATCATGCGTCTAATCATTGGAAACACATGCAAAATTCCGGTTAAGTTCTGTTTCACATATTGCGAATGATGAAGGCTGTCCTTTAAATAAAAATGTCCAACACTTCTAACAAGAAAGATTGCCCTAAGATTGTACTCAAAAGCAGCTATAGGCAACTTAAATAATTTAAAAACGGAAAATCATTTAAATGTAATATCTCAGTTTGTTACGCAACTAAACTATATCATACTAATCTCATACAATACATGAAATTCCAAAGAATGAAATGTTTATTTTAAAATTAATATTTTATATTCAATTTTATTTTCAGCTATCTTCTGGATTATATGAAAAAATGTATACATTATAATTATTGTCCAAAAAATTATTTTCAAGTAAAATAAAATTACGTATCATCATAATACAATAATTTGATTTCCTCTGAATATAAATTAGTTCCATCGAACTGAATTCATGCTAAAAATGTTTTGAAAATAAAATATTCATTGTTAAAAAAGAACTGGACGGGGATTCGCTCTGCTGTAAAGTAGGGGGTGGAGAGGACCTTGTTCATAGGATAGGTCATTATAATGGATGTGTTAAATTGAATGCAATGACAGGTATTATTGTATACGAAAACGATTCTGAACGGTAATGATTTGTTAGTCTAGAATTGGTAAATGTTATGTTATATTGTAAAATTATGTCAAAGTTTGCTTTTCAAATGCTTATAAAAAATAGTTTTGCCAATATATTTTAATAAATTTTGAATGACCGTGAGAATAACTTCTGTGGAATCTTCTATTAAATTTTTAAATAATTTTTCCCAGAGAATTTTTTTTTATCAGAAATTAAAAAAAAAAAAAAATAAAAATCGTATACTTTTGTGAATAAGTGGGTTAGAATGGTTTTTTAGTTTGTGATGGAATTTCTTATAATAAGTTTTTGCTAATTCTTTCGCAGTTGGTAGTTGAAGATCTTTATGAAGATTTTAGTTTGTAATGTGCCAGGGTACGTTAGTGATGATAATTATAAGTTATATAGCTAACATAATAACATGTATACATTTTTATATAACTTTAGTAAAATAATTTTGTAATAATAGTATAATTTCAACTTTTTACTCTTATCTCTATACTATTTATTTTGACTCGGGTATAAAAAATGATAAGAATAACTGTATTAATTGTAGAGCTCAACCAACAGTCAAGTTTATAACAACATATTTTCTTTGAGAAGTGTATATTAATTCAATTCATTGTCTCCACTTAGCCAAGTGCAACTTTTAGGTTAAACAATGAATTTTTGCTTAAAATATCGGTTAAATAAATTCGAATAATATTATATTTAGACATAAATACAACTAACGAACAAAAAAATTAAAGAATAAAGACCACGTGTTCTTGTTATACAATGAAAAAAATCTTATCTGAAAATTATAATATTCATATATAATATTTCTATATATTATAATTTTTACGAAAAAATATTTTCATTCATAATGGCAACGCGCACTTTGGAAATGTTATATAAATTATATTTTGGCATTAGCTGGATAAATGACAGTGGATTTGATAAACAGTGTAATATTTGCGAACACATATTCCAAACACGTACCGAAACAGTTATTTTAGATTAGGAAAAAAAACTTGACAGGGTACAACTGTAATTGAACCGTATAGTGTTCATGTATTTCGCTGATTTAGATCACCCATGTGCTAACACATTGTTATGGCGTACATTAAAGAGTAGTGTTATTATAATTATTACAGTGAACTTACTCTGATGTTTCTCTAAGCAGAAAATCAATGAACTTTTGGGATTGAAAAAGTGCGTTTAGCATATTAACGATGGATTATGGATGTACCAAGAATACTTTTACTAAATTGATTATGATAAAAAAATTTTTAATCACAGTAATCAATAATTGATCAATTTATGAGCCTATCTGTATTAATCAATATGGCTAAGAAATAAATTATCATCTTATCAGCCAAATTATTAAATTATACTTGCTAGTAAAAAAAAGTCTGTTTCAATATTTAGATCAAATGTTAAAAACTTTCATATTAAATTAACACATTAGGTAGTATTTGTGGTTTACTAATGTAATTTATAAAATATTTAGTAAAGTCATTTTTAAGCAAAATCATTTTTTGGCAAACATTTTTTTTTTTTTGCTCCATCATACAAAAAATAAAAAATAAAAAAAATAAATACACACATCATTTGTAAAATCAATAAATTCCATCACTTAGTTTGAAATCGAAAATCGAAAATCATTAGTCACCATTTTTTTTATAAGCACCTAAAATTCAAATGTGTACGAAATAGGTCAAAATTGTTATAATTTGCAAGTTATTGTGGTTGAAAATGCAGAGAGATTTTGGTATTTATACTTATGGTTAGAATAATAACGGGCCACTGACCGTTATGTAAGGATTATAACCATAACGGTATGATGAACGGCCGTTATAGAACAACGAAGAGCGCCCGTGCCCACGATGTTATTTGGTTTGCCCGAATTTACCCATGTGAAAAACAAACTGTAAGTGTTAATAATTATACATTATCAAAAAATATAATCGTCACCGCAGTAATGGTGCAGGATGACCGACACAACACTCACGACAAGAATACTCACGTAAAAACGAATACGAATGGAACGTTGGCAAAACAAACGGCGACGCACCGGGTACAAATGACAGATAAGAGCGCATACTATGAACATATAAAAGAAAATGTCCAACGTCTGTATATATCCACAGTGCGTGCCCACGATAAAAAACGACCGACCTGTCCTATTCGTTATCCACGGCATTATGAAAGAGGTCGGCAACGATGAAAAGAGTGCCACACGTAATTATAAATATTATATGAATATACCAATATATCATATTATCAGCACCAAACGTGCGCATCTATAACTTACTTGTATTAATAAAACAATAAATACTACCAATAATTCGCATTTCTCAATCGAATAAAATGTATACTTACCTATATTAAAAACATGTATCGTTATAATACGAGGATATATCTAAAGCATGCTGATTTTGAGTGCTTTTTAACTATTTTAAGTCAATCTATACTTGGTTTATTAAAATTTCATCGCTAACATATTCTACTGTATATATTTTTACATACCTTCCTTTAAATATTAAATGTTAAGGCATCTTACTTTCGCATTATAATAAATAACCATGAAATTAATGGCATTGTGTTAGTTATAAACCAAAAAAAAAAAAATGTATTGGGGTACAATGGTATTATATTTTTATTTGTTTTTGAATTCGACGTATTTGCGTGACTTTTGTAAACTTAATCTGGCGACCCTAATTGTGTAAAAAATTGTAAACATCTTCAAAACGTGTATAATTTAATACGTTACATTATTTTATTCTTTATAGCTTAGTAATATAAATTATGCAGTGTTAAATAATGAAGGGTAGTAAGAGTATCTACATCAAAAGTTTTTTCCGTGTATTTAAGAAATGGTTCTTACAAGCATTTTTCTTTTTCAACACTCTGCTGATACCATTTTTACCAATTGGTATCTGCCATTAATGTACTTCACATCGCTATATTTATAAGGGCAATGACAAGCCATATATTATGTGAGAGAATGACTTGCTGTTTGATTTAGGACACGTCACTACGAGGACCAAACCAGTACGCCAAGGCACTAATCAGTTAAACGCACCATGATAAACTAGGTACTTAAAAACTAAAAAGTTTATCAACATTCAAACTACATAATATATTATGTACCTACATCCATTCAACATAACTGGTAGATGTTGACAGTCAATCGATAAAAATTCTAGATATTTCACATATTAAGTTCAATGAAAATCAATTTAATATCAACATAATACTAATTATTTTAAAACTGACATATTATTCTGCATATTCTATTGCTACCCATTAATATTTTATTTCACAATGTTATTTATAAATACCCCAAAAAGTCCATCTATTATGTATATATTTATCGTTCACTATTTTTAACCAATATTTCTATAAAACAATAACTAAAAACCCAAACCACGACTGACTGAGTTATTTTGAGGTGTACCTAACTATAAACGCAATACAATTTTCAATATTGTCGATTCTGATTATTGATTTAGTTTCTTCATTATATTCATCAGTTGATTTATTTATGGAATTATCAGAACTAAAATTTAAAGTTTTTACTATTGATACGATATTGTTTGAATTAAAATGAATTTGATGATGTAAGGATGGACGATTCCCCTACTGCTTAGTTCTGTTTTCCGGTTCATCTGGACACTGTCTTAGTTTCGTGGCTGAGAGAATTTTCCTTAATATTTACCATCCGGAACATTCGCCGTGAAATTCTGGGTCAACAGAGCATTTTCGATTGAATTGACGTAAAAAATTAAGGCTTTTCGCTTTATATTCAAGAAGGTCGTCGGATTTTGAAGTCTTGCATGTGTGTTCTTCCCACACCTCGGAAAAAAATAATTAGAAAGTCCAACTATAATTATAGGTATTCCATCTATCTGTTAAATTTGAATATTTATACTTAAGCCCTACTATAGTACTAACTATTTGGGATTTGTGAAAATATATTTGCATCTGGCAGAAAAATTGGTTTTTTTCTCTAGCACAAAATCGGTTAGACGTTGACTTATGCCTTGTCAGTTGTCAATCTGATAAAATTTGTGCACGGAGTTCCGCTTGTATGTCTGGAGCTGTCAAATCACTTCGCAAATTCGCTTCAAAATTCGACTTCGCCAATTTCCACCAGATGTCAGCGGTGTCATAAGTGATCTCTGCAGTATAGTGGCAAGTATCTCCACCTGTCACATGGGAGACGGGGGTTCAATTCCCCTCCGGCAAACCATTTTGACACGGCCCGACGCTGGGAATGAGAGGGTGTCATAGGCGTAAAATTGCGAGTTAAAAATTAAATACAAATGGTACATATGGTACAGGTTTGAACCCGCAGCCCTAAGCACAAAGAAATTGACACTTAATCACTGGGTCACCGCATTTCTTTCACGATATTACATCTACGTAAGTGGAAGGTATTCGCGTTATACGGCCGAGAACAAATAACGCACCGCGTCAAAATTAATTTTAATCGATGTTGGACAAAATCTCATAACCTGTTTTAGTATGAATGTAACAATGGTGGATTTTAATTGTATGCATTAGTTTGACGTCAAAAAAGATAATATGAATCTATGATCTGCAAAAACTGGTATAGCTACTAACTGTTAAATGTAGTTAGCTACATATTATTAAATTCATAGTTGATGATAGTGTCCGGAAATTATTTCACCTATACTATAAATACAAATATTAACGCGTGTATGGGAAGACAAGTAAAACATTGAGGACGAATTTATTGATCTAATAGTTAGAATAATATGATTGAGTATTTATTTTATGATGAACACCAAACGACTAAGTGAGTTCTGAGAACTATACCTGGAATTTTTATAATACGTTTAAGTATAATAGGAAAAGTATAAGATATATGGACGAAGAAGAGAAATGAAATAAATCAATGATAGATTGAATAGGGTGTAATATTAAATCCATATAAGTGGAGTTTTTCAGCAATGTATGACTGAAATTATGTGCGCTAAATGCATCAGTATTCTATTGAAGTGCATATATTTTACTTAGAAGTATTTGCAAATGATTTTATGACATAGCAAAAAGTCCAAAAACAGAAATATTTATAAAATACGAGTAAAATGACGAAAAGTAAAATGCTAGACATTTATTGAAATACACAAAATATTGTTTATATAATATAAGGCAATAAATAAATAAAATCAGATCAAACAATAAAGTCATACAACAATTAAGGGTAAAATTTGAGACTTTCTTTCTTTGATAGAATTACTTTGTAAATGTATATGCTTATTTACGTGACATAAATAAAAGTGCTTAAATTATCGACTTCACGATCAATAAGTATACGTACCTAATAGACTAAATTTTTAGAGTACTTTTTATTCTCAAATTTATTTTTATTACGATTTTAAATTATATTTTATGAAAGATAATATCAATATGTACTATTACTGTTTCCAATGTACCTTAAACTTTATATTTCTGAAAAATAAAATAAAATACTTAAGTGAGACTGAAAATGTCAAAAACTGCAGGTGGTTGTTTATAATATTGTTTTTATTACAAGAAACACCAAAAAATGAATTTTTCAGAACACGATGTGCGTTCAATTTCAAACCAATCATGTATGTATGAATGAATTAATTTATGAAAAGAAAACTTCTTTTGCTTCAAAAGGAGCAACCTAACGGAGTTCGTTATAATAAAATCAATTGATTATTTTTCCCTATCCAAATTCAAAGACCTTAAAAAGAATTCTTGATATTCTTAATTGTTTGTAACACAACTTACATACGGTTATCAAGTGTTATCAAATTTGGAAGGTAAAAGTCGTACTAAAATACTAAGATATTGTTCAGCTTATAAACTTAAATTGTAATATTGAAGAATAATTTAAAAATTGAGCATTAAAAGAAAAATGTATAAAAAGTTCTGAATACGTTTAATTAATTTTCAAAACTTCAATAAACGTATTTTTGATGACTCTATGATAAATGATTAAGCAGTAACCTTGATAATATTTTTAAAATATTAAAAAATCAAAAATGAATGTTTCAGAATATCTTAAGTCATAAAATAATGTGGTGACTGGTTATTAAATATTTTTATAAAATTCTGATCATTTAAAACGACACACTTTTTCAAATTTTTCTTCAAATTTTATTTATTATAAAATTATTTTGAATATTTTATGGATACTCATTAAAAACTTCAAGTATATTACAATAATTGTGCTTAAAATCTATGTCACCATTTCTGAGTTAATCATTTGAGCGTTATTAATATACAAATATTTAAATTTTAAAAGCATAATAAATTAATAACTATACTCCTCGTTGGGCTAAGAAGTAAAAAAAATACATGTTTAGTTTTTAAACGTAAGATATAATATTTTTCAATTTCCCAATTGAATTTATTAAATAATTATATAATAATTTTGAATCATAATAGGTGATATTCTTTGAAATACATTTATTATTTTTATTATAAGGTATGTAAATACTTTGTTAACAATTAAAACATTCAAAATCCGTTTAAAATAATTTTTACACGTATTCTTTATAAGAAATAATATTACAAAACTGTATTTGATACAGTTATATACCTAGTCAAATTTCAAGAAAATTGATTTACAAATTTTAATTGGAATGTTTACTTCACATATTGATCTTATTTCTAGTTTGAATGTAGATTTACAACAAAAATGAAATCAATATTAATAATTGTAAAAACCCAAATCCGTAAATATAGCTCATTCCTACATTCGATGATCAGATAAGGTATTGCTTTAATTTATTTTCGTTTTTTGTAGTTCAAATTTAGTTTTGAAATAGAGTGTACATAATATATTTTGCATAAGATTATAATATAAGAGTGCATTTTTAAAAATATGTCATCGCGTAGCTAACACAAATAACGGCATGGTTCTATAGAAGTATCATAAATATTCTACAATAAAGCATTTCTGTCATCAGTCATCACTAAGTGCTTTTTTGGAATGAACATTTTTACTCTTAACGATTTTACACGATAATTCTTATATTGAATAAATATGACACATGAAAATATCATTAATACGCGTATAGTATTTGCTATCTTGTCCGAAATAACATTGGATTATTACTTACCGTATGAATTGTCACTGTTAAAAAAATAAAGTTTTTATTTATCAAAAATATAAATAGCTGGAATTGATTTAACCAATAATAACAGAATAACTACCAACTGTTATAATGTACCATTTATGCATAGTTTATCTCGACTAAGTTATTAAACGAGATTAGTGAACCTATCCATCACACGTTATAGTCACAAAATGACATTTTAACATAATCACTCCAAAGTCAGGGTTTTTTTTTTTTACTTAAATACTTACAATTTAATTATTGAAAATGTACATTAGAATATGTTCGATGTTATGAATTGCTATAATGCTATCTAATTATTTATTACCATCTATTAGGTATGATGTTAGATTTATTTTGCTATATGCTAAACCTCTATCAATTAAGTTAGGCTAAACTTCAATTAAAAATACAACTTTACTATTATAGAAAAAGTTATGTGATATTTCAATTGTTTCGCATTTTATTTCTAATTCAATGTGACATAAGCCAACCATATTTATGTTTATTATTTTTTATTACTTCTTACTAAAAAAAAAATATTATTGTTATTTTGAGCTTTAAAAACATATTTAGTTAAAACAATACTACTTTTTGTATAAATTTAAACTTTGTATAAAAAGTCGGTAAAATTCGTAAATTGGTCGCTGACCATCCTGTAATAAATTAAAAAGGTCAAAACAGAAAAAGAGGGTGGTGTGGTTTGTTTGTTATATTAAAAAAAAAACTAATGTTTAATATTTGTTACAATAAACACGTTAATGAAGATTTCCAGACAATTTTATCTTAATCAATAATTAATTATCAACAGTAAGTTATTAAAAGTATTTGCTTTTGAACAAAACTTTCGATGAATGTATTATAAGAAAAATAAATCACTAATGGTATTGGCATAATAATAATATTTAAATATTTTCCATTAATATATCAGAAAATAATAAAAAAAAAGTGGTTCAGAAAGCATTTATTTTTCAACGTTTTAATTGTTTGTGTAAATTATAAAGATGTAAAAAAAACATTGACATTTTATAGCAAAATGCCAAAATGTATTTTATGATTTAATAGCAATATTTAGAAAATTACTAGTTATAAATAGTTGCTACAAACTTACATTTACTCAACTCGACATAAATTCAACAAGTGAAAATAAGCAAACTACAAAGTATGGCTCTTAAATTCTGATTAAACTTGGTATTGGTATTCACTAAAGAAGCAATTTGGATTGACGGGTTGTCCAACCAACATGTCTAAAGCCTTCTTACGTCAAAACATGAATTAAATAAACTTTGTGTGTATTAACTTACATTATTAGGACGTGGTCATCAGTTCGCTAAAATATAAACAAATAAACCAGCACAAGGCACTTATGTAGGTACATTTTCCCTGCTTATTTGAACCACGAATCTTCACTAGTTAATTAGACTGAAGTCATATAAACAACCCGTGGTTCTGTAACACTTTGAGCATAAATAGTCCAAACTCAAATATTTCGCAATTTAATATTGTGTTGAGAGAAGTTATGCCACTACTTAGAGGTCGCAATTTTTAGTTCATGATAGAACACATAGGACATTTTATTATGTAAAAAAAAAATTTCAAAAATCATAAACCAGTACAATGTAGCTTGATATTCCAGACGACAATTTTCATCCGTTATAAAAGTGTTCTATACACACGTACTTACTCAAAAATCTGATGGATTTTTCATGGAACTGTGGGTAGTAGTTCAATATATTCTAGAAAGAGTGAGCCTCTCGACAAACCCTAAATATTTTAGGGGACAAAGAGGTATCTTGAAATCGAATATCTTCTTATTTTGCATAGATACATACAATACAATGGTGATGTATTAAATACTGGGTTTTATTTACTATTGAACTAGATAAATGCAATAAAAATAATAAAATTCAAACGAAAACACACACATTGTTCTATACCTAATTATTGTAGATATTCACTATAAGGAAATTACAACTATAAACCACATGTATCACATACACCTACAGTTAATCAGTAACTAAAATTAAATAAATGAAAATATTTGAAAAAAATAATTCCTTGTCATGTAGTTAATTAATATCGTTTCCCTAATTTCTCTAATATTATCGCCACTTTATTAAAGGCTATTTCAAACATTCAACCACAGAACGGTATGGACAACTCAATTTTCTGTACACTTCGAGAAGGGAAAAAAATCTTGAAATTCAAGGGGGGAAAATATGTAAATTAGGTATAAAATGTTCGAATAAATCGTTGAAATGAATATATATACTTGTGGTCTGCTTGCACATACGTGCACAAGATGTGCCGTGAAGATATACTAACGTGAAAAAGGTAATGGAATACCCCCACACTTATTTGAATTAGTAAACTCTCGTGGGACACTTTAAATAACATTATACCAAGAAGTCGTTATATATTATTATTATGTCACTTCGATAAACCATGTTTTATGTAAAACACACGCGTTTCAAATAATCGGATAATATATGCTTACAGAAGACACACAACTCACCTTCCCTGCTACCGTTCGATCACTGTTGACAGGCATTGTGACCGAAAATAGACGTGCTTTTCACGCACGCACGTGTTAGGTCACCCGTGTAGAAAAAAGTAAATATAAGGATTCGTCAGGAGCATTTGTACAAAACTATTACAAATTTACGAAGGCCCAGCGCGAAAACCTCATCTCACCAAACCTTATGGACAATTTGTTTTGAATTAACATAATCGTGACAAATGTTTTATCATAAAAAAACGGTGGTTATCTTCGATTTATTTGGGTGATACATCTATCCATTATGATTTGGAGTGAGAATTGCATACCGGATGTACCAACTAATGTGTACACTTTTTCCGTGAGATGTATTTTTCTATATTGATATATGAATTTTTTCAAACATATACAATAAACGCAAATATATATATTTTTTATGCTGATATTATTAATATGATTGTAAGTATTTAATTATATTAAACGTACAATTAAAATAAATACGCTTAAAAACATAATTTAAATAATTTTCTTAAAGAGGGAATGTATGAATTGTATGCTCCATGATTAATTATTACAATAACTTAAGAAACGACCACAGCAATACCGTAACCTTCTTGTGTTCATTCTTACGTGACACTTGAAGTAACATTATAAGATATTATAATTTATAGTTGGGTTACTTAGAATGAAAACATAAAACATAGACATCATAATCGTAGTACCGAGAGTTCATTTAAAAGTTCAAAAGAAAATAAGGCAATTCATTATAATATACTCATTTGAAATCAATAAATTGAATACTCTTAAGTTTTAATTTTTCCGTGTTATTCGTATTTTTGATAATCCACTTATTTATTCGGCCTATATGATTGTTATTTCGTATAGACATGAATTAATCCTTCACACATTTATGTTTTTGTTTATTAAATAATGTATCATCATTTGTGATATATTTTATAATATAACGTACAATTATAAATAAATACTTGGTGCAGAGCTAAAAATATACAAAGTGGTATATAATTCAACGCTTGCAGAATAAGAATATCTTATATTATAGTAATTACAATATAATGACTACATATTAGATATGTAACATATTGTGCTAATGACTAATGAGTAATGAGAAATAACAATTCAAAATTATTCAAAAAGAGTACTTAAAGGTATTTATTTAAATTTTGTTCGAGATGAAAAACATTTTTTTTCTCTTTTATAGTAATCTATTATTTTTATAATACAACTAATATATCTGAATTTTCTCACTCCTCTATCGAGTCTTGTAACTTACATGACTTCGCTTTTGTTTTTTATCAGTCTCACTTTGTATCTACTCGTCTCCCGTATTATAAACTTCTCTTACTTGTATTGTTTTTTCTACATCTTATATTATATTAGTCTACTGACTATTTTATACTTCTATCTTATGTACTCATACCTGACTATAGGAATTGTTAACGATTTATAAGCTTATCATATACTAATATACCTCATCTGCATTTTAAATACTTGTCTTATTTAATACTACATTACTTGTTACAGTAATTTATAAATACTTCAATCTCCATTAACAACAAATAACAGAAAAGTCATTTATTCCAGAGCTATTTTGAACATCCACATAGAGGCATTTAATCTATTTTGGTAACAAAATAACAAAATCCACTTCTTTATTATCCATTAGTTCAATTTTCATTTGGTGCTCTAATGAACCAATGACATTAATTATAACTCACAAGATAAATTTTGTTCTAAATGTATTTTGGCCACGTAAATTACACAGTCGGAAAAACGCATACACAATGACATCCTGATAGAATAGATCAACTAGTTTACCAATGTAACCTTGAATATACCTGTTCTTCTACATATTGTTTTAACTTTTGTCTGGTATTTTTCGTATAAATTATATATTTATAAATATATACATAGAATATTAACTACCTACCATAGTAATTAATTATTAAGTAAGTAAAGTATTGCATGTCATTTTTCTTAAATCAAAGAATAAAATAAAATAAAATAAAGTAATTCGAGTTTAAACCCTCGTTTAAAAGTTCTATACGATAAGATGTTGATTATTTTCAATGCAAAAGTTTTTATCTGTTTAACGTTGTAGTTTGCTACTTCGAAGAACTTCTTTTAAACTGTGTATTTACATTTAATTTTTCTTGTAAAAACTCTGAGTAAACCCATGGTTAGATTGATTGTTATGTATCAATTTATTTAGTTTCAAAATATATTAATTTTTATGACTCATGAGTGTATACTTTATATAATGATTTGCATAAAATTATGAATATAGTGCGAGTAAAAATTACCTACCGAATAAGATTTGCCAATAAATAATAATATTATGGTGATTTTCAACACCATATATAATTATATATTACATTATTATTCATAGTTATGGGCGTTATGGTTGACAACATTTAATAAGTTGAAAAATTCTTTATGGATATTATTTATCAGCTTAACCATAATATTAGTAAAAAAAATTAAAAATTAACTATTGGATTACTAAAATATAATATTAATTGAAGTCGTAGTAAAATAGAGTATGGTCGTAGCTATGTCCACTAGTAAAATAGCATATTATATGACCATATAGCCTTAACGTCTATCAAAATAGTTCCTGAACAATATCAAACAATAGCCGGTCTCAAGTACATACAAAATTTAATTTTACCAAATTCCATTTTCCCAACTTGCCAATCATCTAGTCGTGTAAGTGAAGTGACTAAATATTTATACACAGGAAGGCTTGGTTTGGTTTGCTTGGAGTTTATTGGATTTTACAACTAAGGATAATAGAAATATTTACATCAAACTCGTTTATAACTATATTGAAAATTAATGAAATAATTCTAAAATAGCAATAATAATTTATTTTCATGAATATTAGAGTTTTAGAGTACTAAATTATGTAATCATTGTAATATGAAGAACAATAATTATTATATCAAAAACATATTAAAAACCATTAAAAGAAAAATATAAGTATTAAATTTCATATATTATACAAATTTAATTTGTAAGTGAATAAATTTTTTATTTTCAATAAAATAAGTGTAATTATATAATGCATTATGTAAGTAAAAGGTAATTTTCTCGCCTTTTTAGTGTCGAATGATGGATTATAATATTTTAAAAAAATAATAAACACAACTTTATATAGTATAGGTACTATTATACTAATATAATATGAACGACTAGTTATTATTTATTAAAATAAAAGGTATAAAATAACTTAGGTTTACAAATAAGAATAATATTTCATTGAACTAAAGCCATAATTATAATTCATATAACCTTCTACAGAATTAATTAATTTATTAATAAATTATCAGATAGAAATATCATAATATAAATGTATACAAAAACAAACAAAAAAAAGTTTATTTATGTTCTGGAGTGAATAATTAACTTGAAATATTTGTGATCTATTTAGATTAATTCAATAAAACTGAATAAATATTGTTTATCATTTTAACGCACATTTGTTTTAAACACCGACGTATAATCTTACGATTTTTCAGTATGATATAGTTTATATTTTTACAAAAATTATGTTTTTTTATTTATTTTACACTTTTATTATACTTCAAAATATGTATAAATTACATTTATTATTCATATCAAGCTTCAATATTTACTATTTAGTATACTCAGTTATATCAACGTTGCATAATATATTTATTAATATTAATCGTTAAATTCATTCAATTTTGTCTATCAATCCGCATATTTTTATTTGATATAAATAATCTTCAAAAAGGGTTTAATCACGATTTATAGAGAGGAAAAAAATGAGTATAAAAAGGGATAAACCTTTTTAAACAACCGGAATACGATATAAAAACAAGAGTTTTTCAATGCTTAACTTAGGTGATGGATTTATTGTTAATTTTCTTAAAACCTGTCATATCTAATGCAAACAAGTAAAATTTGCATCTTGATACAAAGGATTGGTTTTTTTAAAGTGCTTTTTATCGTTTATAACCATTTATTTTAGTTTCATTAGTCACACAATTTAATGTGCTTAATGTTTATAACTTTTGATGATAATGATATTATTGTTAATTAAAAAAAGAAGAAAATCGGGTTTTAAGTTATACAAAAAATAAGAAAAATTACACCACTGTTTTCATAAAAAAATAAAATCCAACAAATTTGATAACTGCATATCATAATATTATTAGATTTTGTAATAAAATGGAAAATAAGGGCTATTTGACGTAAAACAGTAATATTTTATTATAGGCATAATATTTTCTTTTGAGTAAAAATTCTAAAAACATAAACTTGTTAGATTTTATTTTTACAGTTTTATTTAGATTTTAACTTTTAGTAGCAATTAAATACTTGACTATTTTATTATTTACTTTTAATTTATTCTCATTTAAAAACTGTAACGGAATTCTCACATTGATGTGTATTTTATGTGTTAATAATTCAAAATAAGAACATCATGACATTTTAACATTTTATTTTGTCTCTTTTTACCGTAACATAAATCTAAATTATTTGGTTTACCATGTCTGTTGAATCAATTTAGTTGACATGTCTATTTATAATATTACTATCAACCACTCCAATAGATCTTTCTTACACTATGCATCGAATAATTAATACCTTTAGAACGAACTGAGATGAGAAGTAAATATAATATGATAATATTTATATATCATATTTATAATATGACAATATTTAGATATTTCAGCACCTTAGTTGTTACGATAGAGATAATAGTTTAGAAATTAACTTATTGGGTGGAAATTTAAGTCGTGACCAACCACGTGAACGGGAGTTATGTGCAGTGGACCGGATTAACCCTGGGTAGAGGGGCAAGAAGAGTGTAAGGAAATAATGGCTTGTTTATGGCCAAATTCGATATTGCTACGGCTGACATAAACTACGATTATACGTCGATGAATCGATTAAAAATATATCTAAAATGTACAAGCGCCATACGTTTAGTGCAATCACTGGTCATCTTATACCATACACGCATTCTTTTGAGTCGACATCGTTTCGCGTCGTTCGTTTTATTGAACACTTGCGTTACTATAATGATAACCCGTTATCGGTACTTCCTTGCTCCTGTATTATCCCATGTCATAAGACCTACATTCACCAATGGCCTCTATTACCACTCATTGTCGATCAGATTGAGGTCTCAAGTGCAACAGTCAAGTATTATGAGAAATATTGAGCCTATGTCCAAATTGAGGCTTAAATCTCACATTAACATTACGAAGCGTACTTTCTACGGTTATACGGTTATTCTTTCGCTAACGGAGATTCAAAATGGAAAACAATTACCCATATGACACATTTTTTGTAAAAAAAAAAATACAGCAAACTAAACGACAGTATTGAATGTATCAAAGTAGAGTATAATATTATTATATTTATATAGTAGAAGATTGGAAACCAATATGTGTTGTTTTCATCTTTTACACGAGCAACAAAGAAAAATCTAAGAATACTGCCAGCAGAATCAATTTCGACATGAAGTCTCATGAGAATTTTCTATAAATACTATATATTTCTCCTAATATTGTGGACATTGTTTATAAATATAATTTAATACAAAAACCTGATCACACTCAACCATACTTCATGCAGATATTGATTTTGTTTTCAAAATTCTCAACGTGACAATATATTAATACATCAGATGATGGATAAAAAATGGATGATTTTTTCTAGGTATAATGCATACATATCGGTTTTAAATACTCTTAAAGTAAAATATGATCACGTAGTTGATACTTTACAAGCGAGATATAAAAGTATAATGTAACGAGACAACATCCCCACATAATTCTGTAAATAACATCTATACCGCCGTCGTCCTCGCGGCGTGGAAACCGGCTTGTGTTATCGATGTTCGTCAGGCTAGGTAGCGTGCGGTTACCGGTTCAATTAGAACCGGCATGCAACATACGTAGTTGTAATAGCGTAATCGAATATTTCTAATATGGACACCCAGAATTATGAGACATAAAAGAGCACCGCGATCAGACCCACACAGCATTCCCCCCGTACTTAAGTGTACTATTTATTGGCCTCTGCGGATACAATAGTTACCATAGTTTTCGCGTATCAAACGTATAGTCAATATTAAGTCTTATCAGGTACCACGAACTTCTCGTTCACGTCGGAAGCGTGGAAAACAAGCTGCTGAACCGTCAACACCCGTACCGCCGAGTGGCCGTCATCGTCGAGAGAGTGAGCCGTTGCCGTCCGAGCTTAACGCGCCATCATCGAACCCTGTGACGCCCCGAATACGAAAAGTGCACGATCAACCGCTGCTGACATCACCGGACGTCCACGTCGAGGCAATTGTGTGGTGCAAGACCCAAATTCCCCTCTTCAACCATGTGTCAGTGCGTGCTAGGAGTCATTCGACGCTGCCATAGGCTACGCTTCCAAAACAGCGTAGCATACTGTGGCCGGCACGTTGGACTTATTACGTAAATCTCCTAGTACGACCACTGATTTCCCGGTCATGTGAGTAATTCCCCGTAATCTATGTATGTTGTGAATATTTGTAAGCTCAACAGCGAATATTGTTAATTCTGTACCGACCGTGAATATTGTAAAGCAATAACCACTGCTACCGTCATTACAACTGTATCATTATTATTATTATTATAAATAAAAGTTAACAAAATATAGAAAAGCGAAACCGACTTTACGTTTTGTCACAATAACGACAAGTTCTTGCCTACGACTGCAGGTACAATTGATACTTCGGTTGAGCTGCATTTTGTCGCGCGCCCAGTTCGTCCGTCATCGGTTAGCGGAAACAACTACCTACAAGAAACCATTATTACACTAGAGGTAGTAAACAGCCAATGATGATTCTCGTACACACGTGTGATGTGAATTGCGTATTTCTGTTTATGTGGAGATAACAGAAATATAGCGTAAGCACGGTATAATATGCATATTATGTGCACACACGTAAATGTTTAAAAAGTTTGCAAACGTTTAAACGCTCGGATAAAGTTTCAACAACTTTATAAATACCTACTAAAGTATTTATGCATATCGTATATATGTGTATATATATATATAATATGTATATAATTTAAAACAAGTGGGTTTTACATTCCAAGTCTGATAAAGATACATAATTTGCAAGGATTTTTCAAGTATTTCAAATCGGATTTAAAACGTATAGAAAATAAAATATACTACGTACAACAATAATCACTATCATAATTCATGTAGTGAGTGCTACATCGAGTAAATAATATAATTAATTTCAATACAATTAGGAATTTATATCTAATTCACTCAAACGGCAAATACTTGGTAAAGGACCAAAAATATTTTTAACATTTTGCCAGATAACAATATAATAGCTTTTTAGTTCGTTTAACCATACCGTTTGGAAATGTTTCCGTGAAGTTACTGCCAACTTTGAAAAAAAAAAACACTTAACATTAATATGGATACATTGAGAACACAGTGTAATATTCTAGTAGACACTAAAAGTATTCATACCATTTTCAGTTACAATTTATGTTAAGAAAAACGATTAAAAGTCGATATGTACTTTAGTCATTGAATGTTCATTATAATTTAATACATTATACTCTGGGTAGTTTTAATTTTAATAAAGTATATTTACTATGTAATTGAATATAGTTTATAATTAAAGCAAATAAGATCTAATGAGTCAAATATTGAAATAAATTCTAATATAAAAAATAAATACATTTCATATTTATAAATTATTAAAACTAGTTATCGATTAAGCCGAGATAAATTAAATAGGTCATAATAAATAATAATAAATCCGAGAAATGTTTTAATGTCTTACTCAATTTAGTGTTGAAAAAATTACAATAAAAATCCTGTTGAATATAAAAACTGCAACGGAACAATATCTATATCAAATGAAATTTAATAACCCTAAAAAAATGGATTTCAAAATAATAGATGGAAATAATAATATCGATGACTATAAATTTTCACCGTGACGAACAGTTTTCCATTATAATACTAATTTATTCATATTTATTTAATATTAATGTAATAACTTTTGTTTAAATTATTCATCTCTATTCATAAAAATAATAAAAAAAAAAACTCCTACTTGGTAAATATAAATTATATAATTATAAGTTCTATAATTTTCAAATTTTTTTTAAAACAATAACTTCCATATTGAAGATCAAAGCATTAATAAACTAATCTTAATTTATATAAAATTAAAAAAAGGAATTTTTATTCAAATTCTATATTATTTTTGTCTATAATTTAATAAAACCGATTCACTTTGATTGATAAAACTTTATAAATAACTATTAATAATTGTGAAGATGTTAAGTTAAAGTAAATTTTTTTTAAACAAATTTCAAAATTCCTAGAACCATTTATCAAAACAAATAAATAAAACATTCTGTCGTCAATTAAATTTCAAATCTTTTAAAAGATACTTGTCTTGAGTAAGTTACTAAATATAAAAACATTCACTACACATACGAGTTAAAATTAATATGATTGGTGATTCTGAATAATACATAATATATAAACAATATTATAAACACTAATGAGTTACTAACGACTAATTTTTAGCTTATCAAAAGTTATGAAAATTGTATACAGTAAAAAATAATTATAGAACATCCAATCTCTTTGTTTTTACTGGAAATTAACCAAAAATGTCACTATTTCTAGTAGTTTTTAAGAAAACTAGTAGTGGAGGTCTTTTATTGATCTATTGCAATATGTCCATAAAAAGTTCACTGATTAAACTATGTACACTGTTTGTATAACATCAAGTTTTAGATGAAGATTAATAAACGTGTTTTAACCTTATTGAGTACGATATATAATCAAAAATATAAAAAGGTTTAATTTTTCAGTGTTATTATTATTAATTTTTTAAAGAAATAAAAAAATTTTATACTTATTTCATGTACATTCCAGTGAAAGTGTACACGTCATTATCTTTGATATTAATTTCCTGATAAATTTTAAAATGTTAAAATCCAAAATAAGTAATAATATTTATTTCTTCTATACTCGTGAGAAATTAATCAGTTATACAAAAATGCAATTATAAATTGGTTAGTCTTTGTTTTCAATTGTGATTTAAAAATATATCAAATTTTAATCTATATTAAATATTGAAATTAAATAAATAAATATTAATTAATAATAATTAAATATTTTGCGGTCCTGTAATCGAATGTTTTGTGTAATTCAAGGGTTATTTAATTTAGGGCAACTTATTTCAATATTTTTTTTTTTTATTTATAGGCTAAATCGTAGAGGTAAAATAATCAATTTAGTAAATCTGATGTTTTGGTGTATAAGTATATATTATTATAATATGCTTCTAATCACTGTGTACTATACGTATAACAGTACAACAACGTGGAGCGGTTCACATCATGTAAAACAAGAAAATTAAACTTATAATATGTATAGTCTTAACTTCTTAGTATAGTGAAGTGTCATCATTATAAACTTAACCATGACTAGAGTAAAAGTGCTACACCGTGAATGTGTATGCCGATTTCATATTTGTATTAGTAAAATAGTGAACCACTGATTAATGTGTGAATATTTAAAAATAGACCATATTATGTTTAAACACAGAGTAGAAAACTTTTAAATTATTTTTTTTTTTAAATCGACATCCTTTAAAAATTAGGATGAATCTATATTGAAATGTGTATATTTGATAGGCAAACCTTGGAGCTCACAGAAATCCACTTAATAGTTTTTATACAACCATTTTGCACAGCGAAGAAGTTAACGTCAATATTTTTAGTGTGATGGTAAGACTGCCTACAAAAATACAAAAAGATACTATTTCTTATTCTTAAAATTCTACAATATTGATATGACTGTTTTCATATATTACGTATATTACAATAATATGTAGAGTATTCCACAAAAATATGTACATTGTTAATGTATCGTCACAACCTAATAACGTTTTTATCTTCGTGGGACCACCTGTGGCCTGTATATTATGCTATTATAACATAAGAGTATTAAAATTAATAATAATAATGCATTATTAATTGTACCTACCCAGATACCATGTTTTATCTGATATTGTAATAGGTATATCCATACATTTAGGTATCATTATATCGATGATCTTAGTTATGGAGTGCCAGAGTTAAAAATACCGGATGTATAATTATACAAACTTATTTAAATTATCGTGTATATTTTAGAAAACAAATTATGCACATATTGTTTGTACCTACAAAGGAATTAAAAAAAAAGATCACTCTTAAGTCTTATCTGTCTCTATTTTTGAATCTAGAAAGTTTATTCCTGATCAATTTACTACCCCTCCTCTCCACACAAAAAAAAGCTTAAAAGAAAAAAATCTACCTTGTAAAAATGTTATGATATTTGTTCAATTACCTAATGTAACGTGATATGCTATTAATTTAGGTAGTTAATAATCATATTACCGTATAAAAATTAACCATGCGTACATGTTTTGTTTTAGTCGTGAAGAATAATTCCCGAGGCATTCATTTCGAATATATTTTACTCTGCGAATTTGCAAAGCGGTAAGTATTTCTTTTTAATAATATTTTAAAATAAATTTAAATATTACTTTTATACTATTACTACTAAATCAGAAATAAAGATTCTGGTTTATGAACATGGCGTGTAATGTAGTACACACCATTTATAAATGAATACAGTAACAGTACTACGTTAAACTAAACATTTCTCCGTAAGTTTAAATCTAACAATTGTCTAGCATTGAAAATTGTATTTAAAAAAAAAACAAATTAATAGCATGCAAGTATTATACCGAATAACAAACTATTGAGTTTTCAATATAACTCGTGAAAATTAACGTCAGAATGGCAAAACATATATCAACACTTTAGATACGCACCAAACACATCACAACGTTTAGCATAATATAAAAATTAAGAACAAACAAAAAAAATATAGGATCATGGAACATTTTCTATATTTATTTTACTGTATAAAAACTCTTTCGACTGAACATTTATTCCAAGTGCCTTCCTATATTAATATTGTAGTCATTTTATCGCAATTTTTCTTTTTTATCTTACATAGTTTTGAATTTTTAAAGTTTCAACATTATTTGTCATATTTTGTTTTTCGCATATTTTATTAGTAAATCATTTATTTTTATCATTTACCTTTCCATTCGAAAACGTTAAATTATATTTAATTCTATACTCGTACATTAATGCATTTTATGGGAAAAAATCGGAAAATCAATACAGATTATTCACATTTCAATGATATTTATTTATTATAAAAATAAGTTGTGATACCTTTTTAACATTCACTATATATACATAATACATGCATTTAACAAGCTATAAAAAGTTCATTCTAATAATTGATATCCCTATTTATTACGCCATAATTGTGATTTTTAACTCGTTTTTATCATTATACAGCACGTCAGCACCGTGAAATTTCTGCTGTATAAAAAAAGTAATAATAACAATAGTAAAAATGTATACATATATAATTATGCGGGTATACTAATTTTGTGATGTTATAAATAATAGGTATATATATACGTTATTGCGCATGGACAAAATATAATATGTGGTTCTGTAAATCGATATGGCCGTTATACCTATAGGGATATTTATGAACAATATTGGTTTACTTATTTATTATTGTACTATTATTACGCGATTAAAATTAAAACAATGATAATATTGCACCGTGTATCGTAAATATTTGATGTTATATAATCGAATGGAGATATAATGAGATCGTGAGCTAACAGAAATCCAACGACCAGCAAAATGTTAGTGCATAAAATCTGATGGGAATAAGTAAACGTCCAGACAAAAATTGACCGATGTAGATAAACGAGAGAATTCAGTTTAATAGAAATCAAAGGTTTGGCATGTACTCAAATAAAATAGATTAAGTTTCTACAGAAAATGGCTGTATACACACATTGTTTTACAGATAGTGCAAATTTATTTTATTTTATTTGGATAGAGTTAAGTAATGTCATGTTAGTATGTTACGTATGGTATGACGTATAATTTTTGTATTAAATAATAATGATACTAAGGATAATTTTTAAATTATAATATTGTATATTATGTGTTATGTAATGGTTATTAATATTATTTTTCATGGCCGTGGAAAGAAAAAAACCAAATCAAGAGTAGCATTAATTTATTATACCGACGTTCTACACTGATGATGTTACTATTTAAACGATGATCCTGTGGCACTTTATTGCTTAATTAATAAATATTTGATTTAAAGTATAATACTTTTTATAAAAATGTAATTTAAGCATTTACAATAAATGACCTCGGGGTGAATATACGCATCATGTAAAAAGGACAATGATCGGTATACGTGTACCTACACTTGCAGTACAACTACAACCGTACGACGTGTAATTTTACGAAGTACATATTATTTTAAAACAAGTTCACATATTAATAAATGTTTTGTAACCATCGGGTGCCATTTGGACTTTTACCGTAAGTGAGTGAATTTTTTTTTTATCCCTATACTCCAGTCAAATATCATTGTGAGATACTTATAATATAATGTGTGTACGTCATAATTTCAAATTATGCGGGCCCCTTATATTACATGCGAAAAAAAAACTCGTGTTGTTTTCATCGCGTTTCCGTCACGCATTTTCCAAACAACATAACATTTGCAAGTATAAAATATTGCTACGTATAATAATAATAATATAATGCTCTCTGGATTTTCATAACACACGACGAACGTGTCGTTCGTTTTTAATGTTTCCATGAAATATGTGATGATGATGATATTATTATACCACAGTTTGGTGTCTCCTTTATAAATACAAACATGATTTTAAAAAGTATGCGCAACACAACGTATAAGGCAGAGGTTACCAATTAATATTTTCCAAAGGCCACATTTAGAATTCGGAAAATTGTCACGGGCAATAAAAATTCAAAGTATATAATTAACATAATATTATAATATGCCAATTGGCCAAAAATATTTATAACTAGAATTATTATATAACCAAATTACTTAAGTGTTAAAACATAATATCATTTATGATAATAATTAAATGATAATCGAGTTCAGTATACAGTTTTGTTAACATCACATAGCTAGAAAAATCACGCTAGAAAAACATACACTTCCAGCAACCGATCATCAAATTTTTGCTGTTTGGTCGTTTTGCTTGGATGTTTCTTGAACCGCAAGTAGTTTTTTTTATAAAAAAAAATGCACGTCGTACATTTGTAAAATATTTAAATAAATCAATATCACGTAATATTAGGTATATTTCTTTATAGAATACAGGTAGCTAAGAAGATCGTAGCAATACTGTAAATTATACCATTAATTATATATGATTGGCACACTGCGCTATTAATTCACTTGTTTTCATTATACCCATTTACGTGGGCTATCTATATATATTTAATCAATGATCATAATTTAATGCTATATTGAATATATATATATCAATTATTAAAAGTATAATTTTAATTTCACGTGCTAGCATTATATTCATATAATATTAATAATTCTTTAGAAAAAATCTTGACGGATTTTAGTGTCGTAAAATGTGAATGAAATATGAAATAATAGCTAACAATATTGTTTTGCAATAATTCAATAAGCCAATAAAACATATATGACGGCAATTTTAATACAATTTCTTTAGGAATTCTAGCCAATAATAATAAAACTGTCATATAATATACATTACATACATTACATACTTTTATAAAAAATTGTCAGTTTATCATGTGTTGAATAGTTAACTAGTTATTTGTCTTCAAATTTTTAGTTGAACTAGCATAAAAGTTTTTCTATTCTTATACATAATTTATTTCACATGGTCATCTAAAAACAATAATACTAATACAAAATACTAATAATAACACTAACAATAATAAACATTGTATAATATGATAATATATTGTTTTACAGAGTTCAAATCAAAAACCGTATATGAATTCGCTTATTGCTTAGTGACTCGAATCACAGAAAATTAAAATTTCAAATTACAATAAATATAATGTATTTATGGGTAATATCATAATATGGTGTCTGTTCACTTTAAATTACATGATCAAATGATGAAATATCGATGAATACCTATCGATGAATAAAGGTCTAGGTCTATAATAAAATTACCACCATTTTGTTCCGTTTTGATATATTGAAATATGTAGTATAACCACTACACTATAACCTATAGGTTTAACTACGTAGAATAATTTGACGTATTATTCATTATAATATTATATCTGTATGCGATTAAATGTATAGAATACGGATAGTGTTCTAAAAGTATTTTGTATGAAGTAATTTCGCTGTCGGGTTAACCTTTCATCGCTAATCTAAAGCAAACATGTTTATAACAAAGCCACTGAACAACACACACTAACACAAAGAAAGCCTATTTTTATACTACGAGGATACAAAATATTAAGTCTTTAAGGAATCAAAAGCTTAAATTTAAATTACTGTATTCGTGATAAAATAAAAATATCGGATAAATTATCGATATTTGTATGGATGTGTCACAGAAAATCTAACAAAACAATGATATTTATTGTAATTCGTGTTCGAATATTAAAACTTAATACTAGAATATTTGCTGCTCAGAAAAAAATCATTTTTTTCACATTACTTTTTTCGTATAATTTTAACTAATAGGTATAAAAATGGATTTCGAAAATGTTTTTCTTAGATCATATTATTTGTTTTGAAACTACAGTGCTGCGTATTAAATTATTTGGTTAATTTTGTTCAGTAAAGAGTCCATACTAATACTTAATTCTAATAATATTAATATTACTAAACTCGTTTTTTGACTGAATTCATCCAAAACTATAATAAGTTAGAATTGGTTAAGTGTTTTCAAAAGCGTTTTAAGTATTTTTATTCGATATATATTTTTAAACGTCTATTATAATAGTTTATTACAGACGTTCATTAGTTGGTTGTCTAATAGTAAAAATAATAGATTTTTAGAGATATCAGATAATAGTATCTGAAACTGATGTAATAAATTAAAAATTATCCAAAAAATATCAAAAAGAAACTTTCATAATGTCTGTAAACGGAAATTATTTTATTCTAGACCAGATTATATGAAGAACACTTTATAGCCAATAAAGGGAACTCATCATCGTCGTTCACTATGTACTATTTTCTCATTTCTGAAACATAACATTTTGTTGACCGAAATATTTATATCTTTACAATATTATAGTGAATGTAAGAACTATGATATTTGAATAAAATAAAGAAGACTTCGATAGTATTTAGTATGACATATACAGCGGCGCTATGAGGCTTAACGTACAGATCTATATTTTTTCCGCGTAAAATTCGATACACTCATATTATTTAAATGCATAAAATAATACATGACAACATCTACTATTATATTGTTATTACTATTATAATTTATACATAAACGCATCAGAAAAGGTTATATTTTATGAGTAATAAAAATATCGTTTTCATAAAATAATATAGGCACACGATAATATGATATTATAATATTCCACACCTACCTATATTTTTACAAGAAAAAACACGTTTTACTCTCTGATTTACTTGTCGGTTGTATTTCTATATCATTATCTTGATGTACATAATATTACATTATGAAGTAAATCACAGCGAGATTGCCACAAATATCCTTGACATCGCAATTTTCTGTATCCTACGCAATATGTGTATAGGTATATTCCAAGTGATTTACTCACCGTGATACATTTATTTTTTCAATCAACTTTTTTTTTTTTGAAAATGATATTTTTATAAGACGTAAAATAATTTCAAGTGCATATTTTTGATGGATATTTTACTGTTCTTTATGATAATACATTTCTCAGTTTTTACACTTTTTTTAATAGAATTATATTTAAAGTTTAATTTCATATTTTCAAGCGGAATTTTTTCAAAAAATCTAGTAGATATTATTTATTTACAATGTATTCTAAACATAGACGAGTAAATGATTTGAATTTGCACCCCCACTTATCTTGTTACTCGTATATGAATATTAAATATATTTTACACTAAATAATATTAGATTATTGTTGATTAAAATAATCTGTATCTAACATGCTGTGCTCCAGGAAATTAAAAACACATTATGTCACAATCAGAATATAAAACCCAATCATATAAGTATATAAATCAATTAAGGAAACCATGTACCTACACATAATATCTTACATTATATTATAATTGAATCATCCGGTATGTATTATAATTTATAGTCCATCGGTATTTGCATTAAAATCGAATTTGCGTGCGATAAACGCTCGCGTTGGAGTTTAAACCTGCTGATTTGTAGTAGAGGAGTGATTGGGGGATACTGCATGTGAATTGATTTTATTGACTGTGATGGGATTTTGATTGATTCAGTATCAGCGCCGCAGGATAGGTGCTATATATTTTAGCCACCACGTGCGCCGAGACGAGTATGTGCGTTTAGGTACTCCTCCGACGCGTATATAATACGATATAATATTATATTAACATACAGTTTATATACATGTATGTTCGTTGAATGACATTTACGTAGGAGTATGTCTCATCAATAACAACAACAACGGTAAAATAATATTTCATGTTGAAATTAAATCTACCGATCGGTGTTCGGTGATTTCCCTCGTCGCCAGCCGGCCATATTCGCTTCCAGTTGAATCGAGTTACCGCTACCATTGCTGCGGCCGTTGCTGTGCATAACCTCTCTATCAGTAGCAGTAACTACATCGAGCAGAAATAAGGTTGAAATTGTAACACTGACGAGACCCATCAAAATGCACACACATACATATACACTTACGTATACACAAATTACACAATACACATCTTCAAACACGATAATTCGGTATTTTCGATAAATCATATAAAATAAAATGCACTTGTAATTTGCTTCGCACTCAATCATTGATGTACGTTACGGAACGAAAGTAAGAATTTTATTTAATTTTCGCATCATATTCACAGCTTATTACCTTTTTAGTTTTTATTCTTTTGTTTTTGATAGACATTTATAATGCAACAGAAATCTTTATAATATTGAAGAACACAACATTTGAAGTATGAATCTCAATACTAAAGTATTCATTGAGTTCCCCAAAAACCTTGTTTCATTCATCTTCCTCTTTTGTATATCTTATTGTTGCTATTTTTCCATTGACAGGCTAATCACTTAAACGTAGACAAGTTATGGTTACCAACATTGGAGAAATATTTGTTTCTAAGTTATTTTATAAATCTGTGAATTATTGTAAATTATTAAAATCACTATTATTGTACGTCTATAAAATTGTTCGAATAGGTGCGGATTAATGAATTAAATAATCTGAAAAAACTAATTCCATTGTGTTATCATAGCAGTTTAAATTTTAATGTAGATTTAATTTAATTCAATAGATTTAATAAGTTCTGATTTCAATCATAATTATTTAAAACTGTTTACAATTTTAGAGAAAAACAAAAAATAAACCTTTTTGTCGAAAAAGGACAAGAGGGAAACTATATTCAAGAATAATTTTATTTATTTGGTTCTGCGTTCTTATGTATTACACGTACATCAGCCGTCATAACATCGGACAGCGTGGCGGCGACAAGGCGTTTCGTCGAGGGATGTATTTAGTCGCGTACCCATGGGAATCGACAACAACGAAGGTTCATCGGAAGACGAATGTACTGAATATATTTATACTTTATGGGTCCCCCGTTTGCTTCCGCGTTTGCCGCTCTTCGTAAATAATAATTATTATGATATTTTTACACGGGATAAAGTGGACGGGAAATCGTCGGCGGCATAAATAAATGAATCCTGCAGCCAAGGGAGAAGACGTCCGAACACGTTAAAAAATTACAAACGACAGTAGTTGTCGTCTTCAGAACGCGATTATTCGCGTCGGTAAGTTTGCACGTTCGACGAATTCACATGGGAAATATGGATGGTACGGCTTCGGTGCCGCTCTTTCTTACCGCCGTCGTGTTTTATCTCTCCGGACGTGTAACGACATTACGACTGAAAAATACGCGACGGGAAATTATAGGAACAATATCGCAGATAAATAAAATATCCTCACTCTTCACTATAGCCCGTCACCCATTATACCTTTTCATTACCATTTAACATTTTTGCGACACTACTAATATATTGTTTTTTTACTCTTGTTATGTCCCTCCCCTGACTCCACGCATAAAGCATAACATATTATAACGGAATACCCAAGTACAGTATTTGAGCATTCTCTTTTTTTCTCTTTGCTCCATCTCAACTCTTATACTTCCTCTTGATTTTGGTAAATACGCTGGTCAATACAAATCAATATAACAACACCAGTTACTCCGTAAATCTATTAAGTCGATGATTTTTTGGTATTTTCGCGTCATTCATTCGGTTAGCATTCTGTATTACCACTTATCTTATTTTTATTTTACATTATTCTCGAGTAGAAAATAGAAATAAACGCATTACTAAGTTTCAAATGTTTATTCTCATTTAACTAGTAGAAATGATAGTTAAACTATCATGCATATACATAAATAAAATGAATTATGTTTACATAATTGCACTATGCAAAACACATAGTATTATATTCTTCAATCGAATTATAACTTAAACAAGTAATAAATCGAATACGAAGGAAGACAAAAAAATATTTGAGTAATCTACAATTCCATAATAATTAATAATTAAAAATACCTAAAATGTAGTATGAGTAATTACGACTCAAATGTTTATAGGATATACACGTATACGATATACATCGTATATATATGTAGTAGGCATATAGTCAAATCAGGCACTTTAACAAATGCCTCGGCAAATAGTCAAAGAATTTGACATTTAAGCAACTTTACTATTGGCCTAGACAATTAGGTAAATGCCTAGTTATTTAATTAAATTACTAGACATTTAACTAAACGCCTATTTCAAGTCAGGAAAATATTAAAAATAAACTATAGTATATTAGTTCGGGACTACATATTTTTATTAAATAAAATAAAATGTTCCATTGGTTTTTATTTTAGAAAATTAACGTAGGAACGTTGTTGTATGAAAACCTTATCTGCATTGAATACCTTGGGACAAATTATAATCTTATCAATTATAACAAAAATATGACGTTACGGAAAAAGATACAGAACATGCGTTGGAATCGTGTAATAATTTATTTTAGAATATGAATAATATCAGTGCAATAATATGTGCAATATTTTTTGAAATAAGGTAGTGAACTCCAATGTAATATGTGTAAAAGAAATGTTCATTGTAATGATTGCAGTTATTCTAAGCATAATAATGACGATATTAAAAATATTCATCCACTAAGTAATAATGAAAACTTAATAGAAGTTAACCGCATTGAATCTCACAAACGACAAACAATCATAGCGAAAAATATGATAGAAAATAATGAAAAACTTTTTAAAAAACTGAATGTTGGTGATCAAATAGTATTAAGAATTACAAAAGTAGAACGAGGACCTCTCGATAGTCAAAATATAAATGATTATGATAAACAATCGGAATGGCGTTTACCAAGTTAGCGCTGCTATTGGTGTAATAAATAATTTGTGTTCCAGAGAAAAACCTCAACTAGTTTCAAATAATGGTTTAGAATATAACAAAGTACTCAAGGATAAATTCATGTCCATACATGAAACTGCAGCAGTAGTAAACTTTTCAAACTTCAACGGTCAAGATTTTGTTAAATGTATACCAAGTAGGAAAGTGGCAATTTCAAACCGGTCGGTATTTTTATTCAAAAAAAAAAAATGTTAAATGTTACAGCAAATTCCACCAAACAATAACATTCAATAACTGAAAATTAACAAAAATTTGAAATCATAATATAACCTTTTTATTCATTTTTTATACTCATACTATATATAACACCTAATTATTTTTATTTATTTATATTTTAAATTTTAAAACCATAGTACTGTAAAACACAAAATATTTTATATACCTACGTTTACGTATATTACATAATATTGAATAATCTATAGTTTTTTTTTTATGAAACAGCAATTAATAAAAAATAAGAAAATGCAGTTTTTACTTGAAATAGGCATTTAACTAGAGGTCTAAGCAGTAAAGCGTGCGGGAATATTCTTAATAAGAATCGATTATTCTCGTATGCATATGTTCGACTCAACGCCATCCATGGCTTCACCATAACATTTGACTGCTTTCATATTATAAACGCGTTCACCATCATTCACCACCGTCCATCAGTCGTGTTGTCTTGTTATTGATCAGATATTAGAGGTATTGTGCCTTTATCACTTTGTTGTTTATATTTCGATTGGGTTCATATGTATTCAATTTAGTGAATTTCGACAAAAATGTATTACACAGGTAAACGGTAACTTTTGTTTTCTCAAAAGAGCTTAATTTGAAAGGTATAAAATAAAAATAGACATACTATTTAGTCACTAAAATCGTTAATGATGACTTTATGCTTATTATAATGTTTGGTTTGAGGGTAATTAGAAATATCATTCGAAACATGATTAAGGTCTAAAGGAAGAAGAACTGTGCTTCCAGAAAGTTTGAAATCTCGCCTTAGCCATCGTTTTAGAAAATAAGACAAGTAGTAATAGTATAATAATTACGGAAATTATTGCAACTAGAGTAAGTGATACTTCACGATATTTTGATTTTTATAGAGTTTCTTATAAAAGTAAGTTTTTGTTATATTCACGGTTTATTATAGGTACTGTTTACGGATTATAAACTACATTAAATCGTTTTATAGCATTGTAAGATTTATACTTTGCTATATTTCACTGACAGTGTTTTGTCATACCTATATTTTACCTATGATGTTTTTTTTATGTGACTTACTTAATTTATAAACTCATTAAAAAATAAAAAAGTACTTCTTCTTTTATTTTAAATTTTCTTAATAGAATTCAGCCTTTTTTTAACTTCATTAAAAAACTTTTTATAAAAATAACTAGTCGTAATAAATAATATAATTAATGTAATAACAATAGTAACTTTATTAGTGCAAAAACAGGTAAATTAAACCACAGATAATATTGTGTTTACAACTTAGTACTTATTTACTTATTAAATACAATTATTAATTAGAAAAATTAAATTACAAATGATTATAATATACTCGTCTGTTTTCTAAAGTTAACAACAAGCATTAAATAAAACTCATTTAAGTCACTTTTGAAGCTTTGTTTAGTAATTTTTTTTTCTTTTTTTGTTATGTGGTCGGTTACAATAAGTGCTATGAAAACTTTATTATTTTTTTATCATTTTAAACTTTTTATTTGATAATATAAGCAAACATGAGAGATTATTATTTTTATTTTTTTTGACGTTACAGACGCGGGTTTTATAAAAGTTGGCATACGTCTCATTATATGAAAAGAAAGTGATAATTCCAGTTGCCTTATGTAATATTTTTTTATGCACACATGGGAATTTTAGTAAAACTTAAATGCATGTTTTTTTCTTTTTATTAAAATTAGTTGATAATATAGGTTACTATGAACAATTTATAGTATTTTATTTGTAAGAAAATAAAAAAAAAAAAACAATTAAAATTAAGAATATTGTCTTTATTTCTTGTATTAAGTAATTGTTTTATTTTTATTTTTGTTATTAATTTATATTTTTATAAGAAATAGCATATAGGTATCAATATAATACATTATGTACTAACGTATAGCAGTAAGTTAACATTGTAAAAACTAACGATGTGATACAATAATATAATATATCACGGCCAGGAATTTAACATTTTTACATTGCAGTTTTAACTACAAATATCGAATTTTCTGGGTACACATATATATATTTCACCATATGGTATAGTTTAACAGCATTGTTTATCTAAAATTATTATCGTTTAGCGTTATTTTATACCAATAATGTACGATATTTGATAAGAAAATTCCTCTCTATATAAGATGAAACTGAGAATAGTATCGTGCATCCAAATTGTATCCAAATTAATAAGTTCAACTGCATTCTAAAAAGCTAAAAATTATAATATGAATCATTTATATGTTTTAAAATGTTATAATTTTAATAAAGTGCATGCAAATATAAAATAAAAGTAAATATAATTTTATGTATGGCAAAATAGCACCGGCTATTTATATTGATATATAAAAACAGAGTTCAATTAAACATGTTGTTACCATTGTATCTCTAACATTATTTACCCGCTGTTGTAACAAAATTTAAATAAATATGTACAACTTGTTTTATTAGTATTTTCAGATATAAATACATAATATTATGAATCACGAGCGAGCTATTAAATTTACATAGTTTATGTAACTTAAGGAATTATAAACGTTTTACCGACTCGTCCATCAAAGTTTTATTTATATAGTATGCGTACATACATTACGCACTATTCATCTTCAAATCTGAGGTCCCATGTTGATACTTCTGCGGTTCTTTGAAGACTGAATAGAGTCTTTATCTCTGGTGTTAAGAGGTAAAGTCATAATATATAATATACATTCGTATTCACTTTTACTGTCATATAGCTCCTTCGATATGCTACTTACCCTTGGTGATATTTTCATACCAATTTACTTAATGGGATAAATAATATTATATAGTACAAACATTGTCTTCGGGGAGTGTTTTTAATAATTGTTTTGAAACTATTAGAATCCCTATAATTATTTAATCCACATTTTGTTTCTGTAAATAAACTTTGCCATTTTTTGTTAATTTTTCAACATTTACGTTTTATTATTATTTTTGTAGAGAATATTTTATTATAATAAAACACACTGAAATTCTTTCTACTCCAAAAGTTGTATTTCTAAAAAATAACCAAAATATACATTTTGATATCAATACAGACTTAGAAATTCTAAATACACAAAATAACATTTACATTGATTCAATTTTAAGAAAGTTACATATACACAATGAAATAAAGAAGAAATATTTTAATAATATTTAAATGCACAGATCGTTTTTAAAAATAATATCATCTTATATCAATACATTATGGATAATAATGAATAATAACCATACTATTTATATCTTTATTTAATAAAAACTCTTTTTAAATAATATCTCCTATTAAGATAAATATACCTATGTAAAGCCACCAATTTTTCTCATTGTATATTCCAACATTTATTTTTTCATTATCAGTCGTGATATTATTTTTTGACTATCAGTTTACTGATGATAAATTTTTGATTCACTTAGATTAATATACTCAAAACTTGCTATTATTTATTATTAATTATACCTATATATTTTTAAATAATATAATTTTTCCTTCTTTATCTACGAGTATTAATCATTTACAAAATTTTGTTTTATTTTATCAATTTAATTCATTAATTTATTGTCAACTGTAAGTATTACGATACTAAACTTCTTTTATATATACATATTTATAATACCACTTGATTTTAACACAGTTTTAAGGCATGTAAAATATATATAATATAATATAATTTATACCTATGTACAAATATTTACGAAAAAGTGTTTTATACATTATTTTTCTCATTATTATTTGCTATTTGCTGAAATTTGCTTAGTTTAATTATTAAAGAAAACTAATGTTTATATAATTTAATATTTATAATAGCTTTACAAGATTCTTGATTAGAATATAAACAATTTCTTTCACCATGTCTCTTCATATATTTGTAATTAATTATTTATTTGATAAAAATCCATTACAATTTGGAGAAATATTATGATTCATAAATTTTATTATCAATTAGTGTGGCCTGAATAAGCTATAGGCGTACCGCGACCGTGTTACATGCAACATGCGTAAGGTATATTATTAAAAATAGAAATTTCCCAGTACGTAATTTTTTTTAAATTCTTTTTCGTCATCATTGTGTTCTTCTTGTTTTAATTTGATGTTGCAAGAAGAAGAACTTATCTTTATATGTTGATTGTAGTCTTAAAATAAAATATTTAGAAGAAATTAGAGTAATACATATATTCGTCCTTGTATCAGTCAAATAATAAAAAACCAACAAAGTCAAATATCACATTGAATTTGTAATTAAATAAGGAGATTATGTCGGTAAAAAATCCTAGGAGGTTATTATCACCTATTACTATAAGCGATTATTACATAAGGCGATTTTTATTCCTTCGGTAAAAATTCTTGGGGGGTTATAATTGCCCCTGTGACACCTGTATATAACATCGTCCTTAAAACATTTTACTAAATAGAAAATTATTTCGAGAAACATCTATACCGGAACATAAAATTAGTTCTATCTTCTATATAACAATAATCTCCAATGATATTATTTCCTAAGAATTAGTTACAATTTGGAATAAATTTTTTCGGATTCATTGATTTTAATAGTTTAAAATACCTACTAAGTAATCATAAAATGCAAATATACGTATATGCATACATATACTGTATACATATTTTCATAATTATTACAGTTAATAAAATAAGTGAAATTATGATAAATATTTTATGTATTATATATATATATACAATGTAAAATGTGCATACATAATATACATTTTGAAAATGTCATGACAAACACAAGCAAGAGTCAAGGGAATATTACCCATTGGTGATATTTCCCTTTTTGGTATATTAAACAATTAAAGGTTAAAGTATTTTGTGGTCCCGACACCAAACTCAATTCAGTCACCGAGGAGGTCACCAAACACCAGATGTATATTTTGTTATGTCAAAAAGACATGAAGGTTTTATTTTGGAATTGTCCATATGCTCGTCATAACCCTACCCCCCCTCAAAGTTAAAAATTCTGGATCTATTTAATGTGTTATACTTAATACGTTTCAACAAAGTATCGCCGTATTTTGTTTGTAAATCATATTGTAGTTTTAATTTATTGTCATACAACTAATATCAACCGTATAGATATTTATGTAGGAAAACTCTACCCTTTTTTCCCTCGTTAACGCTGTAAGCCAGAGGTTTCCACACTATTTATGGAACGACAAATTTTAATAATTATTCAAAAATTTTGGCAACCCACAGTTATATTAATGACTGTTTTGTTTTTTTGCTCATCGTGGATCAGTACACACTATAAAAAAAATATATTATTTTAAAAATTGAACGCGGTCCACTAAAAATATAATCACAACTCACAGATTAGGAATCTCTGTTGTATGCTATAAAATAATTTTTACAATAATACAAGGTTACAATAATATAAGTTTTACTAATCGCTATTAAAAAAAAATTGAAAATTGTTTGACACTAATTTTTTTTATAAGCCCCTAAAATTCAAACTTTTAAGAAATATTTCAAAATCACAATAATTTGAAAGTTATTTTATAGTTGAAAATTGATAAAATGTTTAGATATTAATACTTAAAGATTGTAGTTAATCGCTTTTCTGTAATTATAAAAGGCAAATTAAATTTAAAAAAAAAAAAAAAACACTTAAAGTTCAAAATTTTAACACAAATGTTCTGTTGGTTATCATAATCGATTTATATTTATATTTATCGATCATAATCATTTGTTGGGTTCGCCCATCCAAAAAATATATTTGCCCTTTTCCGCTTCTTCAAAGAAATAAATTCTGGTGCAGTGCCTGATTGCCAGGACAAAGAATATCAACGAGAACAATTTATGAATGTTGAGAAGCGTATATTTAAGAGAGTTACGCATTTCAAGTACATAGGGCACCTACTGATATAAGATAATGACCTGAAGATAGAAATCAGCGCTGGGATACAAAAAGGAATTAATGTTTTTTTTTTGTTCTTGGGAAAATACTGAGTACAAGAACTTTATCAACAGATAGATAACCCTGATATGACTTATGTCTTATAGTAGGTAATGTATATTTCAAAAATATGGCCACTTAGGAAAACAGAAGAAACTAGATTAAAGTTATTTGAAAGGAAGATTGTACAAAAAATATATTTGGCCCATGCGTCGACACAAACACAAAAGAATAGGCTAAAGTTATAATAAAGAACTCGAAGAACTGTTCCAAAGATCGAACATCACAAATTAAATCAAAAAAAGAGGTTGACATAGACAGGTCATGCATGGTGGAGAGTAGGGTCTATAGTCAGAACAACAATTGAAAAGAACCCGGTCGATAAGAGACCTCTAGGAAAGCCACGTCTATGTTGCAAAGATTGCGTAAAAGTGAACGTAGAAAGCATCAAACCAATGGTATCATGGAGAGTTGGAGAGTAGCGGTGAAATATATAAATTGATGGAGAGAAATTTGTTTGAGGGAATGGTTTCAATGACCGAAAACCAAAAAAAAAAAAAATGAACTACTCTAAAAAACAGTTTTGACACATCTATCACTAATATTTTTCATAGCGATCACATCATACTTAATGTTAAAATGTTCCCCTATAACGCATTTTTATAATATTTATCAATCCAATAACTGAAACTGTGGCTGTCTAAAGTATTGTGTATAGTGTATGCAACTTCTTAATTTATTTATATTTACCAGAGCTGTGACCATCGTATCCATTGGAATCTGAACAGAATTGCTCTGTATTCAGTTTTACAATGATTACTTTGAAAAAGGACTATACCGTGGAACACGTAATTAATATTATCGATGACGTTAAAATATATACTAACCGATTTTTGTCGAATAAACAAGCTAGCCCCTCAATGACAGATTTAGTGAGGCTACAGGGGATGTATGCAACTGGACCTCAGGACTGAAATTTTATTACTTACTTTATATGCAAGTTCTAGATTTTCATTAAATGATCATAAAATTATATTAAAAATATTTCATTGTTAATTATTAAATAATTATTAAAGGAAAAAAAATTTATCAGATATTATTTTAAAATTTAATGATAAACCACTCGTTTATTCGTGCTCATTGGAATTTCAGACCAAATTTCAGCCCCTGTAAACAAATACCCAACATATTATATCAATATGATTGTTTCTTAAAGACGTCTCAGATAAATTGTTGCACTTTAGTTTCTCAACATCAAGACTTACAACTAGCTCTGGAGTTACTCGCTAATATTTCGCCAAAAATATCACAAACGCATTTTTCATATGACCTCGGTCTTTTGTGAGTACACAGCTCTCGTCGTTATTGACGACGACGTTCAATTATTTATATACATATGTGCACACTATGTATATATATATATATATATATATATATATCCGTTTTATTTTTACATAAAACTCGAGCTCGCCGCTCTTAAAGTGCTGCCCCGCCACAGTCTCGCAGGCGATTTGCTGAATAATGTACACCAGCGGCGTAGCACGCTACCACCGAGACTAAACCTCGAAAATACTTAATGTTGTACTCTCAAAGCAATTATTTTCTTTTGTCGGACAAACTTCTATCTGCAGACGATAAGCGTCGGTGGAAATATTTTCAACCATCGATTAAAAAATCAAATTGTAATTCCTAGAACACACGCTGATTTTATCTTGAATACGGGAAATTGATATTATGGTCGCGTGTATGATTTATTGGTACACATAACAACCGCTACCGATGGAAATCAAAAGCAATTCAAACGCGTTATAAAAATAAAAAATGTTGAAACTTTATAGTTTTCTCAAACTAACTTGAAAATCATACTTAAAAAAAATACATTTTGTCATCTACAGAGGTATACATACAATAATGTTTTTATCGTTGGTTTGCAAAATTATTAAGTATTCTCTTGAAGGTAATAGTTTATTTTGTTTTTCAAGTTCATTTTTATAGAATAATAACATGTTTCATGAATTGAAATAAATCTGTTTAATTCTGTTCAACCAAAGCGTAAAAAATTTCACCTTAAACATGTTTTACGACCGTCTTAACCAATTTATACCTACAATGCACATACATAATTCGATCGTCTTCGTGCAACTTATATTTAAGTCTTAATAGTATAAATAATAATAACCAACACATGTTTCATAAAAAGGTAACTTACAGTAATGATTTTTTTTTATATTTTTTATTTTTTATTTTTCTATTCTCAGCTCTCACGTTTGTTATGTATAATTTACAACAGTAGTTTATCAATTTTTTTGTAGTATATATTTTTCTTTAGTTATCCTAATATTATTATAGTTATACTCAAAATAAATTAAAATTTAAATGTAGTAAAAATGTTGAATGATCATGTTTACTTAAATTACATAAAAGCGAGTAGGATCTTAATTTGTAACATTCACGAAACCTTTACACTTGAATATCCCAATAAAAATTATATTATAATAAAATTATTATTTTAAGTTCGGCAGCAACGTTAAACATGAACACACATGACATGTACCCGTACATGGCAATCGTCTGCACTCCATCATCATCTGAAATAACCATTAATTAAATTGTAATCATATCAATAATTTGACTCAATTAATTATGTTATTTTTATGAATATATCACCTCGCCATACACACCCAAACCTACGAAAATAAATCTGTTAAACACATCAATTTCACGCTGTCAAAATGATGTAAAAACTAGTTTTTATTTCACCAAATTGAAATACCTTACTCAACACCAATAGATACAGTGGAATTGACACACTCACAAATAGCACAATGGAAGATCCAGACTTTTCACCTCAGAAAGATAACGATGTGGAATCACTGGCACCTCCCATTCGCATCAAAAATATTTCAAACTTTTCAGCATTCAACACAGTCTTAAAAAAATCACCTAATCAAGTGGTTTCACTTGTATGTCAACTCCGTTAAAATCTCATTATAAATACAACTAACAGTCAGGTTTCCAAAAACACAACACAATTATTACAGATCATTCAATACGAAATTAACAATAGTTTCCATTCGTATACCTCTTCAACTAATTATACTCAACCCAGAACTAAATCCTACCCAGAAGTATAACAGCCAAAAATATAAATACAAAACAAACTCTAATAGCTATCTTTTCAAATTTTGGTAGCGGGACATAAATTATATCAAGGAAGGAATGACAATATAGTATGTCGCTGTAAAATTAAGTGTTTCCACAAAAGGTTATCAACACAACGAATGTGTTAGCTTATAGAGTCTTCTTATGAAATACTTGACACATTAGAGGCGTCCGTTTGGTATCCTGATGTGCGTAAATAACTCTGTTTAGAATCTAAAATATTAATTTTCTTGTTTGTTAAAGCTATGGGTTTCATTCATTAATTAATACAACAAATATTTAATGAAAAAAAAATCTTTTTTGATTTATATATTTTAATTACTACATTTTACTATTTTATTTTGTATTAATAAAAAAGTTATAATCATCATATTGTTTATAGTTTATATAATTCACTTAATTATTATTAAAATATATGAAATCCTATGTAAGATTTTGATAAATTATTTAAATTTATACTCGGATATTTACATTGAATCTAATTTCATATCGAAGGGAAAAGTTTGTGTCCAAAAATAGATGAGAGTGTGGACATAAATTATCCTTATGGTAATCAATTAGTATAAAAAGTTTTCTTATTAAATTATGAGTTTGAAGTTTTATGTATATGTTATATAATATTTGATAAAATTTTACGTAAACTTTTTCAAGTTCTTAAAACTTTTAAATGAACAATAAACATCGTATAAATTATTAGTGTGTCATATTTTCAATAACATTTCATTTAAAGTATATATTTTAATATGTTTTTATTTTATTTTGAACACTATTTAATATAATCAATAATCATGTTTATTTTCATTTTTATCTGTGGTATGTATTTGATGAATTCAATTTTACAATTATGAAACAATTAAAAAATTTAATTAAATCAATAGCCGTACATAAACCATAAATCCAAGTGTATAATAGGGAAATCATGAAAAAAAAAATTACATTAGAGTTCTAATCTATTTATTAGTATATTAACTCATGTAGTGTCACCTAGTGATGAGTTATTGATGAATTAAACAGGAACACATATCCCAAATTTTATAGTAATGACACTGTCAGTTTTAATAGAAGCTTAGAAATAAGCAACTTAATCAGTATCTTCACAATAGTAAAGCGCTGAACTAACACTCTGAAGATGAAGCACGTAACGGATCCAACAAATCAGCAAACAGCTATAGATATTATAAATTATTGAAAAAAGAAAATAGTGTAATATAAATCCATGAAAGTTATAACCATCTAATCTATAAAGGATACAATCACGACTTATTTATCAACTAATTCGTAATTAATTTATCAATACTGTAATGTAAATAAACATTTTTTTTAATTTTTTCAATCTTTACAGAATTTATTAAGTTCATGGTTAATTATTTATAATAAAAGCTATTTGAACATATTTGAGTAAATCTTAGATTCTACACAGATTTATGGATGTATTAGTTCTACAATGATGCCAGGTTTTTATTTATTTTTATATTTTTTTTTTTTGTCTAATGACACGTTATAGAGCAGTAAAAATACTTTGATTTCCTTATGTAGCAACTCTTCTAAAAGGAATCTATTTGCTACTTTGGCAAATCGAAATTAAAATTTTATATTTTAATATTTTATTTCAAAAGCATCGAGAAAAAGCATAAAAAACTAGGAAAAACAGGCATTTTTATACAAAACTACTTTTTTTTGACAAAATATTTTTTTTTTATATATTTATAGACATTTGAAATATTTGATTTATTTTAAAATTGTTTTTTTTTATAATTTTTATTAACTAAAATTTGGCTGGTACAAAATACTTGAAAATTTCATAGAAGATTCCACTGAAGTTTTTCTTGCTGTATAATAATTTAAAAATTATTAAAATAATTGGGCACAGTTATTTTTAAAAGCGTTTAAAAAGCAAATATTGACATATAATATTACAATTCAAATATAATATTATATTTTTTTAGTCTGACAAATCATCTCCCTTTGGAATCGTTTTTCGTATACAATGATACTTATCATTAGATTCAAATTTAAAACATCCATTAAAATGAACTATTCTAACACTGATGTCCACTCCATCCCTACTATATACTATACAGCATTGTGTTTGCCCGTCCGGTTTTTTTTTTAAATACATATACTATTCCAGTGAAATAGAATTAGGTATGCAAAGTAAATCATAAAATAAAATAATTTTTATTTTATGAATATTATGTTTTATTTCCATTAATTTACTAAATAGGTTCATTGTTCAATATTGTTATATTTTACGTGCATAGAATAATGTTTATATTGTAATTAGAGCATAAACTGAAGGAAAAGCCGATAAAATATTGAAATATCATTCTCATGACAAATACTATTTTATACAAAAAATAACAATTATAATACTGTGTAGGAAAAAAATATTTGATATAGGTGTATATCATATTTTTATGTAGACGTCCTCATTTTTCATAAATAAAACGTAAGGTGTACTTCGAGGATGTGTAGAACGGATCAAATTGATTTTAACCCAAATCTGCTATTCGACAACGGATAAAATGTGGCAGGTTCTGTAGCATAATAAATGGAAAAAAATTCAGCAATTGCTCAAAATAAAATTTATTTTATATGGATCACCATTCTACGTATATATTATTATTAATGAATATTAATATGAAAACTTAAAAAATAATTAATATATATATTATTAGGTACATTTTTGTTTTAATTAATCCCTATTTCACATTATTGACATTTTAAAATATTGACTGAAAAATATATATTAGCAAGTATTTTACATATTACTTTCATAGTTGTTCAAATCAAATAATAAATAGTACTTTTCTCTATTTTCAACATTTATATTAAGTATTTATATATTTAATATCAATATTTGTTTTAAATAGTAATCACTAATCATTAACTGAATACTTAATGATAATAAATCAATCATTTATTTTTTAGATTCAGAACAGAGTGATGAAATCTTTTGGTTTTACAACGATGTATATTTTTTTATTTTTTTATTTTGTGTTTGTCATCACGTTTTAAGGCAATAAAAATACTTTGATTTTCTTAAACAGCAACTTTTCTGAAAGGATAATGAATGTAGATGGTACTTGAGCAAGTTAAAAATCAAACTTTTACAATGCTTTTGAAAAGAATTGAAAAAAAAAATAAAAAAATTACGAAAAAAAAACGGGAAATTTTACACAAAACCATGTTTTGACAAACTACATTTTTTTAAAAATTCTATAACTCAAAAACGAAACACCACATACAATTGAAATTTTCACCAAATATTTAAATTACTGTTTTGTATCTATGGTAAAGTTTTCGAAGTATTTTGAATTTTTTTGACTTATTTATTAACAATTTTAATTTTAATTTTTGTAAGTTTTTTTTAGAAATATCTATAAAAAAAATTGGCTGTCCATAAACTATTGAAATTTTAATACAAGGTTCATTATAAGTTATACTTACTGCAACAAAAAAAAAATTGAAAAGCGTGTCACACACATTTTTTTATTATCCCACAAATTTCAAATTTGTATAAAATATGTCAAATACGCAAAATTTTACAAGTTAGTTTGTAGTTAAAAATTCATAAAATGTTTTTTATTTATACTTAAGGTTCAAAATTTTAACACAAGGTTATCCATAAGTTTGTCTTCAAATAAGTATAAAAAATTTCTATCGGACTTTTTATGAAATTGCATAAAATAACGATTTATTCTCAAATGATTTTAAAAAATTTTTATTATTCAAAATATTTAAGTCACAGAAACTCGAAACTTTTACCAGTTATTTAAATTGCCATTTTTTGTCTTTTTTTTCGAAAAATTATACTGATTTTTAAGCAATTTATAGGCATTTGAAATATTCGATTTTTTTTTATAATTATTGATAAAGAACAATTAGCTGGTACAAAATAATTAAAAATTTAATAGAAGATTCCACAGAAAATGTTGTTACTGTTGTTTTAAAATTATTTAAATCCATAGGTACAAATATTTTTTAAAATCATTTGAAAAATATATATTAACATAATATTCCAATTTAAATATAACATTTTATATAAAATATAATATAATATATTGATTGAAAACATATCAAATATGTTAGTGTTCCTAAGAAAGACCGACTTATACAACAACATTTAAACCTACTGTTAAGATAGCTTAATATCTCTGTTTGTAATAACTATATATAAATAACACTATGTAAATATTATAAATTTAGTTGTAATACCTAACCATTAATAATGTAATACACACAGAAACTAATAACCTTAGCTGTTAATATTTTTTTAAGTTCATTAAAAAAAAAAAAAAAAATTTTAAATATATCACTCCAGCATTGGTTTATGTTCTAAATTCCGTGGAAACCATTTCTTCCTTAATATTTCTATCTCTTTGAGTGTTCCAGGCCTTTTGAAAATGGTTCAACCACAAGCAGAGTTATGCAGACGACATTTTGATTAAACGAAAAAGTTTTAAAATGGAAAAAAAATATTTAACTATTTTCCATTTTTCAAAGCTCTAATTGATTTTTAGATAACGTATGTTCATAAATTATAAAGACAAAGTTTCTTCATAATAATTTGTTTTTCACAATCCATCACTATATTATTTCAGAAAAAACAATTTTATTTTAAACTTTTTATAATTTTATATGTATTTAAAAAAAAAAACCTATGAAATTAGGCATATTTTATGGTTTACAGTTTATCTGATAGACTAAAATATTATTTACCCCTGTTTTCGCAATTGTAGGTTCACAAACATAAATACTAAAATAAATATTTTTTTAAATAATTTAAAAAAATACGAATTTTCTTTTTAAATGTCGGTAATATTTAATTTAAATACATTTTTTAATACTATTACATTTATTATATTAATTATTTCTTTAAATCGTCTTTTAATTTAATAAATGGTATTAAATGAATTAAGTAGTTAGAATTAGAATTAACAGATTATAGTCTTATCTATAGTGTACCAAATAAAAATAAATAAATCTTATCAAATATTTCATCATAAATTTATTTATATGGTTCATGTTTTGAAGTCCAGCTAAACTATTTAACTTCAGAACAAAATTAGCCTATCAGTATATCTAACTACAAATGATCTTCAATGCAACATGGATTGTCATTAACATGGCATTCTACAGAGACTTAAAATCCAAAAAAATTAACGAAATCGCTTCAATATTCAACAAGAGATCTCATGAAAAAAAATAAAATCGCACCAAAATCCATTCATCTTTTAATTCACCTCAAAAACTACTGGATTACTACTGGATAATCCTACCAGGTGTCTGAAATGGAAGTAATTTAAGGATATTTTGTAAAGAACCCAGGTTTAAAAGCTATGCATCTCTCTGGTCGACCTCTAAATATTTTTAAAAATAAAATAAATGTATTTATTTGAAATTTGAATTATAAGTTGATGTTAAAATTATTATTTTACTTTTAAGTTTTGGTTAAATTAAGATTTAAATAAATAAATTATTATTTTTAAAAAAAAAACCTATTAAGTTCATATAACATCATTAGTCCTATAGTAATAACTAATAATAGTCATGAATAATTATGGAATCTCTTAATTATCAAGTGATTTCAAGTACACTAAAGTTACTTTCATGTAGCATAATAATATTTTACTGTACACCAAATACTAATAAAAAAATAAAACATTCGAATCATTGTTAAAACTTTCGATCTACCATTTTGAAACAGTATTTAACGATATTGTTACAGTGGCTACACGATGAAGAAACGAAAGCCGAATGTCATTGCTTTTTTTAAAATTAATTTTTGTCATGAATTTGTCATTATTAATCTAAAAAAGTTAAACTAATCTCATATCAACCAAATTTTAATTTTGAATATGGTATGTAGTAATTTTGAAATTCATATTTTTATTTTTTATGCTGGTACATATTACAAATGATTATACATAATCAAAGTTCACAAATGTGTATACATTATAAATGGTAATATTTTCTTTTCGATTAAGTCAGAAAGGAAAGATTAGTAGAACATCTTCAAAAAATAGCTGTAAGGAATTCTTGACGTCAATCAAAACTAATGACCTGACAACGTCAAAAGTCGCCACCAATAGAGACAATTAGGTATCGTATACATTCAGGACAGTTTTGGGACCAGTCATGAAAATTCATTCTAATTTACGTGCTAAAGAAAACCAAATTGAAAATAACATTTTTTTAAGGGAAGGGAGTCAGACACACGTGTCTACAGTCCCACAGACATTTTTTGATACTATGCTTGAATAGAATCATGCAAATTATTACATTTTTATGCTAAATAATTGATAAAAAAATTTTTTAAATTACAATTTATGTAGTTGGGACACATAATTATCAATTAGGCGAAATTTCATATCAAGTTATAATACTTTGTATGTTTTGAAGCAATCTTTCCAGCCAAAATCATGTATAGACACTAAATAATAATTGTTTAAAATTCAAACCCTAAGAGGATCAAAAGGGGTAAAAAAGTAATAATAAGAAAATACACCTAGCTGAAACTACTGAAAGGTATGAAATTTGGTTAGTAGTTTCGTGTTATGATATAAAAACCCAATAAGAATAATTTTTTTCAGATTCATTTTTTAAGAGCTCTAAAAAGGTAAAAAGAAAAAATGGTCTAAGCTATGAATATAAAATAATGGGAAAACTTTTTGACTAATGTTGTAAGGAACCACTATTTACTACTATACTACAGTGTATCATGATGAATTACAACTTTTAATCTAGTGTTATTTGCATTTATATGATTATAATAACTGTAAAATTAAGCCTGGTAATAAAAGCTAGTATCTATATTTATTATAAATATAAATAATTATTAGTAATAAATATAAATATGTATACTTTTATTCGCTGCTTATGTTCAAAAATTGAGTGCAAAATATGTCTTATAAATTATAAATTAAAATTAATTTCAGACCCTTCCTTCCAATTACATAACAAAATGTTATAGAATAAATAATTAACAATAAATTTACAGCATTGTAAGGATGTTAATTTTTTCCGGCGCGTAATAAATAAGTCGCTATGATTAAAATGTCATGTGATTATTAAAATACTCCACCATCCCCATTAGGTTTTGAACCATACAATAATCGAGATAACATCTTATCTTATAAATCGTAGCACTTTTTCAAATATACTTTTCATATTTAAGATGTTTATTATTTATCTCCCGCGCATGTAATTATACTCTCCATTAGTTGAAAAAAAGTAGGAAAATGAAACAAAAAACGTTTTAAGGTAATTTCTACAAAAAATAAATAAATTTAAGCTAAAGAGCCAAAGTCCATGCAGAACTTAAACAAGCAGCGTTATATTTTATAACGATGGAAACGTAATTTTAATTTTTGTGTTGGATATTACAATAGGAGTTCTTATAAAGTCTAAAATATTTCAATTCAGAAAACTACTTTTGGTAACTTTAAAACCAGTATATGGAAATTAATATTGAAAAAAAATTTATAAAATTAATGTTTTATGGTAGAATTGTAATATATTGTATAGTGCCTACTCGTATATAGTATATAGTATATACATAAATACTATAGATTTAGGTCCATTTTATCAATCACCAGTTAAATAGTAATTAAATGACCACAATTTTAAATTAAATAAAGATTAAAATAATTTCAATTTTATCAATCAAATTTAATCCGAGTTTAAGAAAACTGAGTTTTACAAGCTGAACAATTTATTTACCATCAATAAAAGGGAGTATGGCATTTATATAAACATGCTGCAATTTTCAGATTAGTAAATTGTTATTTGTTTTCATTTTATCTAGGTTTTAATATCCATATTATAATATTATTAATTTATTACTCATATTATACACATAACATTCAAAAAAATACCTCTCTAAAAAATTATTCATTCTCTTAATAATATTTTATGTTATTAAATAATGTACACCAAATAAAACCTCAATGTTAATTAAAGCAGTTGGTCGACAGTAACAACACGATTTCTTTATAAATAATAAAAATAAAATTTGAATTAAAAATAGAGTTAAAAAGATACAATATACAAAAAATTATATGAAAAACATAATACTGGAGAAATTGTAAAATACCAAAAATTTAAAAATCAGGTGAACTATGTATTATAGTCTATAATTTTATATATAAATAATATTACAAATCAGATATATTAATTGATATTTTACTTTTACGTAAAATTTGTTATAAGTTTTTGGATTATCTCCGGCATCTTTCCAAAAAAATCACAATCACCGCATTTATTTACCTGATCAATGCGTGTTTAAGATAAATATGGTTTTCAATTGATACAATATCTATTTATATAATTCAATTTATATTTATATTTATATTATGTCTATGACGATATGAACTTAAACTAAGTTTAAATGCATTATCTGGCCAAAATATCTCAGTTAGCTTAATCTGTAGTTATAAGGTCCAGTTAAAATTTAACTAAGTATTAATAAAATCACATTTTTAGTTTAACTGAAGTTTAACTTTAAACCAAGTTTAAATTATCTTAACGAACGATTGATAAATAGCCTTAGTAGATCTAATTTAAAAAATAACCACTGATTTTATCCGGAAATGGTTGCGACACCGAGGTTAAATATTATCAATTATCATGATAATTATTACAAATAGTAAAATGAAAAAAATATGAGTCGTTGACGTATGCCACAATATAATTCGTCAATTTTAATTCAAATACGTAACGAAATCGACTTGTTATGTATTGTTTCATGTTTGCCTTTCAAGCATAATATAAACAAATTAATAATTTTACTCGTAATATATGCTGACAGTTGCTAAACATAATAATATAATAATATACTGTACATGTACAGTAATGCACGAGTGTACTGATATTGTCTATACAAGACGCCCTCATACGTTGTACGCAAGGATTGATAACAAATCATCACTTTTCAAGGAATATAATATAATAATATTATATTGATGCTAGAAGAGTATATCACCTTAATACACGTATCAATATTAACCACTTGAGTCACTTTTATCCAACAATTTGTTTTACTATTCCACCATGTACGTATTTTAATAATTCACCGCAAACAACAATTATAACACCAGCAAAATATTGATCTTGAGAATTTAATATAATAATTTAATCAATTTTGAATTTCCACACACATTCTGTACATAGATATTAGATATACACACACGATTTGGTAAATATTGGAGACTTCATCTAATCTACCTGCCCTAAATTATATTTGTCAGGCAAACAGTATTATGGTGGAGGCAGCAAGTACGTCATAATGTATCTGTTGCCTCCAAAACGATACATATTTAAAAAAAAAATGCTGTATTTTCGATAAGTAAAATTAATAATATATAAAAAAAATTGTTTTGTTATCTCCTCCGGAAACGGATGGACCTCGCTCTGCTGTACAGTTGGGGATGAAGTATACCTCGTTCATAGGATAGGTCATTACAATGGATTTGTTAAATCTGAATGCAATGATAGGTATCATTGTATACGAATAACGATTCTGAACGGAGATGATATGTTGGTCTAAAATGGGTATATAATAATATAGTGTTTTATATTTAAATTGAAATATAATGCAATAGTATGCAATTTCGTAATTTTTATTTAAAAATTATAACTCAACTAGCTCTTGGAATAAATATTTTTAATTTAGAATAAGTAAAAAGAAGCAAAGAATTTGAGGTTTAAATTTAATTATGAAGATTGAGATTTTTTATCAGTTCCAAGAGTAAATTAGGAAAATAATAAAAGTCCTTTTGAAAAAAGTTCCATCTATTTACACCTACGTTTAACTTAAAAATTAAAACTAAAATATTTGACATTTAAATGTTTCATTATATATATTTAATATATTGTTTCTATTATGTACAATATAAATCTCGCTTACAAATGATCAGGGCTGTAAATTTAATGCAATAAAAAACTTTTAATATTAGGCACATAATTAGCTTAATTAGATACACTTATTTAATAAACAATTTAACTATACCATCGGTCAATAGCCAAAAATACCTAGATGCTATCTCTTGACCTCATTTATCATTCACACGTTGTAAAGCCAATATGACCCTATGGTTCATAAAACGTATATCGTCTAATTTCAAACTCACTTCACTAATTAAGACCCTTTACTGCTCATTAGTTGGATCCACTCATGAGAACAGATAAGTCCTGTGGGATCCCCACACAGCTTCTGACTCCACCACTATAGAGCGAGTCCAAAGGCGTATTTTATCTTACACCAGTTATGAACTTAGTATTCTCCCCCCCCCTCTACATGATTATTTTCCAGTTCTTCGAGAGGTAGGTCTATTAACTCTGGCTAGTTGAAAAATATATAGCAACATGAGGTTCCTTCAAAATCTTATCGGTGGTTCTGCTATCGCTCCTTTCTCTTATAAACTTTCGTGTTCTTCCACGTCTAAGCCACTCTATTACTCCATTTTTCATTCAAAAATAATCTACTGATTACAATCATATAAATGAAATTGACCATTTATTGCGTTCAACATCTACCACTCATTTCTTTTGTAATCTGGTAGTTAATTCCTTCTCCCTTTATCTTGTATCTTATTATTCGAAATACCTACTACTAAACTTTGGACTAAGCTCGTTTTAATAATAATAATTAATATTAAGACTATTGAAATTTAATTTTTATGTTACAAATTTAGGTATATAAATATTGAACTACCTTTGATCTCCGTCGTTAACATCACTTTGAAAAGACGATATTATTAGAACAGCTCATCTAGATTTCATGGCTACATAAAAATATAATTTTTGCCTATAAAAATGTTTTTGCATTGTACAATCAACGATTTGCAAAATTAAATAATATATAATTAAATATTCGACTAAAAATAGATTAGTTTCCCATTCATGCCAATTCAGACCAGATTGACAGGAAAAATATAAATATTATAAAAAAAAAAATATTTATATGAAGAAATCACAAAAACATGCATTTGTATGCTCTAACACGTTAAATATACAAAAATATGCAAAATAAGATTTTGTAATTGTATTTAAAATAGCACAAAATAAATATTAGTTGAATCCATTTTACCATCACATTTTCAAAAACACGTGCTATTATCCCGCTTTAAGAAAAGTCGACTTGTGGTAGGTATTTATTGATCACAAATCACAATTATACATTTATACATTTATTCTAATAAAAAAATTGCTATTTTACGCATAATATGGTTTTCTAATAAAAATGTATTCAAATATCCCGCTTTGAAGAAAAAATATTATGGTCACGTTATGTATGAGTCATAAACGATAATTTCAATCATAGTAATAAATAAAGTTTACCACTACGTAAATCTGAAAGTAGTTCAGTATTGACTACTGTGTTTCTGATTTGACTGTAGTATTATTTAATTCGATCTAGGTACATTTTATTTATTATATAATAGTGGAAAGTATCGACATTTATTGTCGATACCATCGTATAATGTTAACACTTATTTGGAAAACGTTATTCATCTATTCGATTTCTGAAGCGAAAAAAATAGTAAATTATGTTTATTACCTAATAAATTAGCACTTATTACAAGAGAAAGTCAATAAAAATTATTAATGAAACAACAAAATGCTTCATCTTATCCATTCTAAAACAACTATTATTTTTAGTAAAACCATGAAAACAACTTATTTAAACTTTTCATGATCATAATTAATTTTATTCCGATAAGATATTGAAGGTACTAGATGAAGTTATTCTAGAATTTAGACTTTTAAGGAGTTCATATGAAATTTTACCCTGAATCAGATTTAGTATAATATATTGCTCAATAAAGAAAATACCTAAATAAATTCATATTTTAAAAGAGATATAATACTTTCATCTTTTTTATTATAAAAATGGCAATTCAAGCACCACTGAATAAAGTGTCATTTTATAAGATTACGCCAATGTTTAAAGGCGTGAAAACATCATAACCCAAGCTACCCCAAGATATATCTATGAGCACCCCCTTAAATCGCTTAGCTACATCTATGCTTCCAAATCCAAAGTCACTTCAAAAATAAGATTTACGTAAATTGGTAGGCTTCGACATTACCAGCTAAAAATTTCTCAGTTGTAAAAGTCAATACGCCACGTTATACAAAAATGATATTCATTTTGATAGAAGTATTTATAGAGTAGAAATTTTAAAATATTTTTCAATTAGATTTTTGAAAAGCATATGACGTTTTTTCTTAAATGACTTTTAATTTATTTTCAGAATTATTTCAATAATGCACAATTCAGAATTTAATCTAGTAATTTTTTTTATGCTTGTGTGATGTGCTGCTAAAGTTCTTTATACAAATCTCCATACATTTATATTTAATATTGCTGTAAATAAATATAATAATATGAAGCAGAGATTTTAGTTTCATACACATGTCGTACTTTTAAAACATTTGAATGAAAAAATTGTCTATAAGATTTTTTTATTTCTTAAATAAATAACCAATTCAAACAGTTTTAAAAAATCTAAAAATTGTTAAATATCTGGCTTATTCATACACAGAAAAATTCATTTCAAACAATATACGAAGAATCTTAATAAATGTCGTACGCTGCGTAAATGTTTAACATTTTAGACAATGCACATATATAGTAGATATCACTATGTTTGTTATAATTACACGACATTTTTGACACATTCTTGACACATTTGAAGTAATTGAGTTCAAGGAAATATATTATATTTACACATTTTTGTTCAATATTAATAATCACTACTTTAGATTTTAGATAAAAAACAGTTGATGAAATGGGAACATAAATTAAATTTTCAATGTTAGGCAAAATTTCATAAAACTTAGTGAAACTTTATAGTATTGAATCGTACAAAGACCAACATTTTATGAATAAATAAAAGATTAAATATTCCCTTAAATTGCCACTGTTTACAGTAAATAATTAAAGGTTCTACGGTTGATTCATGTTGAAGTGATTTTGAAATAGTTTAAAGCTATTATATAACTTAAATTATTTAAAAATTTAAGTGAAGTAGATTATTAGTCATTTTGATATGTTCAAAATTACTAATATTTATTCAAGTAGTTATACTAACTGAACAGTTAACACTTAATACATTAAATCCCATTCCCATCGAATTTACTGGCTATCAGTTGATTTTATTAACGATACAGTTTTTTTAAGTTATAGACTCAAAGTTTAAAAATTTAATTTGTTAAAATCATAAAAAATTCTTCAAAATATTTATGTGGTGAAATAAATTAGATTTCACTATCGATTATAATATTTTTAGATAACGTGGGTCGACGGAATCCGCTTTCCTATGGGCTATGGCCACCGTTTTCGCAGACCAGCTGTCCGGGCAGATGTATTCAGAATATCAGAATATTTCACCTATCATTGATACCACAGGGAAATTTTAAGAACCACTATCAATCAGCTGTACATTGGACTAAGTCGCGGTGGCTAACGCGCTCAAATTGCCGGGGAACGCACTCCCAGTAGAGACTAAAACCGGGCGTTACATTCAGCCAGGCCAGATACCCCCTAACCTAACCCGGCTATCAAATTTTCTGGATAGTAGATAGAAATATTGGCGTACCCTAGGTTCACGCAAGATATCAACGTTAATATAGTATCTATTATATTCCGTGCGGAATCAGTTGTATATAATATTAGGTATATACGTGTTCAAAATATAACAGTAATATATTTATATTTATCTGAAATAGGATTCTACTTACAGCTGACTGGACACGGAACCCTTGAACGTGGGTGACATAAAATACGTGGTTGTAATAATATTATTGGTACGAGTTGATGCGTTCGTCTCTCGTCCGGACGATACCATATTATTATACGAATATTATACGAATATGTGAAGTGACTAGCCCGTATGCTATTTCACCCTGTCCACCGACCGCTATACGATACGTATACCTACTATATCTACTGAATAGATGTATTCTTAGATTTTTCGCGTAATCAAAACAATCAACCGCACGATAAAGTACAACTGTATTGCGATTTTCTCACCGGGCTGCGATAATATTATCCCACGTGCGCGCAGGTGTGTACACTGTGGTAAAACTACACACACACACTCATATTTATATATTATGTTTTGTTTTCGATCCAGTGCATATTATCGAGAACTTCCGGAAGTTTATAACTACCCACGTGTAGAAAAAGTGCGGGAAACGACAATATTGTTTTTACGCTGTTTTCGGATTACTCGGGACTTGGCTGGAATACATAGTTGCAATGCGTGCATGCGTTTATGTGTGTGGGTGTATATTTAAAAATCGACCACCTTTTTCTTATAGTTGTCCATTGACAGTGCTCTTATAATATTCTCTATAAACGGTCAAAATATCTGCATTGTTCAATTGTTTTCAATCTCATGCCCCATTAGAAAATGTCTAGGTTAGTCCGATTCTACTTGTAATCTTTGAAATGTCTAAAACAGCAATAAGAAGATATAACATTAAATTAATTTAAACAATATGTTTAACATCAATCGATGTTTGTTTTACTATTTGTTATTTGCATATTTCGTCCAAAATGTATTATTTTTAAACCTGTTTTCGACTTTAGGTATATAGTGTATACTTACTTGTATATGTTATTATTTATCTTGCATACGGAAGCGAGAGCACTATATCGTATTCAAACAGTATAAACATTAAATGATTCGATAATCCTCCTACGCGTTCACAGCATGCGACGATTACAATGAAGTTTCAGTTCAATTAAACAGACTCTAAAGACTTATGTTGACTTAAGATCTTTGTACCAATAAAGACTTTATTAAAGAGCATGTATATTATTTATACAGCAATATTTAATGAGGAATATAGCGACAACATATTTAATACTTGGCATCATTAAAAATAATCTACCAAACTTCATGTAATATTTTAATAAAATATTACAAAATAATATATAAATATATATAAAATATATGGTACAACATTTTTTTTTTTTTTATTCAATTTTTTTTATAAATTTAACATTAAATTAAAATTAATACAGCTAACGAACTTAAATAAAAAATATCTCATACTAAGATTAATGTTTGATTACACTTGTTTTTATTATTTCTAGTGGTTCTAAGTGAAAATTTTGCATTAACTCAAATAACGTTATGTACTTCACGTATACAAGTTGGATTTGTTGGTAAAGTTTGGTGTCTTACTCGATAAATACATTTTTGAAGTGCTGAAATATCTAGCAGGTAAATTAGCGGAAACGATATATGCCCTTTTAAACAACCATCAGTCCACGTGTAAAATCGTCTGGTAAACAGAAATACGGTTTCTGTAGTCACTTATTCGCCATCGTACAAAATAGGAAAACTTTTTGTCCAATTTCTTCTCCAAAACACGTATTCCAACGGTTCACCCAGATCCCTATTTATATACATTTACCGTAGTATCAGGATCGAAATGCGCAACGATGGCGTTAAGTTCTGAAATAATACTTTTTTTTCTCCCGAAATATTGCACTTTTCTCTCGAAAACATAGATGTCGTTTACACGGAAAAGATCGTCGGTTTTCTAAAGTTAACAATTTACATGTTTGATAACCTCATGTGTAAAATCACATTTTTTTTTTATTAAGAGTTTTCCACGGTTTGTCGCCGTTGTGGTGAAAAACCGAAAAAAAAAACATAATAGTAATATGTCGAGTACCTATTTTCGGCAATAATGTCTCATACACGTCATGTAAAATGATACCTATCATAATATAGTAATGTAATATGACCAGAAAATGAAGTGCACTTGTACTAACAAGTTGTGTCGGTTTTCCAGGAGCCCGGTGCAAATGGAGAGCAGCGGAAACGTGACTTCTTCCGGTACGGGCGTTGGTGATGGTGGCGGCGGCACCGGGCACAACCCTTACTGCGGTGATCTACTGGTCAGCGTGCACGACGTGTACATGCACTACCACGGGTACGCCAGCCTGCTGGTGTGCGCGTTCGGCTCGGTGGCCAACGTGCTGAACATCGCGGTGCTGACCCGCAAGGAAATGGTGTCGCCCACCAACACCATACTCACCGGGCTGGCCGTGGCCGACCTGCTGGTCATGATCGAATACGTGCCGTTCGCCTATCACATGTACCTGCGGCCGGCCGACTACCCGCGCGCCGACCGGTTCTCCTACAATTGGTCGCTGTTCGTGCTGCTCCACTCCGATTTCTCGCAGGCGTTCCACACCATATCCATTTGGCTGACTGTCACGCTGGCCGTATGGAGGTGAGTACCGAACAACCCAAGTAACCGCGTCCACCCTCCCCCCCCCTCCGGGTCACGTACAGCCGTTGGTAGTACGCAAACTATATGGTGGAGTGGCAAAATAGGCTCTTCCCTCGGCTACAGGTGAGTGGCGGCCCGACATGTCATCAACGCGTTTGAGACCGGTGAATTGCGGCCCAGTTATGTTTTATCGCTAGGTTAATTGCGGCCCGGGAAATCGGACCCAGACATCTCGGCGTAAACCATTTTGACGTGAACCCATTTCATTCAATTCTTTTCGATTTATACTCTTTAATATGATTTTTATTATAAACGTGCTGTGTGCTGGTATAGCATATGATTCTGCATACGTTACCTACCTGTAAAAATGATATTTGTATAAATTAATATATTTTATAATTTTATAAAATACCTGTAGGAACTATAAAAATATAATACACATGATTTCTATACAAATTATTTATTAAGGTTACACAATTTAAAATAAACACTATAGATACACAATTACCCCATTACAAGTCCCATATAATTAAAAGTATCCCATTTTGTAACATTATGTCTTATATAAAGATATAAATTAAAAATTATTAGGTAATTGTTGATATTTTTAATACATATATATATATATAAAGAAATATTGATACATTTTGACATTTTTGTTTATCAACGACAAAGAAAATTTTGTAGTTGGTTTTTTTACTACACAAAACATAAAAATGCTGTGTGATATAAATACATTTTAAGTAGATGGAACTTTTAAAAGCTGCCCTAAAGACTTTTATTAACTTTTTACCATTTATGGCCTAAAAAATTATGTATATTTATCACTAGTGTTTTTTTTTTACTAGGCTGATATGAAGTGATAAATAAAATGTGGCCGCAACTCGTACTTAATTTAAGGCTCGGGCCGCAACTCACCAACACCGCTCTCATTATGGTTCAGCCAAATAAAAAATAACAGCCTTCAGCTTTTATTTTCAATCATTATTATTTTCATCGTTTTTGTTTTTAAAGTTGAAATATTATACAGTTAAGTATTTTATGTATTCATGTGAATTAAAATATAAATGATATAAATCATGTAAGTTAAATAAAAATGTTAGTGTTAGGACGAATATTTCACTACGAACTTTTTTTGTGGAAATTTTATTAGATAGTATTGTGAGTATAGGCTACAGGGTCGTACTTCCTCGCCAAAATTGAAATCCTATACATAGGTTTATAAGTTATAACCACGTCAGTAATGATTCTGCTCTTATCGGAAACCCATCTCCCTAGACCAGTGGCACATACGATTATACACATAAAATGGATAACATACTTAGTATAAAGTCAAAGTTAACAAATTAACTCCAATATGACGACATTATTAAAGAATTTTCTAACCAACAGGCAAGAAAAATATTGTAATTAAACTTTTTAATAAAATATACTTATTTCATTATTTGGTTTAATTTAAATTAAATAAAACACTTTGTAATTGTATACTGTTTGACCCTAGGATATATATTTTAAAATTTTACTCATAACAAGCGAAGGGACATTTTTCATTAATTTAGGGTGAAGAGGAAAGGTCTGAGGTTGTAAAGAGTTGTAACAAGTTGGAGGTTGGGTGGAAGGGGGGGAGGTGCAGTAAAATTATTTCGCTCCGAGCATATATATTTTAAATATACCATTGCCTTAGAAAAACCACCTTGCTCTTTCTCTATACAATTAAACTCTTACTCGATTTACATTTATTACCTTTTTTTCAAATCTGACTAAAAATGCCTCTCGGATACACATTATTAAATCAGATACACTTGATACCTAACATTATTATTTTATTTCTTTTTACAAGTTTTTATCAATATCGAAGTATATGCGATAAATAATAGTACCTAACTTTTTTCCAATTGATATAGTTGATAACTTATAAGATAAAATTCGCATTAAGATTTTTTTTAGTTTCTTTCAAAGATTGCTTGTTAATTGTCATCATACTTTGCTGTAATGTTATCTTTTTGCGTTTTACTGTACATTAGTAAACTTGACTTTCCAATCATTTAAATATCAATTATTTATCTTTTAAATAATATAAATGTAGCATAATATTTTTCTACGTGTATTTTATTGTAATATTGTCGACTACTAAGTCTCTTATTTATTGGTGTTTAAAGTTTATAAGACCGTTGTTAAGTGTTAACATTAGTTAAGTGTACAACAGTATAACATTAACAAATGTTAAATAATAAATATTCAACCCATAAATCGACATTTCATTTTTAAAAGTCCTAACATTTCTTTTAGAAAGTAATAATAAAATTGCTCTATATGATTAAACATGCGAGTTCTATAGAATATCTAGAAACAATAGAAACAATAACAGCATTTCAAACGCTCTGAATAGTAAAAATATAAACAATTTTATAGTATATTTAATAAACAATAGATTATCCACATTTATGGGGTCATGAATAAGCAAACATAATTCATAAACATTATGATTAAAATTTTATATACGTATAGTATCGATCACCGTAAATCACAGATCGCATATCACAGACATTTTCTATATTATTATATTTATTCCGATTTTCTTCAAAGAAACGAAAAAGTTGAAATACCGACGTTTTTATATTATTGTGGTATATAACATTTACATATTTCGATGTGATGTTATCATACGATATTATATGCCCAGGCGGGATGTGGGATCCAATTAAACAGCGGGAATTTATATATACAGTTTGCAATACACGCACAGGGATCAGAAAAATACCGAGAACGGATAAGAATCCATTGTAGCGTTCAATTCAAATGACCCTGAGCGCAAAATACAGTTTACAACAGTACACGTAATGGTAAACCGCGTACTCAATAATGTCCCAACGCCATAGGAAGCCAGTACTGTCGCGAAGCAAGCGTGCATCCGAATTGACGCCAAAAAAAAAAACATAAATTGGAATGTCCAAATTGCATGCCACCTTATCGAGGGGTTTGTCCGAATTGCATGCCATCAGATTATCAGGTTGATAGATTATTATTTATTATACACTTATTACATTAGGTTTAACTTAAACTTTTTTTTAAACTTTTCTAATTTAACTTACTTTTCCACTGAAAGAACGGGCTTTTGTTATATTTAGTTTAGTATAACAAAGTGAATGTATTTTACATTTATGCATGGTATATTTTAAATAAATAATTACAATAATATAAAATTTGGTAATTGAAATAGTTCTATACAATATTTGGTCCAGTTTTTTAAATAAATAATTATAATAATAATATAAAATTTATTTGGAGGTCGGCAACACAATATTCGCTAATGTTTCTACAAATAAAATTCTATTGATTTCATTATTTTGAAATTTCGTCATCATTGAACTTAAAAATGTTTCTTTTTCTAATATTTCTCGACGTCTATTATTTAAATTTGAACGCATTTTTATATATACATCACATTGTACTTGTGTTAAAACATCGACTAATTGAAATATACTGGGATTTGGTGAGTATACCATGCTATTTAGTTTGGAATGAAATGATTCACAACCATTAGTCGTTCGCATCGTAGAATTAGAAAATTCAGCCCAAATAGACGGTGGAAATAAACTATATAAGCCATTACATAAGTTTCCAAGAAATAGTCACAAAATTCTTGTAAACGATCATCAATGGGTTGAATTGCCATGATTTCGTTTGTAAAACAGTCGTCTACATCATTTGGGTTTAAAAATGATAGACCGAAAAATAATTTTAAAAACATTCCTATTTCTGTTTTTTTTTTTAAAAATTTGTACATAAACCTATCGATTGAATTTTTCTCCAAATGCTCTGCCCTAGATGAAAATGACATCCTTTTCTTATAGCATTTGGAAAAACAATTAGAAGTGCCGAATGAATTGCCTGTTCAAAGTCAGCATAAATGATTTTGGGTGATAAATTTAAGTTCAGATCGTTCATCTTTGTTAATAAATTAGTAAAAGCATCTTCATAATTTTTTTTTGTTTTTCCCGTTAGTAAAAAAAATATTAGAGGCGTATAATTATGATTTTTAATACCGTGAATTGTAAATAACTGGTAAAACATTTTGGGACAACTTTTAAATGTACCATCAACAAACAAAATGTCGCAACCATTTAAATATTTTAAATTTGCATGTGTTGTAAAAGCCACAATATTATTTTCATGATTGTTAATGAATAAAATATTTTCGTCCCTATTAGTTTTGATATTTAAATTATCTAAAGCTGTATGTAAATCAATCAAAGTGTCAGGCAGTTTGGGATAAATACTTGATCGAGCGTAAAGTAAATTTTTTCGAAATCGTGTCGTGTCATTTATTGTCCATGTACTAATATCTCCCTTTGTAGATGTACATGCTCACGATGTAGTATTTTACTGGGTTTTTCAAATGGATCATCTATAGCTTTACGTTTTAAATTATTACATACCTATTGTCTATTTAATATTTGTTTGTCATCTTTGTCGTGATTATGATTTAGCTCGCGGAATGTAACTTTATGTTCACTATTTAATTTTATGTAAGCTTTACTCGTGTAACGTTTACAACAAGCCCACCTTTCAATATCATTGCACAATAACTTTTGAAAATAAAATTTAAAATCATCAATTACAAAAATTATTTTGTTTTTTTCACTTAACATATTTTCAACTTGTGGTTCCATGATCACACTACGGTTAAGTAATAACTAATAAGTTGCTTTGAACAAGTTAACGTTAACGTTCCAAAACGTACTAATATACTATAAGACTCGGAAAACACACAAGTGATTGTATCTCCATTTGATCTAAATTATATTATTATTACTATTCTTTATTGCCATAGCGGTGTAGGTACATTTCTTATCTCGATCATTTTAGATTATTTCAGATTAATATAATTAATCTTATACATTTGAGCTACAGACAATTTAGTGAACGATACATATGCCTAATATACTATAATAAATATAGTTCAAAATAAAACTAAAGTTTAAAATATTTCAATCTAGAAATTAACCAGTTGTAACAACCATATCACAGAGCGTTTCTATACATGCGGTTTTTTTTAAATTAGAAAAGTTCAAAAAAAAGTTTAAGTTATACCTAATAGAATAAGTGTATAATAAACTATTGCTGATACACGGCATGTAATTCGGACATTTTTTTTTTTTTTGGCATGCAATTTGGATGTAGCCGCGAAGCAACATTTTTAATCGCTATGTATAGGATTTGCTATTGTTTTGATAATAATACATAGGTATAGATCTAGCGTCACGAGTGGGGTCAGCTTTAAGCCAATTCAAACGGCGTTGAAATTCCTATCTACGATTGGATCCCACAGGGCTAACTATTTTCAAGTGATAGGAGTTCCCATTATCTTCACTCCCTCCCCCTTCCCCGGGAAAAAAAAATAAATATTCGGTCTTTAAATTAGTAAAACCTCGGAGGAAATGCTGTAATTCTTTACATGTATATCCACACATGCATTTACTCTTGGCCATTAAGGTTAGCCAACGAGTGAGTTTTAACAAAAGAAATATCATAAAATCATTACTGTTATAGCTTATAGACTACACTAACTTAAATTGAAGTCATAAACCATTTTATAGAGATATCAGATACAGTATGTTGTTTACTTAATACTATTTAGTTTGTATAAGACTTTGATAAAAGGCGTATTGCTTTTATTATGTTTGCCGTTAAAATAAATAATCTATGTTAAACTCTGTACATAAGAAATCATATTTTTTTAAAACAAAATAATGTTTTTTTTTAATATAATATAATATATTTAACCTAACATCGCATTGTTTTTATAATGCAATGTTTTTATTATTCTAATTGTTTATCAGAAATCCTAGATAAGAAAAAATTTTGAAACCAAGTTCAATATTCATACAGTTTATAGATAATATACACGCTGTCGGAAGTACACATTTTGACTTCAGACATAAACTATATTTATTTTTGTTATATTATTTTATTGTTATTTCTCCAATTTATACATAATTTTCCGAATTATCTACAAAAAACAATGTTAGAAGTTTAAAGTACTACAATTCAATTCATTTGTCCAAAAAAAAAGGCAAAAATTACTAAGAATACCGTGTGTTGACCACGGCTGAATTATTATAGGAATGATCAAATAAATATTGATAATCACGTGTACGTTAAATAATATACGTATTCATTGACGAATAAGTTATATATATTATATACTACAGATATTTATAGAGAATTTAATGAAATCATTGGGACGTACCTGGCGATGATGTATTATGTTTAGCTGTTATACGACAAGCTTTGCTTTGCTTCGGAGTAGGAGTCGATTTATTGGCTATTTTTGTAAGTTTTAGACATATGACAAGCCGTAAAATCGTGACTTTAATAGGTACAAGTTGTATGATAAAATATATTATTGTATTAAAATATAATTAACGTTTCCATTAGTCAAGTAAAATTTAATTCGTAGAGCCCGTTCGTTAGTTCTTGAGTATCATTGTACACAAGTATAAGGTGTCACATATGTTATTCGTCTCTTTTCCGCCCCCTTTTCCGTTATATTTCCTTGCACCTATCATTTCGGAGGAAAAGAACGTATAATCAGTTTTATTACATGATCCACGTGCATCCACGCAGCAATATACAGAACAACTCGCTGTTCGTGACAAAATGGTCCGAGAATGTACGCTTGACGATAAATAACCAACGTGTTTAAAAACACCTAATAAATATTATAGACGGTAATATGATCGTACCTACATGATAATTTATAAAATCGCGTTTGACATTAATTTTCGACACTATATTGTTAATGCTCTCTTTACTTGGCGGATGTAAATTGTACGAAATGAACATTTGAAGTTCTGTGATAGCTACAAAAATAAAATACCGGAAAACTAGCTATGCAACTATATTCAAGAAATAGGTACGTTTAATCGGACGTTTTCCAATTTAGTGTATTATTTACTTAATTAGTATATAAGGAAGATATAATTTAGAAAAATTATTGAATCATATTAAGTAACTATTATTGAGCTCTATTGATCAACACACACTATTATGAAAAACAATGTAATTTCAGAGGAAACGTTTTCACAAAATAACAGAGAGCCAATTTTCTTAACATATAGTCTATGTAGAGAGTAAAAATAAATAACAAATATTATACACAGGAGGCTACTTTCTTACATATTTTAAATAAGATTGTTTATTTTCGTGTATGAAGATGTGTAAAAAAAAATGCGTAAATAATGTAATGAATAATAAATAAATAAGTAATAAACGTCAAAAAGTTTATGATTCAATTAAATAAGTAATTAACAACTATTTAAAATGTAAATTTGTTTGATTCTTATACTAGGTATACATTCGTAGCATATGAGTGTTTACTATATAGTAAATTTTATCTTTAACATTTGAAAACTTTTTTAAAATTAATTAAAAAAAGACATAACTATTTGATATTTTATATTTACGTAATTATTTTATTTTATTATTTTATAACAAAAAATATAGAAAGTGCTTAGTTAAAAATATTTGAAAATTGATTTATTTTACTAAACTCAATTATAATATGGTGTTTATGGTGTTAAGTAAATTAATATTTTTTCACTCAAAAGCCAAAATTTATGTGAATTTAGTCCTTTACTTAAATAGCACATAAGTATTGAATGAAAATAAATTGTTAAAATACAAATTTAATGCGCTTTTTATTTTGAGACATTTTAATAATTGAATTAAATTAAATAAATAAGTTTTTCTAACAAAAATGAGAACCTGACAAAAACAAACCAACCTTATAGCGTGGATATATTCAGTACTTATTCAGTATACCATACTATATTTATTCAGTACACATATGATTAGAGTCATAAATTCGATAAATGAACAAAGATAATATTATATCCCATACATTGAACAATAGATGTATATTTTGTATATTTTATCGAAATGAACAAAAAAAAACCATGAAGTTAATACGGCCCACAATATAAATATGAATTTCGAATGTAGCCCGCAAGTTGAAAAAGGTTGGGCATGCCTGGTCTAAAGGTATCTATAATCCATATATACATAAAATAATCTATATTTCCCGTTGTCAAGTAGTTCTCTACGTTCAAGTATATCCTTCCCGTTTTTACAATTTCTAACCCTGTTACTCCTTTTAATAATATCATAATTAGGGCTGGGATTTCAATGCATTTTGCATTGTTTTCCAAAGCTTACTGTGCAATTCTCGTCTTGTGACAAATTTGTTTTATGTACATTTGAATGAGAATAAGAAAGTTTACTTTGCATTTTTTGGAATTTTTTAGTTTTAAGGTAATTTTCTTAATTTTTTAGGGCATTTTAGAGTTTTTGGAGCATTTTTAGAGTTTTTGGAAACCAAGTATGAAATTTAAATTGTATTTTAAGATTTTTACACCAACATGGTATACACATAACATTTATTTTATATAAATATAACAGATTATAAGTAGGTAGGTACTCGTAATTCGTATTATATTATCGGACTAATCGTTTATCGACTATAGGTTTGAGTAACCACTAACCGCATTTCCTGTAAAATAATCTTAAATCGTAAAAATCGACCTCCGGTGATATCGTTCGACTTCGACGTTCAGTACAAGTGAAAGTTATGGCTGAAATTTTTTTTAGAGCATTATTTAGAGTTTTTAGGTCATAAAAGCATTTTTTTAGGGCATTTTTCGGGATTTTTTAGGGCATTAAAATCCCAGCCCTAATCATAATACTCAGTAGCCAAATCACATTGCGGTCTTAGCCGGGACCATCACTTTTTAAATCCTTTCTTTTTACTTATCTAAAGTATTAAAGAAACCATTATGATAAATTTCAAGTTCTTATATTTTGTCATTTTTCGTTAGTCTCTAAATCATATAATGAAACTATCGACCAAATTTCATACCCATAGCTTCAGTGGTTCCGGCTAAGTGTATTTTTTTTCCATATTTACCCTTTCACCAACTTGTTTTCTTTTATGTCATTTTAGATATTTATAATATTGTGTGAAAAATTATACCTATCTTTATGTTACCAAAGTAACATACAAAAAAATAGAAAAATACAATAAATTATCTAATTCAGTTGGTAATAATTATAATCACCATTATAAAAAACAATATTTCCTAGATAACTAAATGAATAAAATCCATATTTATTATATATATTTATTTATTTATTTATTTATTTATTATTATTTATTTATTTATACATATATAGTATATATATAAATTAATTAATGTTTATTTTTTATTTTATCATTTTTTCTTTTTAAAAAATAATGATTTTTAATGTTATTATTACAACTAAAATTTTAAATTGGAGATTTAAATAGGAGATTGGCTGGTTAAAAAACTATTCAGTAAACTCTTCTAAAAGTTTTATGTCAAAGCCCTGCTCTGTGATGTCCTCTTTAATTTAAAAAAACTGCATGACGATTAAATAAGTAGTTTTGAAACCAACCCATAACAAAGTTCCCGTTTGTTTCCACTTTTACTTATATTAATTACTTTTTCTAATGCAATGATGGATGCCACTAAAATACGATTGACAAACTTTTGTATATTAGGATACACTGTGAACACATTCATTTCTCACGTGGTCAGTTCCATTTACGGGTCAAGTACCTACTATGAGAATGTTTGATAAAGTTTACTTTTATTTTTGTCATCAAGAAAAAAAACAACTTAGATTTATATTTGTAGTATTCTTCAGCTATTTTTCAAAGGGGTTTAGTTTCCCACGGGCAATTCCATTAAATTCTACGAATTCGTCTAGGATTTCAAATGGATAATAGCAATTTTTTAAGGGCTTGCATTAAAGGTCGAATATATACGAGGAATTCGTGATACAACCGGAGGCGACAAGATTAAGTGATCAATTGTATCGGTCTTGACCATAATGAACTAAAGGAGGGAGTAGTCATTGATTGTTTCACTTTGTCATTGAAGTCAATTTCATAAGAGCTTGATTGCATTACTTTTCACCCAATGAAAAATAAAAATTCACCTAGGTATATACATTAATGTCATATAATGTGTTGTAGTTCGAATTTAACTTTCATTCTCACAAACATAAAGTAAATCGGTATAAATATGCTTACGTGGTGGCAATATTAAGAAAATAGTTTCATGAAAATTAAATGAAACATTTTTAATAGTTATAAGGTTACATGAGTGACATATCGCATATTAATCATCAATTTATAAAAAAAGAATTCATGTTATACCTACATGATTTTACGAGTAGATGTGTTAAACTTGAATAGAATGATAGGTATCATTTAATACGAAAAACGATTCTGAAAGGAGATGATTTCTCATAATAATGTATAACATAGTGTAATTATTATTGTAATATTCTATACACACACACACACACACACACACATACACACACACACACACATATATATATATATATATATACAATATTTACACTTCAAACGTTTATAAAAAATAACTGTGATTATGTATTTAAATAATTTTTAAATGACAGTAGGAACTATCTATAAGAAATTATCCATTCAATTTACAAGTATTTTCCCCAGTAAAATTTTTTAATCAACAATTATTATAAAAAAAAAAACTTAAAAAATTAACTATTTCAAATGCTAATAAATAGCTTAAAAATTAGTAAAATATTTTGAAGAGAAAATTATTTAAAGAAAATACCTAACTATCTAAACTTTTACTGGTAAAGTCTCAAACTTCTAGTACTTATAATTTTTGAATAATAACAAATACCTAAAATTGTTAAATGGTAATTAGTTATTTTATGCAATATCATAGAAATATTAAATTCAGAGGTCATAGAAATCTTTTCTAAAATTACATAAGAAATTTTTTTTATAGTTATTTGAAAAAAAATTATAGATAACCTTGGGTTATAGTTTTTAACTAAGTATAAATAACAAAAACTTTCAATTTTTCAATCGAAATTTTAACTTATTTCGTAAAAATTTAAACTTTAGGTGCTTTTAAAAAAAAAAATTGTAAATAACAATTTTCGTATACAATTTTCAAGACTTCTTGGGCAGCCAAATATTTTTTATCGATATTTCAAAAAAAAAAAAAAATACTTAAAAAGTTGATAATATAAAATTTCAAATGTCTATAAATAACTCAGAAAAAGTCAAAATACTTTTATAACTTAACCGTGTAGAGACAACACTAATATAAACATTTGGTGAAGACTTCAAGAATTTACAGTTTTGTAATGAATGTATTGATTTTAAAATTATGTGTGTTTTCTTTTTATGTGTTTTACCGTCTGGCGACATTTTTTAGAGCAGTATATAAGTGTTTTGATTTTTTTAACTTCAGCAGCTTTTCTGATAGAAAAATGAATCTAGTTATGATACTATGAAGGGGTCAAAAGAAAAAATTAAAAATAGCTCTCAAAAACTTTAGGAAAAACCCCCAAATAAGTAACGTAAAATAGGATTTTTTACGCAAAATCAGTTTTTGACAAAATCAATTTTTTATCTTGCTTTAAGCCTTTAACCATACTTAATACTGCGTTTTTATATACGATTTAGTTTTCAAAGGGTTTAAAAATTTTTGAGTTATTTATAAACAGTTGAAATTTTCATTTTTCTAAGCGTTTTTAGAAGTATTGATAAGTATCTTGAAAATTGAACATACGTTCTATTATAAGTTGCACTTGTCGCAATTAAAAATCGTTAGTCACCATTTCTTTTATAAGCGCCTTAAATTCAAATTTTTACGAGATATGACAAAACCACAATATTTTGTAAGTTATTTTGTAGTTGAAAACTCTAAAAGTTTTTAGTATTTACACTTAAGGTAAAAAACTTCAACACAAGGTTATCCATAACTTTTTCTTCAAATAACTTTGAATAAAAACTCTTAACTAAATTTCAGAAAACATTTTTATGAACTTCTAAAATTTAAATTTTTACGAAATTTCCTACAATAACTTTGGACTCAAATGATTTTAGTTAATCGTTTTAATTCAAAAAAGTATATGTCGTAAAAATTTGAAACGTTTATCAGTAGTTTAAATTGGTATTCTTTTTAACTAATTGTCTTTTCACAGTATTTTTCTAATTTTTAAACTATTTATAGGTATTTGAAGTATTCATTTTTTTTTATAATTTTTGTAAGAAAACTTTGAAGGGATAAAATATTTGAAAATTTAGTAAAAAATTCCACATGGGTTTTTTTTTACTCAAAAATGATTAAAATTCATATACATAATTATTTTTTATTATAAGCATTTGATGTGCAAATATTGATAAGATTCGTCAAATTCATAAATACTCGTATATGCTGATACAATACAATGCTAACTAGAATCTAGTTTCTAGATAAGGTACAATATAGGTTTTTTGCTATTCTAGTATACCTATGATAATATAAGGTGTTATAACTAGACGCAATGTTTTTGGAAAAATTTATTAACCATGCCGTATGCAATCAACCGTCCTAATTGAAAAATACATAAATTGTGTAAATATAAAATATATTACAATTTCAATATAATATATCCTAGATTGACAAATCATCTTTGTTCAGAATCGTTTTTCGTATTCAATGATGCCTATCATTGCATTCAAATTTAACACATCTAGTGACCTACTCAATGACCGTGGTTCACTTTACCCCTACTGTACAGCAGAACGAGTTTTTTCTTTTGAAAAAATAGGAGGAAGTATAGGCTGGAAAAAAATTAAGTTTGATTATATTCATCTCGTATAGGACATAAATGAAAAATATCAATAAAAACTAAAATCATGAATATTTCAAAGATCATTCTATAGGACATACTGCTGTTTATGATGAATATAAGTATATGTACGATAAAACTTTTAATTATTTTTGGAAAATACTCATAAGGGCGAATCTATAAGTAATCGCAGACTGCTGTGCTAGTAAAGAATGAAAAAATCCCAATCAAAAGTGAACCAGCATTCTGGTGGCCTGCATACAAGAGTGAAAGCTTTGATATTGCGCACTAACGCGAGACAGCTCATTGCCTTTTAAAAAGCGCAAACGATACAAAGATGAGATGACTCAAACCCATTTGACCCCACCCCTTCTATTACTCTCGGTAAATAAAAAATAATGCGCCACATGGATATATTATAACGCGTATACGAACGCGTTCGATAATTTTCAGAACCGTTTCAATACCCATTTCGGAGTGTAGACTACGTATATTCCGATTTAATGTTGAATACTTCGCTGAACTGAATAATAATAATTTATGACGTGTGTATGATGGTATTGAAATATGACCTTGTAGAATTTGTGTTATTAATTTTCAAATCCGCCACATTCGGTGGGGCCCCTTTATTCAAATGATAAATGTATAAAGCTCATATGCATGAAACACAAATTTTCACGTATAAAGGAACAATGGTCGTATTTTAAATGAAATACACGCCAAGTTCATGAAGCACAAAAACCATTCTGAGCGTTCAGAAACCACGTACACGAGCTAATAAATTGTAACTTCTGAAACGAAAGTGGCCGTCATCGGTGAAATCTCAAAATATTTCCTTCTCCTTTTGTCATATTATAATTACATACATTATGTAATTTGTTTGTAATTACTTTGAACCATATTGTAACACATAAAAGCACAAATAATGTGTATAGGTATTATATTATTTATGTTTGTTATCGGACATTATCATTTTATATTTAAATATTATTATTTTGATAAAAATCACATCTATAGGATAAAGGTAATAACTGTAATATTATTTAAACGTTTTAACTTGTTATTACCTAAACATTTCGTTCGACTTTCTTATTAAACGTATATGCATTTATGATGCATATCTTTGTAATATTTTCTTTTATTTTGTAATTGGTATTTATTAAAAAACTGGATAACCCCAGATTATTTTTCACTCAAACAAATGATTAATTCAATGAACTTTTAATAATATCATCGAATAAATCAGTTTTAGCTTAGATAAAAATAAATAAAACATTTAACACTTTTCGAAATAGTTTATTAGTTAATTCGGATGAACACGTTAATTTGATTTCACGATAGAAGATTAAAAACACCGGCGCGCGTACGTAACGAACAAAATACGTCCCGAACATTAAATGCCTGTTTCCTGTTGGTATATTATATATTAGCAGCACTCGTATGTAAAATAAAATTAGTCATACATTTCGGCATAACATTTACTGAACGCAATAAGAAATTTGTTTTGTATTGTTTTGTTTTTTTCACCTAACTTTTTGGTGAGGTCTTGAATCGAAAATTCAATAGATTATAAACTGAATACGAATTACTAATAACCAATTATATTGTTACGGATTAACCATTGACGTCAAATGAAATATTTATTGCAATAATATAATATGCTGAATAGGACAACTTTTACAGCGAAATTACAAACGGGTTTATATTATATGTGTGTATATTATTTACCCATACAAATGAAGGGAATTTTGTATTTTTCGATTAATTTTAAAAAGAAACTTGGAATGTCTAGGTAACTTGATTTCAAAATGTCTATAAACGTTTGCGAAAAATGCAGGATGAATATTTTCTAGTATGTTGCGCGTGACGTGAATAAGAGAAAACCTGTTTACCCTAAGTACCTACATCGATGTAGTGGAAAACGACGCATTAGTGTGGGGAGGAGTATACATTGCTCCCACGATGAAAAATATTGTATTCTACTGCTTATCACATTTGATGGGGATCATAAAAAGTGTTCATATTATTTTCATCTCCCGTAATTTAATTCTTAACATTAATGTTATAAAACTCAAATGCATTCGTTTTTAAGAAACCATAAAGAGTTTTTATTTTTTTAAATCATAATAATATTTTGCTTGTGCGGTGCCGATCTATTCCGTCGCTGCAGACATTCATTGGATATAATATTATAATGTTAATCCTGACCGATTCAGACAAAAAATCTTAAAAACGAACTACGACTAACTGTAACCCTCCAAGAGAAATGTTTATTTTATTTAGTTATTCCATGCATTATGTAGTGCGGTACGATTCCAAATTGTGTGACCTCAGTATAGTAATGTTTTTTTTTTTTTTTTTTGTCCCCTTCCTCCCAATGGGAATTTTCCGCAGGTACGTGGCCGTAGTGCATCCGCAGATCAACCGGATATGGTGCAGAATGGAGACCACCCTGTCTGCGATCGCGCTGGGCTACGTAGTGTGCCCAATCATCTGCATACCCAGTTACCTATCATTCAACCTGTTCTCCCGGGTGGAGACACTGGACGCGACCGGTAACCGGCCGGCCGCCTCGATTGGGTCGACGATGGCCAACAGCACCGCAAGTGGCAGAGCAGCGGCTGCGGCGGCGAGTCAGTTAACTTCCGGCGGCGGCGGTCAGCTGCGCAACGTGACGCTGTACTACGTGAACGTGAGCGACCTGGCCATGTCCACGTGCCTGGCCGACATCAACTTCTGGGTGTACAGCGTGGTGATCAAGATCATACCGTGCGTGGCGCTGACCGTGCTCAGCCTGCGGCTCATCTGCGCACTGCTGGAGGCCAAGCGGCGGCGCGCCAAGCTGACGGGTAGCGGGCGCAAGTCGGCGGACAAAGAGCGGCAGACGGACCGGACCACGCGCATGCTGCTGGCCGTGCTCATGTTGTTCCTGATCACCGAGTTCCCGCAGGGCATACTGGGGCTACTCACGCTGCTCCTGGGCAAACGGTTCTTCCAGGACTGTTACCAGAACATGGGCGAGGTAATGGACATGCTGGCCCTGGTCAACTCAGCCATCAACTTCATTCTGTACTGCGTGATGAGCAGGCAGTTCCGCAACACGTTCAGTCTGCTGTTCTTGCCGTCCTGGATCTCCAAGGCCGAGTCACAGGCCCTGTCGCACGGCAATCCGACCACCACTCAAGTCACGCAAGTTTGAAAATAGATTTTAAAAAAAAAAAAACACGCCCCCCCCCCACTCGTTAACCCACCTATGCGCGTGCTGTCCGCCTACGCTACATAAATACGAGACGGTTATTATGATTATGATTATTACGATATATTTTATGTACAAAACTATTTGATACCGATATAATATATTATAATATACTTTCACGATACGTGTTCGAACCGGTTTGCAACTTTGAATTTGAATAATATTAATAGCAATAATAACGTTATTGTTATTATATTCAACCAGCATACTAAATTTATATTATATATTAAAGACATTACGAATACATACAAATTTCTAGCGACCATACAGGGTTTATTGTTCCCCCTTCCATTATTTTACTATTCTGCATTTTCACAGTTAGGCAGAAAATACGTCTATACAATGCACGGGGCGTGTGTTCTTGGTACGTGGAACACAAACTCGACCGAAGAAAATACTACAGCGCGTAGTGTTTCATTGGATTTGTTGGGAATCCTTTTTATATAATATTATAATCTATAACGAGGGACGAGACATATTAAAAATGTGTAACCTTCTGTACCACTAGTATCCAATAAATGATTTCTAATACGGGATGTGCACAAATCACTTATATTTCCCCAAGTTATGTATTGTGCTAGATTCGTGTTAAAAGAACCCTCTTGTATTGCACTTCCACGTCCCACGGACATATTTTGTTCGCCAAAATTGTTGGACTCCAAACTCTGAACTTTTGGTACAACGCTTACGTGCTTTGTTCAAACATGAGTTCATTTAGATAAAAAATAATCATCATTATATCAGTCATGCATACAAATACGATTAACTACAATAATTACGTCGTACTGGTCGCGGGTAACGTTTTATCACCAATAACTGTAAATTAACTTATTTTCTTATTTTAGCTGCCGTACGTCGTGTTGTAATCCCGATGGTTTGAATGCAATGAATCAACTGAAGCTGGTTTTGGTCCCTGAACGCCCGGAAAGAATAAATTATGCTATAATTCTATCACTTATTGTGTTCCATTTTTATTCAAACAGTGTTCAATGACCAACTTTGAAAACACAGTAATCTTTTATTATATATTTTTAGTAGACTTAACTTAAAATATTATAAACTAACACATATTGAGCTATAACGTAAAACAGGCCCATGCGCTGGATTTCATAAGGGGGTGAAAAAAATGTATAAAATAGATACTTACATCCAATGATTAGGTAGCAAATAATATTATAATATATTTATATTTATTATTAACTTTTATAAACACCTATATTAAAAGTATTTTTTATCAATACTATAAAATACAAATAATTTTTTTAGTAAATGTACTCGACTAAGGATAGATTTTTATTGTTTTAACCGAAATTTTTACAGTTAATTTTATTTTCAATCATTTCATCGCCGAGCATTATCTTTGTGTTAGTCGTGAATGATAATAAGTGTCAGTGCGATATTTTTGCGTTCACTATACATTATTTCAAGATTCATATTAATTAAATTTAAATTCAAATAAATTTTAACATAATCGTGACGAGTAAATCTATAGTATTTATTATTTGTTATATTGAACAAGAAAACGAAAACATAAAAATCTATAATTGCAACGACGAAAGTCGATAAACAGTAAACGTGAATATAACACTATATAATATTATAGTACCTATTGTACTATTATGTTATGCATTATTACAAATAAAACTATAAAATATTGCATATAATAGATCAAAAATGAAAAATACGACCACTCCACCCTTGCGCACAAGCCTGACGTAAAGCATTATGTTTTTAGTTAACTAATCCAAGATGATCACTAAATTGAAATGTAAAATGTACACTAAATCTATAAATACAAGCCTACAATGCATTTTGTTGCAAACATTGGTTTGATATGAATTATACTGGTAAAAACTGCGTTTCACTTTTATTTGTGAATTTTCAGACCAAAAATCAACACTTAAAGTAATTATATAGTGATATGATTTGAATATGAAATTTGCATAATCTCGATACAACGTTCAGTGACATATTATTGATTTCGCTGCATTTAAATATAAGAACGTTATTCAGTTATTATAAGTTAACCTTGGACCTCTTAAATATGTTTTCATCGAAGCATTATTTTTAAATGAACGTTGAATTCATTGATCTACAATACCTACAAATAATTTTCGAAAAATGATATTTCTTGTAAATTATATTTATAATTTATAAATAATAAGAATTTTCATAGATATTTTCAGATTTTCATTATACAACTATACTAGTAATTTATAATTTTAAATCATTACTTAAATCACTTTTAAACTCAAAATCAACAATAAAATCAAAGAAAATGTATTACTTATTTACTTATTAAAATAATTAACATTTTATAACCTATATATTTACATAAAAATGGCGTACAAATTAAATAAATGAAAACTGAATTCAAATAAGTCTTTTATTCTTATATAATAGAAAGGTACTAAAAAAAAAATTAAAAGTTCTAGTGCACACTTATTTTTTTGAGTATAATATAAATGGTTCATAATTAATTTCATCGTTATCTGATGTTGAATCTAATTATTAGTGCCAAGCTTTTCGATAACGATGAATTAGTATTTACAGGTTAAAATAAAAACTCGAACCACTAGATTTTAACTTCATGATTAATATGGGATTGATTATAATTTTCTACCAACTTAACATATACGTTATTCTTTCCAGACGGTTATACTATTATTCAACATTGAAATTTAAATAGCATTACTGAATCAGATATTTGTGAATGAATACTAAAAATCTCCATTTATTTAATAATTTATTGATCGATTAACAAATGTAGATTATATTTTTAATTTGGGTAATGTATTATGTTTTATATGGTATAGTATACATAAAGTATTATAAATTTAAAATTACTATTAAGTCAGTTGAAAATTGTATTCCTGTGTAAGTTAAAAGTATATTAGAAACAATTGACCATTTTGAAAATAATTATTTAAATTAATAATTTGTTTATGGGAGATAAAATTAAAATATTTCGTATAGTTAAAAATAGTTTATTGAAATACAGTTTTATGATCTTATTTTGGATTAATAAAATATAGTCAATCAAGAACATGTATGTTATGATTATAGTTTATGTGTTTAAATGATAATTTTTTTTCAAACATGTTTTATAGCTTGTACATTTTTCATTGAATGTTTTACCATCTAATTAAATATTTTAAATTATAAATATTGAACGCTTATTTTTAATAACACTGACCACAAATTTGTACATCTACGCTGATTGTATCCAATAATATGTTTTCCTAAATATTTATGCATAAACCCAATATAAGTATTTTAAGTATAACTATTATAATAACATTATATCTTGTAAATATCTAATAAACTATAATAATATGTGCTTTAATGTGACCAAAATGTTTTGAAAATTCCTATTTTTGAATAACTTATATAATTATATTATTTATTTGCTTTACTACAGGTACAAAAGTTATTTTGGTTATTTGTTCAATAGAATACATAATTAGGATTAGTTTCCCACAGCGTGACGCTATCATAATTTAAATAACTTTTAGACCGATATCGTAGTTTGTTTGTTATTTTGTAACTGGTGTATTAAATTACCTTTTTTCCTTATATTTTTATGTTTATTTTTTATATCTCTATAGGTAAAAATAATACAATTTAAATTTCATACATTTATCACAAAATATACTGTACAAAAAATTATACTTATGAGTTTAACTTTTTATAGATATAAAATCTTATAATTATTACTTTTATTATGTTATTTTATAATTAAATCTGGTTTGTTTTAGATTCTTATTGAATTTCACACAGAAATTAATTACAGTTAAAAAACATAATTCAATACCCTTAAATTATAATTTTCTCTAAATAGTTTTCGTTATTCATTTTTTCCATAGAGTTTTGAAGTAGACATGTTTATTACCTGGTACTCGTACATAAATAATTTATTATAAAGTTTTAAAATTATGTTCAACTGAATAAAATAATATTTTATTATTGAGATTTCAATGCTGTGTTAACGGGTGAAAATTATTATTTTTATATTTTATACATGATAATATTACACAGAAGAAGAGTTTAGAACAAACATAGTATTAGTAACGTTTTTCAGTTTTTATATGAAACCCACTTTACCACAGGCTTCCTGAGATTCTTATAATAGAAAAGTATTGCTCACGTTATACATGATGATAACAATTTAATATCCACAATCCACATACACATGAAAACTTCTCAGCCTCAGATCTCTCTTCACATAATGTTGTAAAAATGTCAATTATAATCTAATCAAAGAATAACAGAACTATTCGAAGAACACTAGGTATTTAAGAAAAGCGTACAATTTTCATCAATGGATATCCAGAAGATTATTCTCGACAAGATCAAATGGTACGAACAATTGAAATTAATAATTCAATAATCTTTCCATTCTGGTACAAATTACGGAATAATAATATTTTTATCACGCCAAATACGGAAAGTTATTTGTTATATTTCCAAAATTTAGTTTAAAAAATGAACTATCCATCGATTTTTCTTGTGTTATACAAAATTAGATTTAGTTTTTAATTTATACGTATACTTTTAATTTTAAACAGCAAACATTTATTTTTTTTTGTTTTCATCAACCAAAAAAAATATCCATATATAAACTATATTCCATCATCCTTGTTAGGTAAGTTAAATGTATTAAGTTTACATGGATTCGAAATATTTAAAAGACAAAACTATGCTGAATTCTGTAATATTTAATGCAGGATCTAGACCTAGTTATGAGTTACGAGTCAGGTAAAAGATCAAATCGTATTTTAGAAGTGATAACAATTTTATTAGTTTACATAGTATACAAAAACATTTTATGAATTTTCAACTACAAAATAACTTTGAACTTTATAATTCAAAGTAATGGCTTATAAAAAACATTTTTGAGGAACGATTTTAATATTTTTTAATTACAATAAGTTTAACTTATAATGAACCTTGTATTAAATTTTCAAGAGTTTTTGGACAGCCAAATTTTTTATCGATATTTCAAAAAAAAAAAAATGTAGAAAATTTAAAATTTAAATTGTCTATAAACTATAAATAGGTAAAAAAAAGTTAAAATACTTCGAAAATATAACCATCATGTATAGAAAATGCTATAAACATTTGAGAAAAATTTAAAGTATTTATGATTTTTCGTTTTTAAGTTAGAGCATTTCAAAAAAAAAATGTATTTTGTCAAAACGTGGTTTTACGTAAAAATTCCTGTTTTTCCGTCATTTTATTATGGTTTTTCCCGACGCTTTTGATAAGTATTGAAAATGTTTAAATTTTGACTTGCCCAAGTACCATCTATATTCAATTTCCTTTCAAAAAATGCTGTTTAAGGAAGTTGAAGCATTTCTACTACTTCAAAAAGTGATGACGGACACAAAAAAAACCAAAAAAAATACACATTATTATAAAACCAATAGATTCATGACTCTGTTTAGAAACTAAAATAGGTATTACGTATTATAATGTATATAATTATGTATACAAAATATATTTATTATAAAACTTTACGATTAAAAACAATTATTTTTTATAAAATAAGATAATAATTTGCTTTTAATGAGTATTTCGTTTTAAACGTTTAAATTACTAGCATTCGAGGAGTATTCACTTTAGTGAATATAACACTTTAGGAGTATAACACTTTCAATTTCAGCATGGCATTATATATTTGAAATTAAAAATTCTATTTGACACTTTGTCATTATTTTATCGATTAGTGTCAATTTAAATTGATATGAATCTCTGTTAATGACATTAAAAGTTTCGTATGATGTCACACATAGAGTGCTTCTGAAATAACTTAATGAAGTGAATATAATTTTAAGATTAGTATTTTCATTTTCTATCACAAATTACCATAAATATATAAATATACAATCCAATAAATTGAATTATATCGTTCCTTAACACTCTAAATAAACATTTGGTTTTACACTACAAAAGGATTTTGTGGTAGCTATTTGAGTTCTATATTTGTTTAACAGTCTATAAGATTAAGAGGCTTAAGTATTAATTTTTTAAGTAAATTGACTTGATAAATGATAAGCATTTTGAAGTATTAGTAATTCAAAAGACTAATATTTTATTGTACGGTATAACAGATCCATACAGAAAGATATAATGAAATAATTTGCATACATAAAAATGTGTTTTATAAAATATTTGCCAATCAAAAAATTATGGAAATCACTGCGTTAATATTCATAAATCGTGAAACATTTTTCGCTGTGATGGTCGATTTAAATATTAAAAGTTAAAGTGCGAGTACAACTAATTTAAAATGGTTGGTATTTTAATATTTTTCTTACAAATGTTTTATTGTAATTTTTAAAGTTGTATTTTTCCTAATGTTTAACGAATAGAGAAAATATAATTCAAACTCACCAAATATTATAATAGAATAAAATATAGTATCAAACTATTTAAATGATATATTGCACCTCAGTTATGAAATATAAAGGTTGATTTTATTTTAAAAAATGAAAATATTATCAAAATCACATTTATAAATGTATAATGTCTTGAATACAAAATAACTGAAATTTATTTTAATTTTCGAAGAAAATTACATTCACTTTGTTATTCATAAAATGTCTTGTTTTACAGCTGTTAATTTACATGTAGTTTATGAAACAATGAAATGTAAAACTGTTTTTATTGTAAGATATTATGATTATTATGTGAACCCACATTTTGTTAAAAATGTGTGTAGGTATGTATTTTGTGTAGAAAAATTATTCTTTAGAGAACCATTAATTTGTGAAAAAAATCATTTTCTCTATTGATTAATATATCTTCTCTAAAGACGACGTTTAATTATGCTTAAGTATAATATAGTCCTGGTAAAAACTATTGATTTTATTTCTATGATCTATGAATGGTATAAAATACAAAATAAATGTGCAACATCTTGATCCTGGATTCACCAAGATCATCACCGTCATAACGGTCAGAGGGCCGCCAACCAAATATCGAGACCTTGTTAGGGGACAGAATGCCTGGATTTTGTAACTTATAGTCAAGTGGAAAGAAAATTAAAAAAATAATACTTTGGTTTATGAGAAAAAAAAATATATTAGGTTCGTGCGGATAAATCTCAGCAGGCGAGAAACCCCGACCGAGTAAGAAATAATAAAAAAAAACACGATACATAAAACAAAATTATCCTATATACGTCAGGCATAACGTCATTTTTTTAATAAAAATAATTTGTAAAATTTTATTTTATTAAACACCGACCAGATATCATTGTATAAGAATTAAGAATTAACATGTACCAGAAGGGTGACGACACCCACAACCATTCATAACATTTTGCTGGCATACGAACGTCTCGCTAAGAGAACACATAGTTATATTACTCCATATTTTTTATGGTCATTTTTGTATATTAATAAATAATAATAATAATAAAAATAAACATTGAGATGAAGTCCATGTGGAAATGTATTCCGACAACGATTCAGCAACGAGAGATACCGATCGTATACATAGGTTTTATTGTTTGAATTATTTATCTCATTCCCACATTATATTTCACATATAATAATATTTCTTATACATATAGTTTTCTGTTCCAATGTACAAAATTATTATACCCCTAAAATATAACACAAAATTAACATTTTTGTTTAAGTGAGAATTCGAAAGATAAATATCTACATAGGTACCAATATATACATATCCTGAATGACTAACTGATTCATCATCAACTAGCCGAAACCGCTGGACGAATCGGACTGAAATATGGCATACTACAGATTTCTATAACGATCAAGCATTCAACAAGAAAGGATTTCAAACCCCTAAGGGGTTAAAAGTAGTAAAAGGGGTAAAAATAAAAAAATTACCCAACCGGAACCATTAAAACTTATTGAGTTTAAAATTTGGTCATAGTTTCGTTTTATGATGTAGAGAATCCCTACTAGAGAGTATCTTGATTGGTTCATTACAACTTTCAACATGATGTTAATTACATTCATAATTTATCTAATTAATTTTATATATTACTCGGGAAAAAACAGAATAACAATAGCAAGTATATGTATTAATATGTATAAAATTTAGAGCTTAAAACCAAAAGGATTTTTTCGTACTTCGATTTCAGTATAAGATACCGGTTTTTATTTTTATCGATTTCGGTTTAAAATATAGGTTTTTATTGTTTTCAATTTCAATTATAATAAACCGAATTACAGCTGAGAATTGATATATACACTTATTGATGTATTTGTGTCTCAATTTCATACAAGTACTTACAAATTTAGTATATCAAAAAATTTTGATCTTAATTTTTAAATAACGCCAAAGTGTACAAAACAATGACCAATTCCAATAAGGTATATAAATGGCAAAATCAAAATAAACTAGTTGAAAATACCACAGGAAATAATATAACTAATTAAATGTTCAATATTTTCTTCAACCAAATTACTTTATCAAATAAAATAATTTTTTTTTAGAATTAAATTACAGCTAACAAGCAAAACCTAAAAACAGACGTTTTTGTTAATACTATCGGAAACGTTACTATTTTAATAGTATATTGATTATTGATCAACATTGGTTAAATTATTGTATAATACATTAATAATTCTATTTTTACTAAAAAAGTGTTCAATGAATTTAAGGTGTAAGATCAAACACGATAATAAAGTAAAATATAATCACAGCTGGTGCCGTTTTCCTAAACTACTACTGTGCGTATTATCAACGCAAAAACCTATTAAGGTCTTAAAATAATGGCTTGTAAAATTTTCAAAATATATTTGCCACCTGTTAGTATCATTATCAGTAAGAGATTTCAGGAAAACATTTTAATACCATTATTATTTTAAACTCACTCATGCACCCTCGTATTCACAACTGCATAAATACGAAATCACACAAGTACACTTCGAGATAAATAAAAATTTACTATTTATTTTATGTTAGTTACTAAACTAAATACAATATAAAATTAAAATTAACTTCATTTCCAAAAATTAATTAAATTGCAAGGTACTTTGAAATATTTTATATAAATTTAAATATAAATATATTCTTTAACCTAAACGCAAATATGATTTCATTTTTAATGACAACTTTCTCGTAATTCAAAATGAAACTAATGTAAGGAGTAACGTGAAAATACATGAAGACTTGGTAAATTTATTTAAAAGATTTTTTCTTTCGGACTAAAATTCATTTGAAATTCAATTAACTACACAAAGATACAATTAAATATTAAAAATTGAAAAATGTAATTAATTGTTTTACAATTAACTCTTATATATAAAATAACATGTTCTGACTTACTAGTTGATCATCGCCTAAACGGAACCACCAAATGTATGAGTATAAAATTTGATTAATACCTACCTAGTTTAATTTCAAGATGTAAACATCCCCTAAGAAAGAACTTTTCAAAATTTAACCCATAAACGGTTTAAATAATAGTAGGGATAAAAAGGAAAAAACATCTAGTCCAGTGGTTCTCAACCACTTCTATTTTACAGTCCCTTTGTAGATTTCCAAAAATCTCGCGCCCCCCTCCTAAAATTTGAAATAATCGACCACCTTTTTTTGTGTACTTTAAAAATAAACTAGGTACACAATATTCGGGATGACTACTTTTTAATTGATGATAATAATTATAAGATATAAATAATAGTAAATAATAAAAAGTTACTCGCAGTGGCTAAACACTTATAGTCTTTATCGGTTTTCCGTTATTAGCGTTATTGATACCCGATCAATTAATATTTTCTCTTTACGTTTTAAAATAAAAATTGTATCTCGTAATAACTACTTGTACCTCCCCAGAAATGTGTACACGCCCCCCCCCCAAGGAAGGTGTGCCCCCCAGTTTGGGAACCAGTGACCTAGTACCTATCGGAACCACTGAAGCTGTAGGTGAAGAGTATTAAATTTAATCCTTATTTTCGTTTTATAATGTATATTGTAGAGAACCAATATTATACTACAAGATTACAATTCATTTAATCGTAATACTGACAAATTATCTCTGGGTAACGAAAGCCAGAAATTTATAAACCTCATTTATTAGTCCACAATTAATAAAAGAAAAAAATTAAAAATTAAAAAAATGTTATAAAAAATAACACACATAATTAATTAATAATTCATTATTGTTATATAGTATCTTTTTTTCCACTGTTCATATTATTCTGCTAGTATTTGTTTTTTTGATACATTTAAATAGGTAATAAAAGATTTATTTTTATTTTATATTTAGTTACGACTTTAAATTGTGATAGGAAAGGTGTAATGTAATCCATGTAGAGGTATTACTTGAATAATAGCAACACCACCAATTATAAATATGGTGTAGATACCTATTAAAATGTTACAGAGTGAAATTATTTCAACGCAATATTCATAAATACATATACTAAGAATACACAATACAAAATGTTTGTTATATTACATTATGAATAATCACACATTTACATACTTTTTCACATAAATAATTATATTCACTGGCATTTATAATTAAATTTATTGGATTTAGAACTTTCATATTATTAAAACTGTCACTATTTTGACATGGGAAACTCTTTTAATCACTAGCTATAAGGAATTTACTAAATTAATCTTCATGGATAAAAATATTAAAACATAATACAAATACATAATTAAACTTTAATAATTAATTGTAGATTTGAAAATTATTAAATTATGTTGATGGACCAAACAAATACTATGTAATAAATAGCTATAGAATAGTATGCCCCTAATTTCTATAAAAATTCTAATCAAAAAACAATATCATACAATTAACCATTTGATTGGATATTATTTTTTTTGTTTTTTTACTCAATTACATTTTCACAAATTTTGAAAAATATAATTTGATCAATATTCAAACATTGTTAAAAATAGAGAAATGGAATACTATTTTGTTTTAAAGCATCATTGTTTTTTTTTATTTCCATTGTTTAATTCGATCATAACTCATAAGTAACTGTTTCTGTAAATTAAACTCATATAAATAGAAGTCTAATGGATAAAAATATAAAACATTTATTCACACATATGTAATGATTAAATTCTGAAAAAAATGCAGAAGTATACACATTTTAATCATAATATACACAAAAATAAAAAAAAACCGAACGGGGACTCACTCTGCTGTACAGTACGACCTCAGACCTACAGAGTGGACCTCGTTCATAGGATAGGTCATTACAAAGGATTTGTTAAATTTGAATTCAGTGATAGGTATCATTGTATCCGAATAACAATTTTAAACGGAGATGATAATATATGTTATTTGTTAGTCTAGAATAGGTATATTATATAATATATTATGTTATATTTAAATTGTGAAATTATATTAATATTTGCTTTTCAAAGGATTATAAAAAATAATTCTGCATATATATTTCAATCATTTTTGAATGATAGTAAGAACAACTTCTGTGTAATCGTCTATTAAACTTTCAAGTATTTTGTCCCAGTCAATTTTTTTTAATCAACAATTATAAAAAAAAAATTTAAAAAAAGGGATGTTTCAAATGCCGATAAGTTGCTTAAAATCAGTAAAATATTTTGAAAAAAAAAATATGACATAAAGAAAATGACAATCTAAACTAGTAAAATTTTCAAGTTTCTACAATTTATACTTTTTGAATAATAACAAATATTTAAAATTGTTTGAGATTAAATCGTTATTTTATGCAATTTCGTAAAAAGTTAAGCTTTAAACATTCATAAAAATTTTTCTAGGAAATTTTTTTATGTTTATTTGAAGAAAAACTTATGGATAACTTTGCATTAAAATGTTGAACCTTAAATTTAAATACCAAAAATTTTATGAATTTTCAACTACAAAATAACATGTAAATTATTGCAATTCTGACATATTTCATGAAAATTTGAACTTTAGGCACTTATAAAAAAAATTTTTGATTAACGATTTTCGATTTTTTCTTCAACGTATTTTGATTCTTTTTGACATATTTACTGGCAATTGAAATTTTTTTAAATATTTTTTTTAAATATCGATAAAAAACATTTGGCCGTCCAAAAAATGTTGAAAATTAAATACAAGGTTTAATATAAGTTGTACTAATCACAATTAAAAAATATTGAACATCATTCGTTGCTATTTATTTTATAAGCGTCTAAAATCCAAATTTTTAAGAAATATTTCAAAATTGCAATAATTTGTAAGTTATTTTGTAGTTAAAAATTCATTAAGGTTTTGTATTTATACTTAAGGTACAACATTTTAATACAAAAAATGTTGAATGAAATATTATGTCTTATTTTATAGCACATCTGTGAAATAAATTTAACATTTTCTATAACTAACTATTATATTTTAATAAAAATATGTATTAAAATATAAATTTCAGGCCTATACTCTATTCAGAATAATAAACATAGTCGGTGGTAACGGTTAGATAATGTATAATTTTTTTTCCTCAGTCTTCGTCACTGTCTAGGTGGGGAAGTGTAGAGTAGCCATTGCCCATGTGCAGGTAATCAGCCACCATCTAAGTTTTTTATTATGAAAAGAGTATAGCCATGATCAATCAACTTTTTTTACTAATTACAATAAAAAATAAAAATTAATAGTTTCTAGTATCTACACAATGATTTTTATCATGAACTGAGTAATTTATTTTACATGCAACATTTTAACTATTTTAAGAACTAGATTAAGTTTCTATAAAATGAGATTGAAATAAAAATATATTCTAAATGAATTTATTTGAATAGTTTATTGTTAAATTTAAAGATAGTATATAAACTATTGTTATTGTGTAATACTATTTTTTTTTTTTTTTTTAATAATTACTGTAAATTTCACTTCGTCCCTATGTATTTATGTATTGATCAGTATGCTGTGTCTATTAGCAACTCACATAGTGGGCAACTCGCTTTGATTGAATTTAATGTTAATAAAAGTAAGTTGTTTCTCTCAACATAATATGTATTATGTTTCAAAAATAATAAATATTATCTTTATGGTATTTTATCATGTCAATACATAAATGATAAATACAATACTTAATTTATAAATGTTTAATTTCAAAATTGTTTGGTATCTTTGTAAAAAAGAATGTACTGCAATACTATGTACTTTTTTAATTTTGATACTTAGTTATAAAAATGAATGTTGCATGGGATACTGAAAACAATAATAAGTACCACTATCATTTTCTAAAAATATAATAAACTAAGTCGTATATTTAGAGAAAATATATTAAAAAAATAATAAGATTTATTTTTTATTTTTCTTAGCAAGTTTATTAATTTCTTGAGCTTGATTTGCCCCCCAACTATAAATCTGTTTAACTTTATTTCGTCTTTCCACATCACTAAAAATAAAAAATAACAATATTAATAATAATAAAAAAATTATTAATGTGTACTTACAAATGTACGGTTTACTGTTCAACTTACCTTTTAACTTGCTCATGGTATTTAAGTTTAGATAAGAAACTGTTATCTTTTCTAATCTCTCTAACAGCAGATTTCATTTCACGTTTATATCGATGCTGAAGTTTGGTTCTTTCTGCATTTTCCTTAGATTGAGTTTTAAATGTTCGGCCATCATACCTATTATTAAAATAGTAAGGCATAAGACAATGAGAAGATCAAAATATTATTAGTAAATACAACATAGTAAATGAATAAGCGATAAAAAAAAAGTACAATATACATACACTTTTTGAATTCTAGGTTCATACAAACGAAGAGCTTTTGGTCTATTTGATAATGTCTGAAGTTTTTCTAGTTTTTTATCAATTATCTGTAATTGAGTCTTTGTTGTATCAATTTGCTTATTCATTTTGTCAGAATCAATCTAAAAAAATATACAAAAGTTACATACTAAATAATAAATTAAAAATAATTATCACTATACATGTAATATTAAAACAGCAAAATACTTCTTATAATTTTTTTTTTCTTCTGTAATTTAGTATATTTCAAAAAATTGCATGTAACATTACATCAACATATAATAAAACACTAATCAAATTTTAATTTATTTTTATTATTATCAATTTTCAATAGAAGAAGTTTCTTGAATAATAGTTATTAATAATATAAATAATAAATACTAAAAATTCTAGCCAAAACTATGAACAATATTAATAAATATTTAAAAGTTAAAAATTTGCACACAAAACATGGTAAGTTCAGTAGGTACTCTTAAAACTATTTTAAATTCAAGGAATATATCAGCCAAAAATAATTCTTTTAATACATAACAATATAACATACATATTTTTAGATTTCTTAATAGTAAATACTAAATAAATATCATAAAAAAAAAACATATAGCACAATATAAAAATTAACACTGATTAAATTTGATACTTATTGTTTTGAATTTAATATTTAATAGTTAAAATAATTATTTTTAAAATCTATAATTCTAATTTACTATTTGGTTCAATTATGTATTTATAAAACTTAAGTTTTAATAACTTATGATTTATATCAAAAGTTCAATAGAATCCTAAATAAAAATATATTATTATTTAATAAACAAGTAAAAAATAAGATTATTTTCAATGAAGCTCTTATTGAATATTACAAATATTGAATTTTAAATTTTAAAATAATTATAGATTTCAGTAAATACAAAATTTGAGTTTTAACATTAATTTTTCTTAGAAGTCCCATAAAACTAAGTCCGGTTCAATCAATAAAATAACATTTCAATTATTAAAAATACTAATTTATTATATAAAAATTTAAAATGTATAAAAATAAAAACTTACCTTTAATTTATTTATGATTGACAAATGAGGCATCCAAATTTCTTGAACACTTGGTATATCTGAACATAATTTACAAAACCTACAGACTAAATCTAATGTGACATATAATGAAGTCAATTTAAATGCATCATCAAAGTCTGTTTCACTGAATATTTCATTTATGCTCAACTTGGTTGACCATACAGTTTGAGTAGAATCATTTTTAACAATTAACATCTTCATATTTGGTCTAAATTGTTGAACATTAGTCACAGGATTATCCTCTGTAGCCATCAATAATATGCCTCGTAATACATTTATTGTTTCTGGTATATATCTTTTAGACAACTGAACATACTAAGCACAACACATAAAAAAAAAAATAGAAAAAAAAAATATTAAAGATAAAAAACAAATTTATTTTAATATTTATTTTATTTTAGATTCTGAACGGAGATATGAATATATTGATTTAACAATTATTTGTTTTTAATTTAATTTTTATTTTTGTGGGTCATCAGTCATCACGTTTTAAAACAGTAAAAATGCTTCGATTTCCTAATATAACAACTTTTCTGAAAGGAAAGTGAATCAATTTTTTTTTTTTTTTTTATAAATAGTATATCTGAAAATTAATAGTAAAAATGTTCAATAGTTTCTAAAACTATCGAAAAAACCATAAAAAAATAATGGAAAACTGGCATTTTTATGCAAAACCACTTTTTGATTTATTAATTATTTTATATTACTTTAAGTCAAAAACAAAAAACCGCTAATAATTGAAGTTTTCACCAATTGTTAACACAAGCGTTTTCTATAGATGTTTATGTTTTTGAAGTATTTTGATCTATTTTTAGACAATTGAAATTTTCTAAGTACTTTTTTTGTGAAATTTCATTAACAAAAATTTGGTTGTCCAAAAAATCATGAAAATATAATAGGAAGTTTAATATAAATTGTACTTGTGACAATTAAAAAAATCGAAAATTGTTACTCAACATTTTTTTATGTAAGCATCTAAAGCTCAAATTTTTATAAAATATGAAAAAATTGCAATAATTTTCAAATTATTTTATAGTTGAAAATGCATTAAGTTTTTAATATTTATACTTATAGTTCAAAATTTTAACACAAGGTGATCCATAAGTTTTTCTTCAAAGAACTATAAAATAACAGGGACTCATTCTGCTGTACAGTAGGTATTAAAATATTTATGATTTCCAACTACAAAATAACTTGCAAATTATCACAATTTTGACATATTTCCAATTAAAATTTTAATTTTAGGAGCTTATAAAAAAAATGTGTGTTCCACAATTTCCTATTTATTTTAATTGCAAGATTTTTTGGGGAGCCAAATTTTTTTTAACGATAAGAAAAAAAACCCTCCACCCCTACTATACAGTAATGTGAGTCCCCGTCCGGTTCATTTTTTTTGGTATATGTAATATAGTTACTTCTAATAAAATTGTAGTCAACATTAAACACGCTGCTACATCTGAACGCTTTCTAATCTTCACTAGTGATAGTATCTCACTAGCTATCATCACAGCATAAGTACAGACAGGATGATAATAGTCAGATGATGGAAACAATAATGGAACTAATTTTAAAAAAATTAACTGAAACAAAAATATAAATGCTTAGGTATTTAGTTTATTTTTCCCAACATTAAATGGTTTTTGAATTACTGTGTCTGAAGTTATTCTCTTTAATGATGACTCTACAAAATCATTGTGCTTTTCTTTCAACACTTCAATAAAACATTTAGCTGCATACTCTGGGAAAAATTGTGTTAGATCATACAAATGAGAGGCTAAAGAATTAAGAACTTTCCAACCATCCTAGAAATATAAATGTATATAAATATTATAAATATTAATAAAATAATCATAAATGAATACATCAAAATACTTACAATAGAACAAGAATTATCATTTAAATGTTGTAAGAGATAAGGATACAGACGTTGTAAATTTGTCCTGTTTTCGTTACCTAAACTTGGATGATTTAATTTGATCATCCGCTCAATGATTAATGTTTGTTCTGCAATAGATCTTTCTTCTAATACTTCTTGGAATTTTTCATATGATTCAGCCACTAAAAATAAACAACCATTTCAAACCTGTTTCAAAGGTATTATAGACTATTAAAAAAAATGAATATCATTAATAATCCTAACCACATTTGGCCATTTTCACGTAAAGGTTATTATAAAAAAATAAGCTGTGTCTAAATCAACAGGCACTCGGATTGATAATAGAGTACTGGCGGACATGAACGATCTATAATATATAACACTGTTCAGGAATGGACATCTAATTCGAATATATTAATAATAGTTCTTTTATTAGGAAAAGTTCAATTTTCCTACTTTTACCTGTTCTTAATGTCAACCATGTAACACGTACAGGTTATGAAGTGTAAATTATACATTTTTAATTATTATTTAATTATTCAATTATTTATTAAATTAAATTTTAAATTTTAAATTAGAGATAGTTTCAATTCATTCAAAAAATTTGAAAATTGTCTAATGCATTTAAAAAAAAAAAAAATTATTTTAACTATTATATAAGATGGAGTACAATCTGCATACTATCTACCTTGAATATAAAATTATAATAAATATATAATAAACAAAAATATCTTTACTAATATTTATAACAAAATTTTAGAACATTAAAAGAACTTATTTCTACAATTTTTAATCGCTGTTTTAAGTTTCAGAAGTATTGTAAAAAATATTTTTTAAATATATATTATATAATATTATAAGAAGTTTATACCCACCTGGTGCTCTATTTTTAATCCGAGCACCAGGTAATTTAGACACAACTTAAAAACAATACATTTTTATCAATTAGTATTATTTAAGTTTTTAAACTACAATAAAACATTCATAAAATAACAAGATTTTTACTATTAATAATTATATTATAAAAGACTACAATTACATTTGATATTTATAAATAACTTAAAATGTAATGCAAAAATATTTAGATATTTTTTATCAACTTTGATTGTTGCTTTCACTCATTAAAATAAATGAAAAATAAATTAAAATTGCAAATTAATTATGTGTACTATAATAAAATGAAAAAAGTACTTTTAAAATATATATTTAGTTAATATGCAAAAATGTCTACGATTGAAGTTAAACACATTTAATATGTTATTTCCAAAAACTTAACATGATTAGTAAATACCTGTAAAAGTGAAAGGTAATTGTTTTCGAGCTTCATCCATTATAATTTTTTTTTCTTTTAATTTTTGAACAAACAATGTTTTTGATTTATTTTTGTCTAGTTCTTGAACATCTATATTTATTTCTTCATCATTGGAATTATCATCATCTTCTTTAAGATCACTCATATCATTATTTAAATTTTTCCCATCATCATTATCATCTTCTGTATCTGATGCAATATTATCATCCTCTTCATCTGAATCTTTTTCATGATCATTTATATTTTCCTCATCACTGCAACCTAAAATATTTAATAAAATATTTATTATAAAAATAACTTTTGGACAAACTAGGTACTAGATTATAGATTCTAAAATATCAATTACCTAAAAACTAATTATTATATATCATTTACTTAGATACTAAGTAATCAAAATATTTTTACTTAATGTATTTAACAACATTTTAATCTTATTTATTTAATCTGAGTTGACAGCATGAATCAAACAAACACCTAACTATAAAAACGGCTAAGTTCCAGTCACTATACCAAAAATATATGTAAAAAAAAAGTAATGATATCAATATCACGACCATAAGCCAAATCTGCTCTTTCTTTAGTTTATAACCGTACTCCACTACAACTTTCATGGCTATACTACTCTATTAATTTTATTTCTTAATACTTGGCAAATTTCTGGATGGGACATAACACACTAGAACTGTATTAATATATCATCTGTCACCACCATCATGGACAGAACTAAAAACAAATGGAGAGTTCTACGCCTCTCCTAAAAGATAAAACTATTAAAGTAGTGATACCTAAATTTTGACCAAGTCTATAAATCCTTCATTTGAAAACTAGGTAAAATATAAAAAATAACTTTGACTTTTTTGGGACAGTGACAGGAATTTGGCTTTTAATACTTTTCAATGATTTTCATAATTTGATTACCTAAAATTATTATACAATATTATACTAGAATATTATAAATTTAAATTAATATATTTATTCATTTATTCATAAATATAAAAATATATTACTTTAAAATTATAAGAATATGAGATTGAATTATATACAATACCGTTTTCATCTCTATCAACAGAAATTAAATCACCACAGTTAAGAGGTTTTCCTTCGGAATTATATGCTAAAGGTTGTATCTCTTCCTCACCAAAATCAAATCTAAAACAAGTAATTCAAATATTGATAATAGTATTTAATATTTTAATCATAATTATTTATATATTTTAGAAATTTCAAGGAATCATTCACAAGATTCAATCACGATAATTTACAATTTATAGTTCAAAATAAACATACAATCATCAATAATTATGCAATAATAATAATTATACAATAAAACAAATATTTAAATACAAAAAATTATTTCTACATAATTATTAAATAATTTAATGAAATTAAAGTTTAACGATTAAATTTCTAGTTTATTAGGTATTGACATAAACTTATTTATAGGAGAAGCTAAAACACAATTCCATCTTTATCAGATTCATAATAGATAATACAAGATTAAACTTAAACAAATAGTATACCTAGAGCATGATTAACCATCTTAAATTAAACATTGATAAATGCAAAATTATTTAATTTACCCAATTATAGTCAATTATAAACTTAATATTAAACTTTAGAGTATCATTAGTACATTAGTTATAAATTTAGGTGTATATTTTCAATCAAACGTTTCATTTATGTTGTTCTACCATAAAACAATTTTGAATTAATAGGCTTTATTAATAGAAATACCCATAATTTTAAATAGACTTCAAACTTAAAAACTATATTGTTAGGTTGTTTAATTTACTCTAGACTTTGGATCCATTACTTTGTCACAGAATTTATCTATGTAATTAAAAGATCTCGAACAAGTTCAATATACATTTTTAATAAGTATGGCTCAAATTAGTAGTGTTGCCTATAATTAGTAATCCATACAATAACATTTAGTTATCAATTAATTTGTATTCGATAGACCTAAGAAGATAACTCTCTAATATTTTATTTATAATATATGATCTACTAAATTATTAGTTTCATTTGTCTTTATTTACTAGCTTTAATGGGAATCAAGATTCCTACACACTCTTCCAGAACTTAATATCAGTTTATCATTCCTTACTGTAATAAGAGTTTTGGTGCAGATTCTTTTTACCTACATGCTTCATTGTAAGCTAATAAAATATCCACATCAATATACTTTTTTGATTCTAGTTGTAATAAATTTAAATCTAATGTTCATTTGATGTTAAAAAATATTATTGATGTATTGACACATTTTTTATAACATTCTCAATTAAATTTTTGATATTCTGTATCTTTACTTTGTAAAGGTAATGTATATTGTACCATCATAATTAAGTAATTTTGGTTGGATCCTGTAATCAATTATCAATTGTATTAATTCATAGAGCCAAAGGATTTAAGCCCTATAAATTACTATAAATAAATAATGATTTATTAAAAATAAATGTAATACAAAATTACAAACCCATCGTCCAAATCATCAGCACTCCGATGTTTTATAATACCATCATCTTCAACTCCTTTCATTCTTTTTATTCTTTCAGATTCTAATTTCTCTAATCTTTCTTTTTCATTCTTAGCAATTTCCTCTACAGATTTTAATTTATCACTAGCCTAGAAAAAAAGAAATATTAATATAGGTAATTAATCTAGTTTTTATAGTATAATTATAGCAGACTTTTTAAAAGAAGCACCAATAAAATTACACACACATTTAAAAATATTCAATATAAATAAAATATTGTCAATAGAAAGTCTATAGCTATCTTGACCTACCATTGTAAATGCAATAAAATTAATAACTAAAAATTAATAATAATTAAAAAAAACTTACCATTCCTCTACGATCAAATTTTAAAGATCTCATCAGAACATCATACGAATTTTTATCTACTTTTTTTTTAGTAGGAGGTTCGTCTTCAGGATCAATTTCACCACGATTTTTAGTAGGAACCACAGGCATAAGTTCTTTCCAATCTTTATCTAACTGCTCAGTCAGTTCATTGGTCTCTTGTTTAAGTTGTTTTTTTTCATACTTCCTTATTTTAGATTCAGCTATCAATTTGTCAATTAAATCACGATGGCTACTTTCACCATCACCAGCTCTACTTAAAACACCTCCACCAAAATGAGCTTTCTCAACAAACTCAGCTAAACAGAAGTTTATAAAATATATTACCAAAAAAAAAAAATAACATTAACAAAAAAAAAAAAAATTATAAAGAACCTGCTAATTTTCCACCATTTCGATCATCATCAGAATCAGAATCATCATCACTCATAGGCTTCTCAAATTTTTCAATGGTAGACAATGTTTGACCATGATGAGTAAGATCTTCTTCTTCGCCCAAATTATACTTCATTTTCTGTTTTATAAAATAAATAAATGTTATAGAACAATGATTATAATAAATAATTGTTATGCACCTTTTGGGCTCTAACTCTGCTTGCGGTGAATCGAGCAATTACACGATCTTCTGCCGTCATCGCACGATTTTTTTCTCCAATTCGACGATCAACAAATTTATTAGATTTGTCTTTAAATTTATACTCGAGCAATAAAGATTTCTTTCTCTGAAATTATTAAATATAAAATTAATCACAATCCATATCAATATATTAATATGAACGCACCTTTTGAATGGATTTGGATCGCGCAATGCCAGGTTGACCGACTTCATTTTTGGATTTACGACCTAATATTGTGAATTTTTTGTTATTTATGTGCAACTCAAAAGGATTTAACTTTTTCTCTTTAATCTTTTTATTAACTTTCATCTTACAATATTATCAACTAACAGTTTGAATTAAATTTAAAAATTATGTTAGTAAAACTACTAAAACATAAATACCTAACAAAATCACAAGTAATGAATACTCATTACTCACAACTCAGTAGTCAGTATTCAGTACTCACGTGTTCAATGCTTCAATGTTCATAACTTGTTTATATAGATAACAATTTATCCTTATCATTAGACAATATTGATTGATAAAATGCATGGAAGAACCACAAAATATTCTGTAGAAGAACAACCAGTGATAGCGACTACAATACAAGCCGTTCGCGCCAAAGATCTATAATAATTATTATAATAATATTTTTTGATACCAATAAATAATAATAACAAACCTACTATAAAATGGATAAATGAATTGATCTTTGATTCTCTTTTCAAAAGCAAAGCTTGTGCAGAAAAGAGAGAGTTGTGATACAAAGTCGTTAATAATTAAGAAAATGAAAAATAACAAAATAGAGAATAAATAAGAACAGTTTAAATAAAGATAATAAAACATTTCAAAATATAAGAACAAAATGATGTTGGATGGTTATATCTTATAGGTTTAAGCATAATTACATAATAGGTTAAGCCTAATAGATGCCTTAGCCAAATTATAATGATATGGTAAGTTATTAAGATCTATATAAAATGTAGTAGGTATATATTATTACTTACCTATTAGTTATTACTTATTAATATTAATCACGATGTAGAATAGATAAGGTGATTGCACCGTTTTCTGTTGTTAATTTTTACGACAGTTTTGTAGTATCTAAGTATTTAAGAAGGGAGACAATATTGTATATTATTGAATTAAAATTAAAAATAGTAAATTTTAAGTAATAACACTATAGTCTATAGATAGAATATACTGTGTAGACATTTAATATTTTCAATTCTTTGAAATAAAAATTTGTTTTGTTGATATAAGTATAATTTATATTTAGGTACATTTATATTACGTAAACAAATTTTTATTAATTTCTCTGGTTGTAAATAGTAATTGTTAGTAATAGTAGATATTTATAAAACTTATAAGCCAATCTTCTTAAGATATTTGATTCTATTTCTATATCAACTAGGTATCTATAAAAATGAAAATGATACACCTCACCCACTTCACTGGGAATTGTTTTTTTCGAGAGCAATGGTACATTGGCTTCAAATTTAAATGACAAATACAACACTTAATCCATCACTCTATCTCACCTTTCCTAGAAGTTTTACAATTTTAAAATTAATATCCCTAATAATAATAATAATACTAGTAAGGATTTATTTTAGATTCTGAACGGAGTGATGGAATCTATTGGTTTTACAATGATGTGTTTTTTTTTTTGTGTCTGTCATCACGTTTTGGGGCAGTAAAAATGCTTCGATTTTATTAAAAATCAACTTT
>JAIPRK010000415.1:0-212829 GCA_025469195.1 Chaitophorus viminalis
GTTATGAAGTAGCTAACCTGATAGCTCGCGAAAATAAAAGTTTTAGTGATGGCGAATTCGTAAAAAAATGTATCTTGGCAAGTGTAAAAGAAATTATTCCGGAAAAAATTTCTATATTCGAGAATATCAGTTTGTCTCGAAACACAATTACTAGGCGGGTAGAAGACATTGGAGGTGATTTAATGACGCAGTTACAAATAAAATCGAAACTATCTAGACTCTAGATAGATATTTTTATTTTTAAATACTTTGAATAAACTTCTTAACATAAAAAGCCCGAAATTCTCAAAACTTCATTACAACCGATTTCTTGCAAAACTCAAATCAACTACCTACTAATCATATAATCCAAAAGATGGAAACTTCATACACTCGATAACCCTCCTCGTAGGTTTCAACGAATTTGGAATCGCAATTTACAAATGTAAGTAAATAAATTATGTTAAACAATTCAAAACTAATTTAAATTTCCTATATTTATTTGGTAAAATAAATATAATTTTAATTTACATTATAAAACAAAATTAATCCGATATTTTTATTGTGTTTCAACTGCAGTTGTAGTTGTCATATTTATAAAGCTTAATTGTATTTTCCACTGTTGATTTAATTGGACTGATTGAAGTAAAATGTATTACCTATATGTAATGCATTTTTTATTAAAAGAAATGTAACATACGATCTGTAGTTATTTTTGTACAATAGGAATTTAATACGTATAAATATATTAAATGTACGTATATTTGTGTTATTATTTGTGCGAAACAAAAAAAAAAAAAATAAAAAAATATTCTTAAACTTAAATACATTGAAAAAAAAGTGTTATTAGTACACTAATCTTTTAGACATAACATTCTTATTGAGACTTTTGGTTAAGAAATTATCATTTAATAATTATTTAAATATTGATATTGCATGAGTCTCCCCAGTATTACGTTTACCTATTTAATTATGTAAAGTTAAACATTTTTTTTTTTTTTTTTGTTTTTATTCATAATTTTGGTTTTATTTAAATAATAATTAATCATAAAATAAAAGCTGATTAATACAACTTATTAATAGTCTGGAAGTTTTTTTTAATGTATTAGCTTTTAGTGTAGTAAATCCCAAATATTGTCTGGCATCTGGCTATTTTGTTATCTCTTAGATGCCTATTGTTTTTTTTATATATACATCAAGGCATAGTTATATTACACCTGGCAATAATGTTTCTTATTATTCTTAGTCTTAATTTTCATATTTTAATATGTTTATAAATCTAACTGTATTTCCCACCGTTGCTTTAACGAATTGATTGAAGAAAAGTATATTACCTACATGTAAGGTTTTTTTTTATTAGAAAAAATATAATATACAATCTGTAGTTGTGTTTTTTTTTTTTACATTATTTTATTTTGATATGTATATAGGTATATGTTATGTAAATGTACAAGGTATAATGGCATGAATGCAGGAGTTGGACCACGACACTTCAAATACTTTGTAAGTTTAAACGTAATAATATTATACAAGTGAACAATAATTATTATAAACTGATAATGTTTGATTAAGGAATTCAATATTATTTTACGATGAATATTATAATTTTATTTTTGAATTATTGCAATACTATTTGCTTCTTCTTTGAATATTACAGAATTTCCAGGCCCATTACTGAAACAACGTACTGCCTTCACCCCTCTGTCTTTTGCGGTTTTTTCTGCATCCCTTACTAGTTATTACCCATGTCATTAAATCTTGTTTTATTCTGTCAGTCCATCTTTTTTTAGGTCACCCTATTTGAAATAAGAATACTGAAATTTTGACTTTACTGAAAAAGTTTAAATTTGTTAGTACATTCACGTACTAATACAAGTTAATTTTTTCTGTAATTATAAAAATAATACAACACAGTTTGTAGTTATCAATGTTATCATTATGTATTTGTGTTGAAACATTTTTGTAGGATTTTTACTTTTCCTGTTGTATTTATAAGTATTTTGATCATTAGCTGAATATTTATATTGGTTTAAAATTCTTAATTAGTAATTGTTCATTATAAATAAGCAATTATGTAATTTTTAATTGAATTTAGCAATATAAATAATATGTTAAGATGTGATAAGATTAAAACAATGCACTACGTTTAATGTTTAATTATTATTTGATACATTATAGTATAAAGTTATTAGTGCATTGTACATATAATATATAAAAAAAAAAATGGATTGTATATTATTACATTTTATATGAAAGAAACATCAGATATTTTAACATAATATTTATATGTCCGGGACAATTTCCAAAACTACTCGCAATCGTCGTTTGATTTTTATTTTTAAATGATATAATGAGTATAATTATATTACGTAAAGCAGGCTTATTTCAATTCTCTAAGTTTACAAGCTTTTGAGTAATTAATTAATAAAAATTATCGTCTAATACGTATAAATATATATTTCGTATATAATTGGCCAATGGCCATTTTATTGTTACTTTCAGTTAAGATATATGTTTTGTTGCACACAGCAACAGAATTTAATTCATGTTTGCTATTTTTGTCGTGTCCCTTAGTTTTCAGTACTAAATACTGAAAATGCGAAATGAAAATCTAATCGTACATACCACAACACTTTCAAATTTTCAATTATAATGCAAAGTCGATGGTATTTTGGAGGATGATTCGCATTCGATAAGCTGCGCTTTATGTAAGTACATAAAACATTTGATTTCTCATTCAGACGTGTATTTTCTGTTATACTTATTTGTCGATTTGTCACAGCAATAGCATTGACATCGAGTACATGTTTTTGTCATGCCTCTTATTCTTTACATTTTTTCATAATTTTTAAATGACAAATTGTGGATGTAAACTAGGTTAGTCTCATAATGAGGCTAATGGGACACATATAACATGAAATAATGAAGTTAGAACTTTGATTAAATTGGTAAATAATGAGAATTCTGTTTCTCTTTACGATTTCCCACATTGATTATACTATTATATGAATGATGATTTGGCATGTTTGATGTTTAACGAGTGTCAATTTTTCTCTATTTAAAATGGAAGGAAAGGTTAACTCTTGTCTGTCTTTTTCGCAAGGGAAAGTTTTTTAAGAAAACATTTTTCCATTACCGAAAATTCTTTTATTTTTTTCTGTTTTCATATTATCGAAAGAGTTTTTAATAAATATCCGTTTTTACAACAAAGCATTTAAAATCATGTGTTTTCTGGGAACAAAGATTATTGAAAATGGTTCAGAGGTAAATTCAAATCGATAAAACATATTATGTATAATAATTTAATTTTTTTTTTAACCGTCAAATAATAAATATAATAATGATAAAAACATAAGAAATGAGTGGGTTGGCTTAGAACAATATTACATATAGTTATAATTTTTTTACACTTTAATAATTTGTTTACCATTAACCTTGATTATTCCATTTGTTTTACCTATCGTTATATTTTATTAACTCGATAGAATGTAACAGTATTAATAGTTTACAAGTTGTGAACACAATTATAATACCATTTATTGTAATATGTTGGTATTTTTTTCAAAATATGGTTCTATGCAGCACTATGAAACATTCCGGAGCAGTGAAGCTGACTGGACCCAAAGGTAAATCGATTTTAGTCTGAATTTTTAGCTAGTGGACTTCTTTGATGCTTAGTTTGTTTGGCCAAAAATCGTGTCAGTTATAAGTATTCGATTTTTTCATTAAAATAAACTTTTTTGTAAATATATTTATTGAAGTCAACAATTAAGTTGTCATTCGTATTTAATTGGCGTTTAGTATGTATTATGATGTATTTGGTGATTATTAACTTAATTTAATAAATTCATCAGTTAGTAGTTATTTATTTGCATACTATTTTTTGCTGGTCAATGTTTTGTTTACGAATTTAAAATATATGTTATGTAGCATCGTTTTAATTTATATCAATTTTGATATCTATACAACTATTTACTCTGCATTGTGTTCAATTATAATTATTTATGTAATTGTATATATAATATGTATTATTTACGTGTATCAGAAAAATAATAATTTTAATTATAATAATAATTATAATTTTTCGACAATTCCTAGGATTTGTTTATCATGCTAAAATATTATAAAAATGTACATCCATAGGTGTCTCCGTGATTAAAGTTGCACAAGATAAATCGAAATTTCCGTGTGCATTGAGCATGCCACCGGACGTGTCCCCGGGTTGCGAATAGGGGAATGCCCTGCAGATATGCAGGGTAGCCGCGAAATAAGCCATACCCAATCGGATATGGACGAATAAGCGGTCGCGGACAAGCTCCACCTAACTCTGGGCTTGGTTGACTGGAGTTAGCAGCCCTTAGCATGCCCTTCGCTGATGAAAAACCGGCTCTCCCAACCCCCAACTCGTAAAGGGGGTCACTTGGCACGGGGATAGTTACGTACCAACGAGGATCCTGTGTGGAAAATGGCGAACCATTACAGTATACAGCTTTACCGCGTCATTCGGGGCTCTGACGCGGCGTACGACCCTTTCCCTAGATTCTCGTGGGAATCATATGGACAGTAAAAAAACCAACAGCGGATCACCGATCGTCCAAACGGTGAGCACGGGGGGGGGACCGGCCAGGGTACCCGTGCTTATGTGGCTGGCGTAGAGACATTGGATGGCAGAACATCCAGTGTAGGACGGAGACAAGGAGATGGAACAGACTTAACACGGGATATGACGACACACAGAATGGGAATAAGTTTTTGGCAGGCCCGCAACAGGGTAGGTAGACAAAATAAGGAGAATAGACAAAAAAAAAAGAAAGAGAAATGCTGCACTTAATAGCTCAAAATAAGGAAGTTATCCGCAAAGCAAAGGAAATGCAAGAATTACCTAGACTTGAGCTGAAACCAATTGTATTTAAAGAAAGATCGGAAAAATGTGTAAGATTCTTTGGAAAAACTTATCAATGTTAATTTAAAAAGAACAATTAATTATAAATTTATTTTTATATAGGTCATTAAGTTGAAAATAGAAAAAAAATAATATAGAAGCACGGACAAATAAAATACAAGAAGAAATGCCAGTTACAAACTCAAATACCATAATAAAAACAAAATTAGTAGATGTTAACGATCACGATAAGTAAGTTTACTCAAATGATTTGGGTAATTTATATGATTTATATTACATTCTAACTTCTTTTCAGAGATATTCACCTAAATGATGAAAAAATAAAAAATATTGAATACTTGATAAGAAAATACGAGAATATGGCCAATTCAAAATTTAGGATAGATTTCTTTGGCCATGTTACTGGGTCTATCAGTTATATTTGCAAAAATAAAGGTGATGGAGCAATACTTGTGTTCCTCTCTGGATGGGAACTAATAACAAAACTTACAACAATTTTAAAAGACAAAGGCTTTGGAGATAAATGTAATATTTGATAATAAATACTATAGTTTAATAGTTATGTCCAATAAACAGCGCTTAAGACTTAACATTACTTAGATTTTAGAACAGTTTTCAATTGTTTTTATTCTTTAAATATTAAACCATGGTTTTCCCTTTATATGTAATAGCAGTCACTGGATTAAGCCTTGATTTTACGAATTGTAAAATTAATTTATTATGAAATATTTTTACATTTTATTAACTACCTATGTAATCAACTTTTATCCGTATCACTGTTCACTCTTTCTCTGTGTAATATATATTTGGGTTAATTGACTGTTTAATCATTTAAATAAATAAATAAATAAATATGTAAACGTTAAACATGTAATTTTCTAATATATTTTTGTATATTATTTTTTAGCTCGCTATTTAGTTATCCCATTTCATTCTATGTTGCCGACGGTCTCTCAAAAATTTGTTTTCGAAGAACCTCCGCAAGGTAAGCTAAATTAGTTTTATTTATTATGATTACAAGTTATCTAATATTCGTTTTTCAGGTGTTCGTAAGATAATACTATCTACAAACATTGCGGAGACCTCGGTCACTATAGATGATGTTGTATATGTTATCAACAACGGGCGTATGAAACTGAAATGTTTTGACGCAGACGATAATATTGGGACGCTTACAGAGGAATGGGTGAGCTTAGCCAATGCTAGGCAACGGCGGGGGAGGGCCGGTCGCGTGAGACCTGGTGTGTGTTACAACTTGTACACCAAGGGGCGTGAACGATCATTCGACGATTACGTGCAACCGGAGATGTTAAGAACAAGCTTGGAAGGTGTCATATTACAAGCTAAGATGTTGTAAGTCGGTATGATAACTCCGTTTTTCGCGAAACTGATGAATCCGCCCCAAATGAAATCTATCGAAGTGTCTTTAAAAGTATGTTTTACTGTTTCGGTGTATTTTACGCTATCTATATTTATTGAAAATCGTGTTCTAATAAATGTGTTTGTTTTTTAGCTATTAACCGATCTAAATGCAATAGACGAGAGAGAGAACCTTACTCCGTTGGGATTGCATCTATCGAAATTGCCTATAAGTCCTCTCGTCGGCAAAATCATCATCATGGGTGTCATGTTCAGGTGCTTAGACACCATACTAACGATCACAGCCAATTTGACTTTCAAAGATCCGTTTGTAATGCCGGTAAGTCGTGGATTTATCCCTTTTTTATATTATTTTGTATACCGTCGCTAAATAATTTTTAATGTTACAGAAAAATGAAGAATCGCAAAGTCGTTGTCGGGAAATGAAAAATCAAATGGACGAAGATCACCGCGTAGTGATCTCCTCATAGTTGTCAAAGTAATGAATGGATATTTACATGATGCCAAACGAGACGGTAGGGTTTCTGAATATTGCCGAGAAAATTTCCTAATGCCCAGTACTATGGAAATGCTTGAAGATTTGAAATCGCAGTATGCGAAATATTTACAAAATCTTGGATTTATAACCATTTTAGACTACACACATAAGGATTATAATACAAACTCAAGCAACATCAAGCTTATAAAATGTGTTCTTGTAGCTGCGTTGTATCCAAATATTGCCATTGGAAAGTAAGAGATTATTAAATATTAAATAGTTATAAGAAGTTGATTGATTATTATTATTATTATTATTATAATTTTTTAGAACTGAAGTAAGACCTGGCGAATTCACCGAATTTTTTTTACTGCCGAGGACGGAAACGTTTCCATACATCCAAAATTGGTCAAATCAATATACAATCACTATAATAGTCCTCTAATACTTTATCACTCAAAACTTAGAACAAAATCAATTTATTTGCTTGATACTACTATGGTTTATCCGTTACCAGTAGTCCTATTTGCAAAAAGCCTCTATACCGACGAAAAAACGGATCATGATACCTCGTTTAGTCTTAATTCTGAAGTCAATTTTACATGTACAACTGAAACAGCAAATCTTCTTAAGGTAATTATTATTATAAATATAACATTTTACAAGCTAAAGTATTATAAATATTATAAATTTAACTATAAATTTCCGAGTGATAAAGTTATAACATACAGTTATTTCAAAGTATAACGTTGCTTTAAATCTTTAAAATGTATTTTTAATACGAATAGTATAATATATAATAAATTTAATTTTGGTAATTTTTATTAAGTATAAAATAATTATGAAATTTAACCCAAAAAACATATCTAACATACTAAATATTTTGATGTAACCTATTATAATTTTATTTACCAAATTATTAATAAAATAAAATTAATCGTCTGGTGTATAATTTTTAGCAAGTAAGAAAAATATTGAGATGGGCAATTGAGCATATAATGTCTCATCCTAATGAAATAAGTTTGAATTCAAATTCAGCAATCGGAAAAACACTAAAGTAAATACTAAATTAATAATGCTTGTAATAAAAAAATGTATAGGTTTACTAAGCCTTACAATTCTCTGACCTCTAGTTGACCTTAGCTGTTTTGCTGGCAGCTTTCGTCAATTTATGTTATATATTTTCTTTTACTTTTGTTTTAGTTATTTATTATAATAATAATATCTTATATGTAATCTTGAAATTTTTTACTTCTTATTTTGATAATGGTAAATTATTAATGTTTTTTTTTCAGGCTTGTTGTAGATATGGTGTCTGCAGAAATATGATACATTCCATCACTCTTTTCAAAATATAAAAAAGATAATGAAATTCATTAAAAATAATTTAATAGTAAATTGTACAGTGAAATGTCTGATAGGGAAATTAATTAGACGGAGAAACAGTGACGGGGATGTGACCTGCTACCAATATAATTTTATTGATAACTGTGTCATTATACATTGTGTGCTGTAAAATAAAGTTATTTTTACTAACTAGCCTCAACATCTGAACAAAATAGTATTAATATTTTAGTTAAAATATTTCCTGCCCTCCTCCCCCCCCCTACAAAGAGGGTCTACGTCTTACTGTCTAGTAATCTAATCTATGGGTACCTAGGGAAATTATTTTTATAGAACTATAAACTATCCTCATTAATTTAATTTTAATTTTAATTGTAACTGTTTTACGTTTAACCATGTCTACCATTATCAACAACTATTTGTAAATTTATAATTTATATATTATTATCCCTCAAAATTAGGTACCATCCATGTAATTGTAATCTGTACTTGTAATAGCATCTAATGCGTTGAAACATTTTAATCACTTAATAAATAAAAAAAAGTCAATTTAGAACTTACTAAATTTCGTAAAGTGTAAAAAATACAAGTGAAAAAAAGTGGATAAATCTATAAGAAAAAATATTGAAACTGAAAAAGGTAAGTCATGCATTTGAGTAGATGGTCGTAAATATAGAGAGTACCTATAAAGTACTAACTTAAAGGGATTATTTGATTCGGTGTACTAATAAAAATTGTCAATCAATTAAGTATAGGTATATGTATACCTATGTAGATAATAATGTGATGAAAGTTCTTAACGTGCTTAATAAACATAATCATAATATAATTTCGGAAAATACTCGTATTATTAGTTGAGAAATAGAAGATTGTAAATTCCGGACGAAGAAAATGTGAAAAAGACTATTTACAAGACCTAATGAAATGATACGACAAAAAACTTTGAAGCACTGAAAATGATTTACACACCACACTGACACCGTTCATTCCGATGTTAAACTATGAAGGAAAAGTACCTATGTACGATCTTCATAAAAAATAAATTATATTATAAATTATTATAATATAATGATAATCTACTTGGACATTTTGATGATGATTTTGCAAATTTTTTATTTTGAAATAAAATTATTGGTCTGTTAACCTGCATCAAAAGTAGCACATCAAATATAGAAATCTGAGGTGGATGTTATTTTAAAGAGGTTTCTTTTGATTTTATGTAATTTGCTCAGTGGTGAACAAAGTGAAAAAAATTATTCTGCGAACTTCTTGGCCTGAAGGGATCGGGATAACTGGGACAACTGCTTTTTGTATCGCGACAAATATTACTTTAAATCGGGTGCATATTATGTTAATTCGTTGTATATTATATATACGTACTACCATGTTCATGCGACCGGCAGAACATATACACGCGTAAAAATCGTTCTATATTTTGTACGTTATTAAATTTAAATTAATGGCGTTTTTATTTTAATATTTATGTGGTCTCAAACATTGTTCGATGATGTTTAGCATTATCCAACTTCTTTTAACTGTCTTGATTCTTAAACTATTACATCGACCAGTATCTAAGTACAAAGGTTATCGAACTAATTTTGATAGTTTTCATACAATGACCATGACAATATTGAGTAAGTATGTTTATTGATAAATATTTTTATATTAGATACAACAAATATTAAATTCAATTAAAGATTAGATTTCTGTACAATAATTTAAGTATATGTATGTACAAATAATAATATAAATCTAATATTATCAAATTATTTTAATAATAAACAAATAAGTACAAAATAAATACTAATCATTAACTTTTTAGTTATATTTTTAACAAAAACAAGTGTTAAATTTTATCTTAAAACACATTTTAATATTGTATAGGTAACTTAAACTTTTTTCAATAATGAAATACAATAGTAAACATATTTTCTTTATTAGGTTGTCACTTGAAAAATAAATCTTGTCTGTAAAACAACATTCAGGCTCATCCATATAGATGACGTATAACATGTTAACAACACTGAATATGATAAGCTTACAAGGTTACTGTGAATTGAAAAATGACTTATGTATAAAATAGATAGGTAACTGATAAACACTTAATATTGTAATCGGCTGTATCGATCTAGGCTTATACATGAAAAAAAAGTTACAATAAGTAGAACACATGAATATAGGTATATAAGGAGAGACAGAAAGTTCTGACATAAGTCACATGTTACTGTTTTACTCGGTATACATATAAATTGGTAGTTATTATTTATGAGTTTATGACTATTCTTACAATAACAGAATAAATTGATTACAATGATAATGTTTTTTTTTTTTCTGCGTGACAACCCTGTGTATCTTTGTATTTCTAATAAATTACTAATTCAATCTTAAAACTATTGTGTAGGTATAAATCAAATATTAATATTACAACAATTTTTGATAACATTTAAAAAATTAATCTCTATACATATTAATTATTATTGATATTTAATTTATATTAATTGTTCATGTTCTGTACAAAATGGTGTACAATTTTCTGAGTCACTTTTTTTTTATCAATATACGTTTGATTAAATTTCAATTTTTAATAATACTTGAAAAAAAAAAAATCAAAATGTACAAGGGCTACGACTTTAAGTGACTTAAAAAGTTATCGATCCATCGCAAAAATGTTCACCATTATTATTATAATATAATTAATATTATTTTTTTTTAAACAGGATTTAGTTGACAAATAATAATAAATATTAGAAATTAAATTGTTTTCAAACTATTTTATATATTATCATTTTTGTGATATGTAAATTGGTATGGTTAAAATTCTAATCATAAGAAAATTTCAAAAACATTAAAATCACATTGGGAACTCTTTGAAACTCTTGAAAGAAAAGTAAAATGAATGCCCGTGAAATAACACGTTTTTACGTAATTATATTCATTTGGCACGTTATCCATTGCTGCCTTCAAGTGTTTATAAATATTAAATGAACAGACAAATAATACACGATAACAAGACAGCGGTAAGGATGTTGTAATTTTCCTCCCAATCGAGTTATTGGACTGCTTCTAATCGGTATCTAACTAATTCATTGACAACATTTATGGTTTTATAATATATTATTTAAATTATATATTTTAATATATTTTTATTCAATCGTAATAATTATTATTTATTAAAAATCAGTGAAATAAATTTAATTTCCATAAATATTGTTTGGGTCATTTGTTGTTATTAATCAACCCATATTGTTACTATTGATACCTATGCTATTATGTGGAGATAGATTTTTGTTATTATGATTTTTTGTCTTCAATAAATAAATAAATAAATAATTTTATCTTTCAAATGCTGTCAAGCATAAAAGTGCAATTATTTATAAAACTAATTTTCGTAATTTTTTTTATTCATAGTTACGAAGTAGAACAAAATGAGATCAAATCTAACTTAGGTACCTACATATTTTTGGTATACTAGTAATAGCGTTAATTTAATATACTCGAAGTTTAAGCCGCGTTCATTTTGGAATCATTTGTTTATATCAACGATCGGCAAAAATTATATTATGGCTTTGAAAAGTCGAAAACTTGATATATAAAATATATATTGTGAATGGTTCTTTTTAATTTTTTTTTTTTTTTTTTAACAGAAATAATTTCGTAAAAATGTGAACTCGCGGAATGCGACATGGATCAGGTTAGCTTACATACTATTGAGTAGTAAATGTGACGACGCTTTAGTACTATAGTAATTAGTAGGTATGTAGTTGCTTTACTGTCACAACCAGGGCAGTGCTTAGATGTTAGGATGCGATGTTGCCTCCGTACACCCCCATGGCACTTATTTATACGTATAGTTATTAGTTTATAGGACAGAATAAACAAATTAATCAGGACTCGAGAAAAATCCTTGCACAATAAACTACGTTGGAAGTAGTAAAATTGATAATAATATAATGATGTAGGTATAGTTGGATTTAGTTTTTGGATACTTATATTTCATCTTAAATAATCTCTAATAAACTATTAAAAAACGATAACTGTAATAAGTTAACTGACTTTTGTATATTGACCCTCACCCTACTCCTATTCAAAGTTCAAAATGCTACTACCGACGATTACAAATTATACATTCAAAGCACTCGTGTTGTTTTCGATTATTTCTCTACGGATTCCTCTACGGACGTTTCGTTTGAACGGAATTCGGACTGATATTACATACCGTTGAAGTAAAGTTTTGCGTCCGGAACGTCATTATTCGCTGATACGCACGCTAACGAGGGTCCGATAGCCCCAGAGGGATCGTTCGTGTGGTCGTTTGAGAAAAATTAAATTACATAAAATGAAGTAAGACACACTATACAATACGCACATACATATACATACATATTATATCATAATTTCAAACATTTTCCGCACATTTAGCAAGAGGGAGAAACAATAGACGAGGAAATACGTCGACATGTACTTGCGGGTGTGCAATGTTTGTTATTTGTTTTACAATAATCTGTCCCGTAACGGAAGCGTGTTGGGCACCGCGTGGGATAATAAAAACAACATATTATCTGATGGAAAATTTTTGGCAAAGGTGCGTGTCCAGAACTCCAGAGTCTAATTTCGGGAGGCGATTGCTGATAAAATTTTCAATCTGTTATAGCGTCTATCTATACTAGTGTTTCCCAACCGGTGGTCCGTGGGCCAATCATAGGTGGTCCGCGGTACCTTTCTTCGTTTTCTATTTTAATAATAAAATAACGTAAAATAATAAAAATTAACGTTTTTCAATAAATTTTGTGTATTTTTGTTAATGAACAAAAAACAAAAAAAAGGTCAGGTCTTCCTAGTTCGCGTAAAATTGAGATGGTTCGCAACCTATAAAATATTGTCGAAGTGGTTCGTGGTGGTAAAAAGGTTGGGAAACACTGATCTATACCTACTGTTGTGATCACGGGGTGCATAGTAACGTGAAAGTTGAGCCTATATAATATATTATACATCAAAGTTATCAAAGGTTGGAAGGTATTTGGTTTTTTTTTCTCCAAAACTGTCCCGATTTTTTGGATCGTAGTGGACGGGAGGGGGGAGGGCATTTGTCTTTCTGAATATACGTGTTGCCCTCTGTTGTCGGAGCACACAGGACGACAACAATTTCTCGCACGATCTTGAGCCTATTACTGCGAAAAATTCGAGCGTTGTTGAATACGGGAATTTGAAGTTTGTTTTTATTTTTTATATTATTCACGGACATTTTGACTTTGTTATATATATATTGTTTTTAAACACAAATACATAATAATATTATAAATAAATATATCCAAACACAGACACACATATATTATGTTATATATATATGTATGAATTATAATATATACATTTCGCCATTTTGGGTCGTTGAGTGTTTTCAATACTACAGGTCTCTGGCAGTGAAGATGAGCAAAAACGGTACGATCATAGCGCTGACGATCGGGGGGCACAGCGGAATGCTGCCTTGGCCGTGGTGCATTGCGGCCGGGTGTTCACCTGAAAAAGTACGAGGAAAATTCAATACAACACGGTGATACAATTAATATAAGTATTTATATAGCATATAAGGCCGCGTTAAAATGCAATCGGACGCGCATTCTTATATAATGTTCTCGTCGGAAAACAAGGTATTTACCAATTAAATTCCTCGAGTACCCGCGCGGTTTTTGAGTCTCGAAATAAGTTCCCGATTTCATGAAATATATTAATATTGTATAGTAACATAGTATAAAACATACAACCTTAGAACTTAGGTTTAATTTCGAATACGGTACTTATACTTTTATTTTTAAATTAAGGGAGGGACCTTCTAACCAGTTACTCAGTGGAAGCACGTGCCACAATAGTCCTGGAAGTTTCTGTTTAATTTCAACATGCAGACTTACCTACTTCTTAGTATAGTTACAGTTAAGAAATACCGAGTTTGATAATGTTTTTAAATTTAAATGTATTTATTTTCAATACTTCATAAGAATTATAAATTATGACTTCGATGATTATTATTTATTCTTACTTATGTATATAGTTAACAAACTGTTAATACATTAACAATGTACTACAAAATGTTTACTAATATTGAGTTATGCTTCTGCAAATTATTAACGTCATGCATACGATTTTTAGTGAATTTTATACAAGTCAGTTATTTACAGACAAATGCCATTTTAGCTATTAATATACAGTAGATGCGACTATTACAAGACTCAATAAGGATAAAAGATTCAACCACTTTTTGGATCACCTAAAACGGTCTGGAAGTATCAAAAAAAAAAAAAAAATAAATAAAAATTTGGTTATAAGACTCAAAGTACGTAAAAAAATCGTAGAAAATAAATTTTTGTGATATTTCTTATTGCTGGTTTCTAATCATGTAATCAACTATGTACATAACATTTTATCGCATTTCAAATTAATCGCAATTAATGTTATTTTCATGATGGCATTAATAAATGAAAACAATAAAAACAAGCTAAAAATCACAATTGTTTTTAAAGTATATATCATAAGTAATATTAATTGTGTAAATGCAAAATTGAAATATTAAACGCCAATTGATATTATTACCAATAATAATAATTGTACAGTATAATAATTGTAATATTTGTATTAATTTGTAATACAAGTAATAAAATAAAAGATAAAAATCTATGCAAGTTATTTAATAATAATATGTAATAATATCTAATATATAATCGCAAAAGTAGCAAAATAAATTTAATGTCATGTATATATTTAATAAAAATGTACGTTTTTACCCGCTTCGCCTACACCATTCATTCAGTTATAAGACTCACTTTGTGCTGGTTCGTACGTGATTCTTATAAGCGGCGTTTACTGTATATTTGAATGCATCATGCATGCATAAGATAATTCACCACCGTGGTAGGTAGGTATACCACTGTAGTGGTTTTTATAGTTAATAATAATTAATCTAATAATTGTAATTTAGTTATGCGTGTTCAGCTTTTAACTTAGTCTAATTGGCTGTTCAGATATATAAAATGTACAGAAAAAAACGCACGTGTACGGGATTATTTTGGTCTGATCTGCTATAGACAGCTCTATATAATGTTATTTTTTCCATTGCACAAAAAAGGCAAACGTTTTAGAATATTAATTGTTATCTATTACAAAATATGATTTCAAATAATTTTGTCATCCATCAGATAATTATTCTTGCTGTTATTATAGTTTGAATTGATGAGAAAATCTCGCGAGTCGTGCCACACCCAGTGCAGCCATTCCTCGCGCGGGCTCGTCCGATGTCGTTATGTTAAATAATACTACAACGGCTGTTTAAGTGACCATTGGCGGTCTTGTCCGTTTTGAGCGGTCGTACATTTTTTTCATCCTGTATGTATCTTCCTCCCACCATTTCTCCCCAATCTAAGACACTTATAGCTGACGAAGAGGAGAGTGGGGCCCCATGGCGCTCGCAGATTCTCATATTTTACAGGTGTTAAGAATATATTATTATTATTGTTTTCGGTCTAATAATAATAATAATAATAATATAGTGGCGCCGGAACAATAGCTGCTGTGCTCTCGCGTTGCAATAATAATATATTATTATCAAAAGCGGCGGTGGTGACGACGGGGCTCTGAGACCGCGCGATCCATTCTTCGGGGTTCGGCGATATTTCAGTGCGTTGCGTTGTATAATAATGCATCCACACCGTACTCTACTACTATACGCGGCCGATTGTGATTAATAGCGACAGACATCGGCACAATGGGATTGAACCTAACGGGATTAATATCATTATTGTTACGATTATTATCTGAACCTCGATATGCATAACTAAATATACATTATATACGTGTACACCACGGGTAAATACGATCGGAGTCGGGTGTGGTTTAAAACGATATTTCTGAGAAAGTAAGTGCGTTATTATTGTCGTCTTCGTCGTCGTTGTTGTTATTACGTTATGACACTCGAAATGTTAAAATAAGATAGAGTTAACATAAGTATACTTCTACGATGCGGTCGAGAGACCGGCAAGTGGTTCACCGTTTACACAAATACGAAAAGCTTAGTGAATAACCGATAGTATATATGTTGTACTCCACGGGGTAGTTGCACACAATCCTAGTAAAGCTAGGGTAGACAAATAGGGGAAGGAGAGTGAGAAATATCTATAATGCCTTGAATTTTAATGGTTTTCTTCTCATGGTTTTTTTTTTTTTTTTGAGAACAGATGAACAGGTGATCACCCTGTTTTGGATCAACCTCTGCGGAGAGAGAATTTTCGACGAATGCTAATAGTGTTCAGCGAAAAGTTTCATGATTTTGATTACAGGAAGACAATCGAATAACACAAATAATAATAAAATAAAATAAAACCTTAGTAAAAACAGTTGTTGCATTTTAATTGTTCGTACATAGCCTGAAATAATGTAATTGTAACACAACCGGTATTAAACGGAATACTTGATAGTTGAAATTCGACAACGTTTAAAGTATCCCCTCATCGCCTTGACTTATATATATATATATATATTTTATAATGTAATGCACATCACGGTGTACGTATACTAACGCCTATATGCACGGTGCCAGAGGAACGATTCGTATGCTGTTTAAATCCTCGTGCCACTTATTTCGTTTGTGTACGCTCGTAATTTTTAATTTTCAGTATCACAATATTTTCGTTGCGAGTAAAATAAAATAATACCATCGGAAAAGGATACAAGTGTGTAATAATAGGAGTGGATGTTATTATGTCAATAAAACAAACGGCCGTATATATTATAATATGTGTTTTCGAGGATAATTTAAGGCCACCAACCGTTTAATATATGAACCCTGACGGTGGCCGAATTTGCATTTGACGGATCGCAAGAGTAGTAGCCGGTATCCGAAGACGACGCCTTTTGAATTAATAATCTGCTGCTGGTGGTCGACCCTTTTTCCGTTACTAGGCTTATTCCGCCTCGCGGAGAATCGAAATTTATGGGCTGTGAACCGCAACATACGCACATAAAAAAAAAAAAAACATGTAGCAAAATGTATCATTTTGAAAACCAAATCCGATAAAGGACCATTCTTCTTAGTCAATGTTGTTGAAAGTAGAACGTAAATTGTTCCACTCACTTGTTTTTCGTGAGTCCAGCCGACGGTCGGCGGAGGTTCGGGAGCGAATTGCACCAAGCAGGTGAGGTTTATCGTACTACCCTGATCGATGAACAGCTCCGGACCACCTAGTATTTCGGTAGTAGGTTCTGAAAAATAAAACAATATTGTTTAAAAAAAATAAAAAATAAAATACATTGCAGCAATACGCGCGTGTTCAGACAATAAGGAATCGTGACTATAAAGTTCCATTCCAATCGATAATTATAAATAATATTTTGAGATATTTCTTAGACGCAACTATTTAAATTACTTACATCAAAAACAAAATAATACAGTAAAACATTATTATAATAATTTGTTTACAAACTCTTTCGATTTCTGAAAAGTGGTAAAAGCATAAAGTGTTTGAAAATTGATAATCAGACGATAAAAGTGTTTCATATAGTATATTATAATACCATGTAAAATGATTATGAATAATAATTAATAATAAAAATCAATCTATTCTAAACAGTCTGCAAATATTTCAAACCGAAAAGATGATCTCTTCGCAGAGCGTATCGTCGAAGTGAATCAAATATAATCTTTAAAAAGCAATTAATGAAATCACCTGTCACTAAAATTACCCTATTAGTTTGCAATTAATTATATTGATTACAAATGATTATATTATTTTTGACACGGTCAGTATCATTGTGATGTAGGTGTAGCTCCGTTTTCAAACTGTTCAAATTGCACTAATCAATTTAATTAACTAGAAAACTGTAATAAATCGTGATTGCTGGTCTTTTTCGTCTTATACGCTCTTTAAAGTTAATGCATACGAGTATAATAATATATACATTAAGATTATAACTTATTATTTTTAAAATCACATTCAACAGTATAGAATACAGGTCGAACTACTATTAACATTTAAAACTTTTATCTATATCGTTTTGTTAGATACAATGTATATGGCTGAGAATAATAAATGGTACGAATGCATAAATAACTGTAGTGGGTTTGAAACTCACAATTTATAATGTTATTATATTGTTTGCTATTTTAGTATTTGCTCTTGCCTCTTGGTAACTAATAAATCGAAAATTTTGAATTACAAAAGGAAATCAATCTTACCGTTTCATTATCTACAATACTCGTCACTATATTCACTATTTAATATTATTTCCCATAGACAGAGTTATGTTGAGTGTTGTTAAACGTATTGAACGATTGATTTTTTTTTATTGTGATAGAATATTGATCTAGAAATGTTCAACTCTTGTAAGTATAATACACTATGTATAAAAAGCTGTGAATAAACGTTTATCATAAATACTATTTTAATCCGATGTTATTATTAAACATTGTTTGTACTTGAGCTGTTCTGAGGGATTATAAATTTAAGCAAACAAATCAGATTCGTTTTCACTAACTAGGATGTTTTATCAAAGATTATAAAACAGAAAATATACTAATATTTTGCATACAAACAGTATAGCCAATTTTTAAACAGTTATTATAGTTCACTATTAATTTATTTGGTTGGACTATTAGCAACACTAGAGTGTGTTTACTTTACATAAATTATAATTTACATCGATTGGCATAAAAAATAATGAAAAATTAATGAAAATTCAATATTATTATGCATTTTGTTTTTAAAGAGAATTCTTTGGCAAATAATTTGAAATATTAAACAACTAAAATACTAAACATTTATACGTTTACAGATAGAGAAGGATTTACCTCATAAGAAATCAAACAATTTTAACTTACATCTAAAATAATATTATTTATGAAAACTAGAGTTTTACAAACCATCCGTCGCTGTTTTATAAGCAAATTGTAAGTAAAACTATATGGCTATAAAGAAAAATATCATACAATTATAACCATAAAGTTGATCACGGATAGTATTTCATTGGTGTATAAATAGAAAAACGTTTAATACTGCACAAAAAACCCGTTCATTTTTTATCAAAGAACATGTATTTTAGCAACAACGTTGTAAGTGACTAACTCGAGAAATCACAGCAGACTAATAATTATATAAATGAAAATAAATTATTTCCAGTGTTAGCTTTGGTGAAAGTTCATATAATTTCGGTTTTTGTACAATAGTTTTTGAATTGACAAGTTCTAAATTGATAGCGATATATTATTACAGTGAAATATCATAAATATTTTTATTTTTTATTGGGCACCTAACTCGATTTATGTATAATGTCACCTGGAAAAAAAAAAAAACGCGTCCTATCTAGTTAACATTTAGTTTGACAGCGAAGTTACATTAAACACGAACACTCCACGGTGGTAGTGATAGGGATGGGGGGGGGTGGTTTAATTCGAGCATTATGCACGTAATAATGAAATGTAATTTAAAAAAATAAAATTAAAAATGTATTAATGCGTAGCAATCCCTGTGGGGTAATAACATGGAAATAAAAATTGAAACATTCATATGCGCAGCGGCCTGGCCGCCGTCGTTGTCGCCGCCGTCAGCCGGTATTTTCTATTAAAAAACTGTCACCCTCGATCTAGAACGTTATCTGTATACACATTCGTTCGAAGTAGGGCCACCACGTGTACACACACACACACACACACACACACACACACACACACACACACACACACACACACACACACACACACACACACACACACACACACACACACATATATAATTTTTTTTTTTCGCCTTAATAATTGTCACCGTGTGTACTTGGATAGAATATGATATCGTTTTTCCCTTTTTTTGTTTTCTTTATTTTTACCGCGTATGTGTGTTTTTTACACACGCGTTTTAAGTGAACACGATATATTATATTTTATTCATTTTTTTTTTTATTATATTTAAAAAAATGCAGTGAAAATACAGTTGAAATAGTTATTTTTGTGTTTAAATTTGGCTCGTCTGAGGGTTTTACTATTACGCAAGAAATGTCTATTTTCAAGTTAATAATATGAAACCTGTATTATATGCATTTATACAAAAAATGTGCATTTTATTTTACGATGTTTCGACTCAATTTCTAATAGAAAATAAAGAGAATTGTATCACACAAACACCTTCAGTGGATAGCGTAAGGTTTTAAAATTAACAAAAAAAAAAAAAAAAAACAACTTCTAAACTCGATCAATTATGGTATAATTTGGTTCCGGAAAACCATTATTTTTAAGATTAATGGTAATATAATGGTTAGATAACAGTTATACCGAACTAAAGCTAAATTTTATTTTAATTTATTTTTTACACAAAACAATTCAACACAAAATCTATTGGACATTTTTTTTCTGCAATTGTCAGCCATTATAATAAAAAGACCGGAGGCACCATGTCAACGTCATAGAACTTTTGTCAAATGACAAGCTATGAAGTTTTAATAATAATAATACTAAAATTAAATGCACATATACATTATACATATACTATGTGCACACTTTACATACACATAAATACAGAGTGATCTATTAAGGATGTTCCTTTTTTATGTATATGCTTTGTGTTTTTTCAAATTATGATTTTTGTACTATAAGACCATACTTTCCAATACCTAGATTTTCGTACCACTCTTAAGGAGGGTATCCTGTGGCGACTTAGACTTTTGTTTTTCAAATGGGAACAATATTTTTTTATGCAAATATAATTATTTAATTTTTTTTTTTTTTTTATTTTCGATGTTACACAGTCGATTAATAACTTGAGCCAGTACATTCTGAGGTATTCAACTTTATTTATGACATTATATCATTGTCTTGTACAACAAAATATTATAATGTAATTGGTGCAATATAAATATGCTGTAGTTTGTCGATTTACTTATCACATTGCCAACTGTTTCGTGATAACACGCATTTAATTAAGGTAATTACATTAAGGTAGATGTTTATCGTTGGTACTACAACAATTATTAAATGTTTATTGAATTTACTGTCTACACCGCAATTATAGATAGGCTATCTATAATAACCGTACCCTACAAATGTGAAAAAATTCTGTGCAATATTTTGAAGCTATAACGATAAAAGGAAATAATCAATAATATATACTAATTATTTTACACTTTTCATATTACGCAATTAATTTAGATAATTCCGAAAGTATTGCTCCACATTTTGACGACGTTATAGAAAAAATTCCATACGATTAAACTACATAATTATTTGCATTATATAAATAAAGTTCTTATTTAAAAAACATAATTGGTATTGCTCCACGATACTCCTTAAGTGATGTAAAAATCTAAGTATTGAAAAATGTTATATTTTACTAAACATATTTTTTCCTTAAATAAGAATTTGAAAAAAGCAAAATATAAGCATAAAAAAGGGCCGAGCATTCTGAATGGTTAACCTTCTATACAATCATACTTATATGACAAAATACGAATGCACAAAATGTACAATGATTTTTCTTTTGCTCCACTGTCCACATTAGCGTACAGAAGTTCTGAAGCACACTATAATTATTTAATGAAATCCATTTCAAATAACCACTCCAGATTGCTTCTATTGTAAAATCTAATAAAATTCATATTGAGATTCTCAACGAAAATCCAAAATCAAATCAGAGAAGCACCGAGATTTCATTCGATTATTGTTGTCTTGGAAACTCACCTAATCATATTGACACAACGCACTATTATTGTTTACAATATTTTTAAGATTTGGTTATAGACCCTACAGGCTATAGTTAGTAATTTTACTTCAATTCTCAATGTAAATACATTTAAAAATGACATTACACATAGTAGGTGTTTAAGTATCATATTATAGTTTTGTATAATATATACCTAGGATGGGCAACTCAAAGTTACTAGAGTGTCAATTTTTAGAAGATAGATTAAAATCGGGTCAGAGCATGGAGAGCAAAAAAAAAAAAAAAAAAGGTCAATCAAAATATGTATACATTTTATAGAATTTATTTTGTCTATAATAAAAACTTCATTTATAAAAAAAACTATAGACGATAAACTTTAAAATTGTATGATGTTAAATGTTATTTGAAAATGTAGCACGAGCCAAATAAAAAAGGTTCGTGGGCCTCCAGTTGCTTAGCCCTGATAATAATATCCCCGTTGTATTTGGGCATTTTAAGTTACACCGGTGGAGGTATTTGAAGGAGGATTACCAAAAATCCATTACCAGAACCAACAAGTTCAAATACCGTGAAATCCCCTGAGAACTCCTTAACAGTTGATTTTATATTGTAATGATATTCAATTTCATTATTTCATTTTATTTTTTATACATATTAAAATATTAATTGAATTTATTTGTATTTATATTGATGAGGTTTTAAATTTAAATTTAAAGATTTAAATAAACTATGCAAATTTACAAATTTCGGTGTTAGAATTTCAGATGACAGATGCAACTCTTATGTAATTAGAATACAAGATTTTGAGATCTTAATAAACTACAATAACATATTTTTCTTATAATATTACAAAATAAAAATAAAAATAAAAATGAAAATGAAATAAAATAAAACAATATTACTGGCAAAATATTTAATACTGTAAAATTACGGAATATGAATAATATAATTTTCCATGTGCACTCCCACTTTTCGATTTCATCGAGACGAATTGAAATATTTTCGGTTAAATTTTCAACTTAATCAGAACTTAATACATCACTATCTTCAGAATATAAGTTAATTTCAACGTTCACTGTAGTGGAAAAGTCAGGTATGTGAATTAATTGAATACTAATGAAGGTTGAACTTATTGTGGTATACCTGCCTTTATTTTGTATAATAACAGAGTTAGTATCATTTATTCGAACTGTAAAACTGCAAGAACACAGTAATTATTTAATTAGATTGAAGATTAATGCGTATGGAACAGTATTTTAAACGTTTTAATTCGTGTAGCACATCGTAAAGACAGACCCAATTAAAAGCTTGAGTTCTACTTAGAAAGAATGGTCCGGTATGTTATTCTTTTATTCAAACCCATTGCTTATGATGTGCTTGGTAATATGAAGCAATTGTTGATTTGTTGAATGGTTTGATTTAAAACCTAATTGAAAGTGAGGTATATCGTTTTTTGTGTTTTGACCTGAAGTGGAGTATTGATTCTCCGTAGTAAAAAAAAAAAAATTAAACGATTACGTAATCAATAAATAAAATCGGTGCAGATATACAACCTGCTTTAACGCGACTGCTGCACTTAGTCCAACTGGTCGATTTTATAGTGCCGATAAGACGACGTGTAACTTGAAGGCGGAAGTGACGAAACGTGTTAAAACCATAGGTACATAGACACATAGACTATAGACGGAAAGCGGGTACATACTTGTCGCTCAAAATTGCTGTATCATACGGAACCACAGAGAAAATATAAATCGGACGACTTGACAAATCGAATAATTCGAGAAGTAACACAAGGTATTGACATTTAGGAAAGTCTACTCTGCAATGAACTGCATGGATGATCGCTGAAAATAATTTTTGTCATCAGCCGCTGACACGAAATTGATTATATCATCTAAAGCATTGAGTCGGAAAATAATAATAATAAAAAAGTTTATCACTCACGTCGTTCTAATGCAATTTATAAAGAATATTGGCGATGAAAAATCAATTGCATCGTACGACTTTCCATTAATCATAGTATAGTTATTAATTAATAAACATACATTTCAATCGTTATTCAAAGGCTTACAAAATTATTCTTGAATTTAATATTATGATTTTTTCAATCACCTATCAGATGAAATAGTTTATAAACTCGTATATTAGAAATGTATAGTGTATTATTAATTTTAAAGTGAAATCCTCAGAAGCCACTCCTTGATTGAACTCTTAGCTCAAAAATATTAAGTATAATTACGAATGAATAATTTAAATTAATTTAGTATTAATGTTTATAAATAAATTATAATTGGAATTCATTTGAAGAGTTACTTTTGGCAACTTTATTTTTTGGATACAAAAAAAAAAATTATCCGGAAAATGGCTAGTAAGTAAACAACTAAAGTTTTAACTCTTATTTCAAGAAAACTTCGAAAAACTATGCATTTTTGAAGATTTTGCATTTCGAGTGCCATGAAAAACTTTTAGTTTTAATTTTTAAACAAGAAAAAACTAAAAGTGATTTTTTGACCAAAAGCATTATGACGTGTATAACCTATTTATCGATTGAAAGTTCAACAAGAATTGTTCTCAAGAGCTTAGATTGGAAATATTTTTGATTTCCTAGTAATTTAAAACGAAAAACTACGAGAAAACGGTAGAATTTACGAAATAATACAATTCTTCTCGTAACCAATGATGAATGTTTTTGGTCACCAAGGCCGAAGTACACTTGAAATTCGTTTTATCTAATAAGCGATAAGATTTACAAAACTACAGTACAAATTTCTAAATTTTTACTGAATATTACAATGGAAATTTCTTTCTGGTCAATGATCTTGATTAGCTGGGCAGCGTTTACGACCACCAGATTGTGCCAGGCATTGTACAATCTATTTAATTTTAAATTATTATTAATAAAGGTTTCTATTCTACATTAAATCATGTTATTAGCCTATTGATAAGCCCATGCTAGGTTTAGCCATCATATGTATCGGAAGAGGAACTGTAAATGGTCGGTTGGTTAGAATATGTAGCGCAAGAAACCGTGCTTCATTAATGAATTCCCGGATGGCTTCACGATAAACCATTACGTTTCTACGAATCTTATTGCAGAATGTGCACATTATATCATACGGAAAGTAAGGTTATAAATTAAAAAAAACTTGATTATAATAAGTTATTATTGTATGAAAAGTATTCTATATGGATAAAGAGCCAGAAAAATTGGGGTGGAGGCGGATTGAATCCTTAAAACAATTTCCAACGCGGCCTCTGCTCTGTTAAATTCAATTTCGACCCGATCAAATTTAAAATATGAATTCATCATATTATTCTATTCTATACACCGATGTGCGTACAATACGTCAATGCTATTATTAGCCATTAGAACAGTGATTTTATTTTATCTTTTACGTATTTATCAGTTAGAGCACGTGATAGAAACGAAGGTATATACACATATTATGTATATTTACGTTAATCGATTTGATTGGAGTTTACGCGCGTACATAATACATATATTAACATGTATGCGTTTATTTATTATGTACTCGTGTAATATGCATGTTTAACCGTTTATTACGTTTCAGAAATACGGACATTTATGCGACGAATGCGTGGACGAAAATTCGATGATTGAATTATTATAACAATAATACGACGTTTCAGGGGTTTGGAGCCAAATTACTGATGCAAATGTGGCAATCGAATGGGTACGGGTAGAAAACTCGTATTAGTCTTGACACACACATACACAGGTGTATACAGAGTTATTACTGGTATTGTATAATGTATTTTGTGCACTACGTATGTACATGGATGTACAGATGTATCGCAAACCCTATAATATTGCGTGTCCATGTACGAGACTCCTCCTTTTAGAATGCTAAACGATCATATAGATACGGCCGGAAGATTATGCGTATAAGCTGTGGATAAAATGTTTCTATTTAGAAATTCGAACGCGATATTAAAAAGAAAAACGACCGGAATAAACGAGTGTGTCGTACTATAATATTATTATAAAAATATTAGTATATTGTTGTGGAAGTGCTGGTAACCCTTAAATAGTTCCTCTAATGAGAACACTCGACAAATAATAATCAGATCAAGCCAGCATCCAGTCTTCTCGGAATTATTTTAATCTGCCGACAGATTATAAGCGCCACATGTATGTGAGCGATATCAAATCAGCTCTGATGTGTGTATAATACTAAGGAACAATGTTGAATGTGTACAATTTTAATTAGTTCCAAAATATTTTTTTACATATTTTTCAACGATTTAGTGAGTAATGTAATTTGTATTGAAATCGAGAGTGTAATCTACTCGTACTTCTACTTAAAAAGTATAAAACAATTAAAATATTAAAAATTAGTCGAATCGAGCATTCGTACAATATTTATTATATAATATTGATTTATTTTTAAGATTGTAGGATGTAATTGTAGGATTGTAGTAAGTAACGATTGTAGGACAGGAGTCGATACTTTAAACGGTTGCAAAATTTTTTCGATGGTGACCACATAAATATACTAAGACATAAGAAAATAACATAAAATTTATCTTCTATAAAATATAATAATTGTAAAAAATACATATTTTAATTAAAAGTTAATGTTTATATTATAAATTTTTTATTAATTTAAAATATCTGTTGTTTATAAATATTGATGCTTGGAAAATTTTCACCGTTATTTAAAATAAAATCGTACACTTTCCGTAAATTTTATATAGAGGCATCAACATAATATTGATATTTTTGTGGTCCTTTTAAACGAGAATTCAAAAACTTTATCTGTGATGTAGGTGAAAGTTGGCAGTTACTGACATTTTATGTAAGAGTGGAACGAAAAAATGTTTAAATATTTTAGAAAATACACTAGTGATAAAGAATTTAAGACTCGAATCGTATCCAAAATATCTAGGACGAAACCTGAATAAAAAGTATGAAATAACTATTTGGGTTCACTGGATGAATTAAAAATCAACCATTGTTTGGATACTCTTATTTATAGGCATTATAATTAACTATCAATAAGGGATCTGATGTTATTGACCTAAAACATCTAAAAAATATGCATGCACATAGATATATACACTTAGAATCACTGGTAGGTATACGCATTTTAAATATTTAATTATAATTGTAATTAAAATGTTGGTTGACAAATTTGATGATAATAAATTAAAAAAGAATAATATTTTAAATAATAAAAATGATGAAAAAGACAAAAAAAAAAAAAATTCAACATTTAAATTTGAAAATCTTAATATTCGTACAATACAGTACAATACAGTCGTCTTGATTCATTTCAATATCTGAAAAAAAGCTGTTGGTACGATTTAAATAAATTGACATATGGTGGTTACTTTAGTCAATAAGAAATAATGAGTTTAATCGGTTTTTCGTAATTGATTTATCGATGTTATGGGTTATAACTTATGTCTTATAATGAATAATATGAATACCATATTTCTATATTTAAAGTGCTCAATGCTCGAGAGTGTAATAATAATTGGCTAAATTAAAATTGTTTAGTAAAAATATAATAAAAATGTAATAAAAATGCTAAAAAGCAAAATAAAATAATAACCTATGAATTCCGAGTCTTAATAATCAATACCATTAACACGGGCGTTAGGTTTAATTTTTGCATCGAATTTTCCAGCGATATTTTAACGCAACAGTTTTTTTCGTGTGTGATCCTCATATTTGCTCTGTTTGTTTTTTTTCTAAAAGTGATTTGCATATAAATGCGATGCGAATATTGGGCTTTACCAATGATCAATATTGTCATGGATAATATATTATTTTTAAATCAAGTAACCAGTATTTTATAACAATGATATAGATTTAAATGTAATGCTATGATTAATCTAATGATTCTAATGTCTTGAAAGGCTTCAGAGCAGTTATAAATTATAGCTCATTATAAGAAAAATCTAAAATACTAAAATGAAACCTAAATGACATTCTAAATATTTTGGCAGTGAATCAAGAATTTTTTTAAACAATCAAATTATATGCTTTAATTTAGATTAAGCCATTTAATACTATCTACGTATTAAATGATCAAGTTTGTTATTAAAAAGGCATATTTTATTTTTTATAGAATATTCGTATTTTTTTTCAAATATTGTTCATAGATATTTGGCTTTTTAGCATTTTTACTATGTATCAAAGACATTGTATCGAGAAAATCTGAACGCTTGGAACAATCAACATTTGCATCGTTAACCGTTTGTTTAGGTCAGTAATTTCAATTTACAAGACTTAATATTATATACCAAGCCGTAATCGTACCTATCTATACCGAAATTACTCGTCTTATCATGTTGATCATCATCAATTCGTCTTATCATTGTCACATGGCTGGTCTCTGATTTGGCATTTTCACAGATTATGTTTAAAACGTTAGTAGACTGATTGTAATAAAAATCGACGATTACAGCGTTAAAAATATTTTTCTTAATGATTTGAAATCTAATGCACGTAACAATATCATACTCGTATTATAATGTTAATGAATCATATTTAGTAAGAATACATTATTATTATGTTGGATATATTTTTTTGCACTATGAAAAATATAATTTATTACGGAGGTAATATCGATTCCGGATGCCGTCGAATTTATTATGGTACAGGTAGGTGAGGTTGATTATTTGTTGCATTATAAATTATGAGTTCAACAAATCTGATACAGACGTTTTATTCTCCTACCTCTCTCCACGTCTGTCTGTGATGGTTTAAAATGTTACAGTGTAACGCTTTAGTAATTATAATGTATTGTTTGTTTCGAAGTTACCGCGATAGACTTTAATCAAAGGTGTTTATTTTCACATAATTTTAAATTTTTAACAAAAATAATATGTGGCTCATTCATTGAAGTCATCGATATTCACAAACGAACAAGTTCACAGCATATTTGTACAGTCTTTAGTATTTCATTTGTCACGTGCATGTTAGCCGATTGCAGTAAGTAGTATATTATAACTAACATCTAGAATGGTTTTTTAAATTCATGTCTGTAAAATGAAAAATATTAAATTGTTATTATCTTACCATGCGGTCCATATTTATGTTTTCAATTTTTAATTCAAACTTTTATCACTTTGTTTTATAAATGTTCAATAGTTTTTTAGCAAGTAAATGATTTTAGTATTGTCTTTACCTTATACAGTATTAAACGGTCAGATTTCATATGTAATTTAATATTTTTTATTTTTACTTAGGAAGATTTGATAAAACTTAAATAATTGACAATTTATTATCAATGATAATAAATAAAGTACAACTAAAGAAATTTCAGATGGTGATGGATTCATTATCTGTCTATTCAAATGTTTTTCGTAGTGAATTTCCTGTTGTATCATTATTGTTATTGTTAAACATTTTTTACTCGGGTTACTATAAAGATACATATTGTATAAAATTTACATTATTATTTTGATAACATTTTATACTTAATCAACTACAACGTTGATTGATTGACCATTTTAACGAACTTTATAATACTTATTTTAAGCTTGGATATATATATAGTAATCATGGTTGACTAATAATTATAATCAAATATGATTTCCGTAATCCAACCTAAACCGGTATATAAACTGTTTTTGTGAAACTAATTTAATATAGGTCATAGGGTATAATTTTCTGAAAAATTCACGGATTGCCATTATTAAATCCAATTGGTCAATGGTCACTGTTTGCCAATGGATTTTATTTTTAATAAACTTAACCTACAGAAAATGATTTAATTAAATTTGCTGGTTACACATTTCGGACACGTAATTTGGGACAACACTATATTTCTTCTGCGTACATGGGTTTCACAGTGGCGTGCTCAGCATTTCGAGTAATTACTTCCAACTTCTCTAATTCTATGTTTATAATATGTATAATGCGCATCATAAAATTATATTGTAGCATAGTACTTCACATTATTATAATATACCATACATTTATATATGCCCATATTATAAATATTACAACATGTGCATTGGTTGGATGTTAGAAGTAGATTACAATTAGGTATACACTATGATTAGCGAGTTCGTTGTTTACATTTATCTTTAAATTTACTTACGTTTTATTTAGGTGTAAAAAATATCTACAGCAAAAATAATGTGTTAAATTAAACCTTCATCAATACAATTTTCAATTATGATTACAAACAAGTATAATACCGGTGTCGCCCAAAAAGTAAAAATGTGTAATATAATATATTATACATATAGTTAGTATTATGTAATATCGTTTGTTATTTTTTATTAGTTTAAATGTTCTTGAGGTGATGTTTCCAGAATTTTCTATAAACTTTATCAATAAATACATCATTTTTTATCTAATGAAAAATAAATAATATACAATTTGTCATAACTAGTCAATCTGAAATTACCGAACATGATTTTACTCACATGTGTAAAATATTCTTCTTGGTGATGTATTCACATTATTCCAGGTAAGAGATACAATTAGAGAACCAAAACCAAATCCAATTACACTATTCGCTCATCAATTTTATTTATTCTTATCAATTCAATACATATCGATTTTCTTTTAGTCTTGGTAAATTCATCTTACACAATTGTATAAATAAATCTAAAGGTCCTTATTGATAAAAAGAACCGGATGGGTCTCGCTCTGCTGTATAGTTGGGGGTGGAGTGCACCTCGTTTATAGGATAGATCATTAAAATGGATTTGTTAAATTTGAAAGCAATGATAGGTATCATTGTATGCGAATAACGATACTGAACGGAGGTGATATGTTGGTCTAAAATGGGTATATAATAATATAGTATTTTATATTTAAATTGAAATATAATGCAATAGTACGCAATTTCGTAAAAATTTAAATTTCAAACGATCATAACATTTTTTTCTTAAAGTCCAGTAGAAAATGTTTTATAGCTTTTTGATGAGTAACTTATGGATAATCTAGTGTTGAAATGTTGAACCTTAAGTATAAACAGAATAAATTTTATAAATTTTTATCTACAAAATAACTTGCAAATTAGCATGATTTTCACACATTTTATACAAATTTGAACTTTATGGGCTCATAAAAAGAATTCGAGTTAAACGATCTCCGATAGTTTTTAGTTACGATAAGTTTAACTTATAATAAACATTGTATTCAATTTTCAAGAGTTTTCAGACGATCAAATAAATTTTATAGATATTTCAAAAAAAAAAACTTACAAAAATCGAAAATTTAAACGCCAATATAAAGATTTGGTGAAAATTTCAAGTTGTTGTGGTTTTTCGTTTTTGAGTTAGAGCATTTTAAAAAATTTGTTTTGTCAAAACGTGGTTTTGCGTAAAATTTTCCGTTTTTTCGTAATTTTTTTATCGTTTTTTTTCGACGTTTTTAAAATGATCTGAAAAAGTTGAATTTTTGACTTGCCCAAGTACTAAAGTTGCTGTTTAAGAATATTGAAGCATTTTTATTGCCCCAAAATGTGATGACAAACACAAAAAAAAAAAGAACACACATCATTGTAAAACCAATAGATTCCATCACTCCGTTCAAAATCTAAAATGATAAAACTGTTTGAAAGGAGGATATTTTAATTCAATTAGACACTACCGAGATTCGGGTATATTTGATATCAATGTTTGACAATATGTGAAAAGTGACGACTAACAAAAATGTTGATGACCAAAAGTCATATACCAACCCATAATGTGGTCTTGGACATATTTTTATATGGATAGTAACAAAGAAAATCATTACCAAGTGTCAATTTTTCAAATTATATCCATATATAGTCACGCAGAATGTGTCTTTTCTGATACAATAGCTATTGAGAAAATAATAGGTTTCTTTTATTTTATATGAAAATATGACGTCAAAGTCAATAGGTCATACGTTAAAAATAGTCCAGGACACAAAAGGTGGTCAAATTATATCAAATACTAACCGCATTTCTACGTTTATTAAAATAATTGAAATAAAAAAAATATATGATAACATTATACATTGTACACTTTTGTGCAACCATAAATAATTTCAAGTTATAATTAGTTATTAGGAATAAATTGTTAAATTGTTAAAAATTAATGTACTATAAATTAACTCTTTATGTAAATATTCGTGTGATTGTGGCGTAAAAATGGCGAAATACTGATGTGAAAATATTATCGATACTATAACATTGACGGAAATGTTTGACTTAATTTAATAGGTTAATTTTTACTTAATAAAAATTAGATGAAAGGAGATCCTTATTTTTTAAAAATCCTTAAGTAATATTATAATTTTCAATATTGGTTCGTAAATGAAAAACCAATCAGTTGAAATTAGATAAATAATGCTAGCAAAAGAATATTGAACTGTAAGTGGATAGTAAATTGACAATTAATACATTCAATGCAGTCTTTAAGTTAAAAATATTGACAAATATAATGAAATGTTAACACGTTTTATTAAAATATTAAAGTTTTAGTTAATTATTTTTCAAAAATTCATTATATTATCATATATTTTTATAGTAGTAGTCGTTAACGAAAGTGTTACATTTATTTTTCAAACGTAATTAAATTGAACATTAAAAACACATTTTCATTGTATTAATTTAATCTAAATTTCAAGTTCACTGATTATTTTTTTTAATTAAATGGTTTTTTAGACCTGATAAGTTATTAGCTTATTCATTAAATAATAATACATAACTAGTTTAGTGTCGAAGAGATAATTTTTTCTAGTAAATGTCTTTCTTTGTTGATTTGTGATGGAATAAAATCAAACCTCTCTCCAAGACAGATATCTATTTGCTGAGGTTTAGCCTGCTGTATTTTTATCAGCATAATGATAATATAGGTTTTAATAAAAATGCAAATATTCATTTGTATTTATTAAAGCTCGTTAAATGTGTCTTAGATAGATATTATTTCCTTCGTACGGAGGGAAATAATAACTTATCTAACAACCTCACAGTAGTAACTTAGTTTCAAGTTTTTTTTTTTTAAATTAATTAATTATCTCAACAGATTAGTTTTCATGTAATAATATTTAGGCCACTGGTTTAGCTAGAATTTATGAATTATATCCGATGAAGAACTCGTATTTAAGTATATTTGATACGATTAAATAATAAATTATAAAGTATTTTTTACTGATATAGTGATTAATTATTATAAGCTATAACAATAAGTACGTATTATTTTTATTTTGATCACTATAGGTAGTACAGTCCATTTATTCATCTTGAGTTTTAACCATAATATCATGAACAAGTAACATAGTTTTTAAGAGCAATATTAGATAATCTGCTGCCCATAATTGATAAATTAGAAAAGATTATTTTATTGAAAGTTAAAATAATTAAAGTTTAAATTGCAATACACATTAATATCTACTGAGCTTAATCTATCTACTTGTCTACTATCTACTTGTGTGTGGTGATAAAATATCGTATACGAAATAATTTGCCATATATTTTGCTGTGTTTATAAACTCTAGCATTGTTGTTCACTCGTACATCATTGATAATAATATAAGTACGTGTAATACCCAATACAAATGTTTCGGGTACAATAAAAAGTTGAAAACTAATAATAAGTAAATAAAGGAATAAAACATCATTGTAAAATCAATAGTTCTATTGTACTATTGAAAAGTTTTTTGGCCCAAAGCTAAATCTAACTAACTTTTATACATACCTAACATAGGATGTATATTATTGGAGGCACGTAGGAACAATGAAAATAAACATCTAGCCGACAAAGAGAGAGGAATAAGTTAAAGATTTATTTTAAATTTAATAATGTTTTATTGATTTTCCACAGATCCCGTACATGCGTCATGGGTGTTGTCGTTTCGTTTTCGCGCGTATTCAAACACAACCAAATCGGGTAAATTATTTCTACATGTTAATCTTGCATACGATTTCATTGATACGTTAAAGCGTCGATACTGAATTGACGTTAATCAGCAGGTATTCCTCGAAGTTCGAACCATTATTATTGACATTAATTTATAAATAGTTTTCTTATAATATCATAGAATACATAAAACTACAAAATCTTCAGTGGATTAAATGGGTACAATAATTTAAATAATATGGTTTTATATTTACGAGAATTCGCCGACCATGTTTATTATTTTTTTCCTTCGTCGTTAATACTATTAAATCTTATACATAAGGTCTATAAAATGCTATTGTATAAGTACCCAGTAAATGTTTCGATTCAATACTACGAACAGAATAGCTACCAAATAACTTTATCGTAATTCAATGGAATAGTTATCATAGTAGTCGTACAATTACTAGGTCAGGAGTTTCCAACCTATTGGAAACGGAGGGCCAAAATTACTAAGAGATGCATAGATAGACAATTTAGTAGATGATGGACAAGAATTATTTTCTGACCATTACATAGTTTTATACTTTATTTTGATATAATTGTAAAAAACAATGGCTAAAAAAACAAATTTAGTCTATAATTTATAAGTTACCTATAGCCAAATAAATTATTTTTCAAGTAAAAAATTAATAAATTATTTTAATATTTTTAAAACACATGTTAGCTTGGCAGGCCAGTTAAAAAAACTTGACGGGCCGTAGGTCGGAGACCCCTGCGTTAGATTCAAACTGTCCAAAACCCGTATTAAGGGACTGAAGTTTTCGCAATTCGTACACAGTTTTTCTCAATTATTCGAAGGACTGTTGAGATACCCATCCCAAAATACCAACTACACAACATTTTTCACCAGAAAATACCGGCTTTGTATACATAGGGGTAATTTTTTCAGATCGAAATCGTGTACACAGGCACACACATACAGGCACAACAAAAAAAGAAAAAACACACATCATGGTAAAACCAATATTTTCCTTATTTTACTCGAAATCTAAAAAGTGATCATCATACATATTATTATATTGTACCTGTTGATATGCACTACTTATTATTAACATAATTCATTTATTATTTAAAACTGTACAACATAAATATCATTATGACGCACTTATTACAGACGTATTACACATTACTATTTGCATACATATATTTTGAATATATGAAACGCAGAAACGAGTTTTTTAAGTGAAAAAAATTGTATTTCTTTTCAACAATTTGTTTTTAAAGAACCGTCAAGTTTGTTACATGCATAGATGTTCGACAGTAACCTAACGCAATCGCGGTCCCACACGTTATTAATTGTACCATGTGCGGTTTTCCGTCCAGTGTGTCGTTTACACTTAGAGTGGACTTTATACCGATATGAAAACGGTCTGGCATTCGATGAACTCACAACGCGTGTGGGTATTCATATAACATACTATATACACATTACATGAGTGTGTGTGTGTGTATTATTGTTCGTTTCTTACCAGGAAAGCACTTTTGCGTCGAGTGGGCTCCGAGGGAGTAATTTTCTTTTAATGTTAGGATTCGACAAGCCCGAGGTATTCATTACGCACAAAGTAGTCATATATACATATAATATGCATGGAGAGTTTCGGATGGTCGTTGCCGAAGGGAATGATACCTACCGTGTGTTATGACGATCACGGCGAGCAACCATGTTATCACGGTTCTACGAACGGTTTCATTTCAATCGGCGTTTCCACTGAATTTCTTTCACTTACTACATAATATTTTCATTTTAATCTTTTGATCCCACTCATATATTATACATACGAATTTGCCTTAACGTGAACTATTAACAATTATGTGCGTATATATATTATTATTATTGTGTTATTTTATGAGCAAAACATATCAATACTCATGGGCGTTCTCACGGGGGGGGGGGGATTGATATTGTGGATGTCTTTTTTTTAGGTATAATAATATGGAGTTTCCTGTTTAACTGATATTTAATGTTATAATCAAAAAATTAAATATAATCAATAAACGTTAACTATTTGACATGTTATCATTATCTACAGTTTTTATGTATGATACGACTAAAAATTTGAGGAACTCAATGACCGAAGTTAGGAGTACGTACTTGATGTACTCACATGCCCAAAAATCTAGGAAAATTTATCTCATTTTATAAAAAAATATAATATGTAATAATATAATGTATGTCATTCTAATATAAAAAAGGGGTATAGCCGTATAGGGGAGTAGCTTCACTTTTTAATGATATTTTATATCCCTCTCAGTAAAAAGTCCTGAGAACGCCTCTAATAATATTATAATTGTAAATAAATGTATATACGCTGGCATACATATTAGGAGAGGGGGGAGCTCCATGAGGTTTAGACAACTTCGACATTTTTTTGTACCTGATCAATTGCACTATCCTTTATAATTCAAATGTAAATAAAATACATACTCTTCATTTGAAATTAAATTAAAATGAAAATGGTTTTTCATCTTTAGTGTATTGTATTGTATTAAAAATTATTCATTGTTGTAAAAAAATATCATTTTGGATGGAAAGAATGAGTTATTTTCAGATACTCTTCCCCGAAATAAGATTCTATCTATGTGCCTGTTAAACCCATAGTATTATATGAAGGTATATCGTTTTGAGTTAAGTCTATGGTGACTTGTAAACGATGTACAGTATCGCGGTTTGGTTACAACTTACTACGGTTAAATCTACCCGAGACGATTTCTCGCGTGGCGAAGTGTATATTATACTTAGTTTGCTACCCAAGTACCTGTCTTATTCATGTGGCTGTTAAAGTGTACAGTGTGTTATTCTATAATATAACAGCTGTAGTACTGTTCGTAGAAAAACTACAACCTCGTTAGCGTATCGATTGTGTTATAACTAGGGTTGTAAAATTTCATGAAATTTATTTTCTTGAAATATTTCATGAAAAATTCATGAAATATTTCATTTCCATGAAAAATATTTTTTTTTATTTCTAAGTGAACATTTATAAAAGTTGATTTATTGTATGAAATAAAGAAAATATGTACCTACCATAGTTACATACTACATACATAATAATACACAAACATAGACATATAAAAAATATAAATATATAATTATTAATTAATAATTTATAACCATTGACCATTAACAGTATTTAGGTAGGGTTTTTAATTCGTAAACCTTGGTTGATAAATGATACCTAACTAATAAGTTATTCATAATCAATGTTTTCTGTGTTTTATCAATATATAATTATTTCTAATAATCTATAAACACGTTTAAAAGAAAAAAAAATATTTTTCATAATTTCATTGAAATATTTCAAGAAGAGTGAAATTTTCAATTTTACAACCCTAGTTATGATACTTTATTCGGGTAGTAATATAATAGTAAACGCACAACTCGGTTACTAGCAATTATTGTAAACGGCAAATGCCTGAGATTTCTTGAAAACGACCGTGTAATAATCAGGAATCTAAAACATTTCAATATTGCCGTTGAGTTATGGCCGGATTTGTGCGACACACGAAGACGTTTTAGTCGTCAACAACTTTCATCATGATAATAATATGATCATCATAGTTGGACCAATGGATGGTGATTAGTGATTACAAATCTTTGTATGTATGCCAATAGATTGCTTAACATAAATTTGTTTGTCTAAAGGCATTGACATCGGAAAACTATAGTTTATACGTGGATATATAGTCGTCACTGTACATGATGGTCGAAACGTATTACAAAATACCAATATACTTTTCTGCTAAATAACACATAACACAGCCAATAAAATATATGTGACCAGATTTCAATAACATTCTTTGTAAAACTCGCTTCGCTCACAATATCTAAAAAACAAGCATATTCACTTGGTATTTTGTTTCAAGAAATTTATTATACGGGTAGTAGTTGGTATTTAATGCAGTTTACATCAATACGGGTGCTCAGTCTCTACTTTGAACAGGTTTTACATACAATTAATTCCATTAAAATAGCTATTTTTAACTTAAGTTGTTTATTGTAAATCGATTTCAAGACATCGACAGGATTAATTGTTTTAATTTCTTAATGTTATTATTATAACAACCCACGCTGTAGAAATATATTTAAATACCAAAGATACTTTTACAAAAAAAGCATAATACTATTATTGTACAATATACCTATATTCTACTTAGACCTTTGATCCAATAACCAAAACGTCTACAACCATTAACTGCATTAAAAATGATTCATTAACGACTCAAAAATCAGTAGCATGTATTTCAAAGTGTAATAATAATAACATAAAACATACCTAATAGACAATAGTTTACATGCATTTTGCACCTAAAATGTTTTATGGATACTATTTTGAGTTTTATAATAATAACTGAATGTGAAATCGTTAAAATATTTTGGAACAATTACAACTCTATTAGTCTACTATTAGATTCTAAACGGAGTGATGGAATCTATTGATTTTAAAATGATGTGTGTTTTTTTTTTTATTTTTTTTGTGTCTGACGACACCTTTTTTGGCGGTAAAAATGCTTCGATTTTCTTAAATAAACACTTTTCTGAAAGGAAAGTGAATGTAGATGGTACTTTGGCAAGACAAAAATCCAACCTTTTCAATATTTTTTTAAAAAATAGAAAAAAACGATAAAAAAATTACAAAAAAACGGGAAATTTTAAGCAAAATCTCGTTTTTACAAAATACATTTTTTTTTTTTAAATATCTATAAAATTTAATTGGCTGGCCGAAAACTCTCGAAAATTTAATACAAAGTTTAGCTTATCCTCACTAGAAAATACCGGAGATAGTTTCACTCAAATTTTTTTTATAAGCCCATAAAGCTCAAATTTGTATAAAATGTGTCAAAATCATGATAATTTGCAAGTTATTTTGTAGATAAAAATTAATAAAATTTTTTCTGTTCATACTTAAGGTTCAAAATTTTAACACTAGGTTATCCATAAGCTATTCTTTCAAAATCTTTAAAAAAATTTCTACCAGACCAAAAGGAAAAAGTTTTATAACCGTTTGAAATTTAAATTTTTACAAAATTGCATAAAATAGTGATTTATTGTCAAACGATTGTAAATATTTGTTATAATTCAAAAAGTATAAGTCGCAGAAACTTTAAATTTTTATCAGTTGTTAAGATAGGTATTTTCTCAATGTCATATTTTTTTCAAAATATTATATCGATTTTTAATCCACTTATAGCTATTTAAATTATTCCATTTTTTTACATTTTTTTTTATAATCGGTGATAAAATAAAATTAACTTATACAAAATACTTGAAAATTTAATAGAAGATTCCACAGAAGTAGTTTTTATTATCATTCAATAATTATTAAAATCCATAGGCACAATTTTTTTTATAAGCATTTAAATAGCGAATATTGATATAAAATTACATGTAAAATATAATAGAATGTATAATATTCTAGAATGACAAATGATATCGGTTTCCGAAGTTTGCTCTAACTCAAATACGAAAAACCGTAACAACTTGAAATTTTCACCAAATATTTTTATTAGCATTCTCTATACATACTTAAGTTTTCAAAGTATTTTGACATATTTTGACATATTTATAGACAATTTAAATTTTCGATTTTAGTAAGTGTTTTTCTTTTTTAAATATCTATCAAATTTTTTTGGCTGTCCGAAAACTCTTGAAAATGTATTAAAAATTTATTATAAGTTATACTAATTGTAACTAAAAAATATCGGAGATCGTTTCACTCAAATTTTTTTTATAAGCCCATAAAGTTCAAATTTGTATAAAATATGTTAAAATCGCGATAATTTTCAAGTTATTTTGTAGTTGAAAATTCATAAAATTTTTTCTGTTTATACTTAAGATTCAAAATTTTAACACTAGGTTGTCCATAAGCTAATATTCAAAACTACATAAAAAAATTTCTTCCGGACTTAAAAGAAAAAATTTTATGACTGTTTGAAATTTAAATTTTTATGAAATCGCATTATAATTCAATTTAAATATAAAATACTATATTATTATACACACATATTTGACAAACATAACTCCGTTCAGAATCGTTATTCGTATACAATGATATCTATTATTGCATTCAAATTTAACAAATCCATTGTAATAATGACCTATCCTATAAACGAGGTGCACTCCACCCCCAACTGTACAGCCAAGTGAGGCCCATCCGCTTATTATTTGTTTTGTAATATTAATTTAATAAAATAAAATAAAATAACTTGATATATAGTCACTATAAACGTAAAATAAAAATGTAGTCATGTTTATAGTTGGGATAATAAGTTGTTTGGTTTCCTTGATTTAAAAGTTTAAGTACAACAAATAAAGAAACAAAGAAATTTTCTATCGAAAAGATAATTAATTTGTAAATCTATTCAAGCTTCTTCATGTTTTGAAACTTTATGTAGTTTCGCATTCAGTATATGAACAATAAACGCAAATTCAACAATAGGTAGTAAAACAACTATTCAAATAAATTAACTTCCAGTTTAAATAAAATCTATGAAATTACTTTACTACTTTAGTATAGTTTTCGTGTAGTATCGGACATCGGTACAACTACGCTAGCTGATTGAAAAAACGAATAGATTTTTTTTCTTTTAAATCAAAAGAGTTATAATATTATTTTATTCGTATTCACGATCGACCAACCAATAAGATAATAATTAAAATATAAGTATATAGTTATTGAAACGGTAATAATTTTAAATAGTTTTATAGGGTATTAAATCTCAAAAAGAGGTAAAATAAATTGTATTTAAAATTGATTTATTCTTTAAATAAACAGTAAAATATAATTTATTTATTTTTTTTTGTTAATAATATTTTAAAACTGTGATTGGCAAACGTTTTCTGTGAATTGAGAATTTGATTTCAGGATAAGCCCATCCTGATAGGTTTATTGTATTTGCATTTAAAAGCGAATTTATTGGGAGTATTTTATAAACGAGCATTTATTCGCAGAACCAGATTATAATATTCATTGAGTATAACTATATGTTTAAGCAAGCGTAAAATATTTTTATGGGTAGCATAAGTAGTGTACGCATTATCACTTTTAACCATAAATAAATGTATTTAAATCGTAAAGGGGATTTGTTTGTGTTGTTTCATTAAAAGTTACTATGTTTTTATATAAAATAAAAAACAAAAATAGTCCCAGAGGCGGTATTCCTTTTTAAAAGTATGAGCTGATTGGTAAGATAACAACTCTACGCATTGTAAGCCCACAAGATAATTAATTTAATTTATATGTAAATACAGTCATGTTCTTTTTTGGTGCAATTAATGTGAGCTGGTGGTTAACGTATTTAGTTTAATTGAGTTTTAGTTGACTTATGCCAAATCTCTTGTTTCCATCAAACAATCGTAGGAACATAAATTTTATAATATTGTATATATTGTAACACTGTATAATATGTATTTTAAAACCAATGGTAGAAGTTATTTCAATTCATTGTAATATTTTTAATTTTAATAATACTGCGTTGTATTTTACGCCGTGTCCTCTCTACCGTATAGAATAATATTTACTTAAAATGTTTTCAACGAATACCTGCTATTTGATAATATAATAATATGTTTTGGTTATAACGTTGTTACTACAACCGTAACTCGTTGTTTAAACAAATGAATGAGTGTAGATTTGTGCCAGTGAAACTTTTGCGATAAAAACGTTTACTTTGTGCAATTATTTTGTGATCAATATTATGACAGTGCATTTTATTATTGTTCACTTATTCATATACCTACGTATATACTCGTCGCAGTAAAACGCAATAATCTAGTAATATATTTACAATATTCATACGCCCCCGTGTGAATTAAAGTAACAAATCTTTTTCAAAACGTGAACGATCATTTTTTGCTGAAAGGTCTGCCAACCCGTGTAAGGTTGTCGTCAGATTTATTGGTCACATTAAACCGAAGGAAAAACTTTTTTTTTTTCGTATCACATTTTTTACTTTATCCCACGAGACCCAGGTTATATCGTCACATGTAAATTTATCTAGTGAAAAAATAAATAAATAAAAACAAAATAAATAGAGTATATATATATATATATATATATATTAAAAAAAAAAAAGTTTCCGACGACCGAGTCATCTCGTTGTTTGCATATAATACAAGTTCGCGCGCAGTCCGTTTAATAGCATAGCAGGACGAAGCTCACTTAATTTACATTAAACTTGTTTCCATCATGACGTGTGCGTGTGCGTACAGGATGTGTACTCGCGTACGCGCGTGTGCTTTTTACGTGACCATTTATTTGCCGGCAACATTAACGTGGTGCTTCCTATCCTCGTAAATTATCGAAATATTTGCTAGCGCAATGATTCAATACGTCCATCATGTTATTATAATATGATTATAAATCCCCGTAGCCACGTGCGCGCATGATATTTGTACGGCCAGCCATGAATATAGTTCGGAGCGGTCGCGAGTGCTGGATGTTTTCAAAGGTTCACCCACCGACCAATGTTATTTTTGCCAACGACCGTTCGGTTCCCGCGGAGAGATGCTCGGATGGTTACGCGATAAAAACCAACACACATAAATACATAATAATTGATAACGTTTACTCCCAACCCCACGGGATAGTGCGTCTTCGAAATACATCGAAAGCGTTCGGTAAACGTTTATTTGGAATCATTATACCTCTACGCCTATGTGGAAAAACGTTAAGAAAACAAATATTGGAAGGGGACCGCAGCATTGTGAATTAAAACGTTTTTACTTTATACCGCATCATGCGTTTGATATATATGTATATATATATATATATATATATTGTTAACGCATCATTTGTTTTCTAGGTTAGAAAAGGAATATCGATGAATAAAAACTGTAAGCAATGTTCGTCGTTGAGACCTGGTCTGGCCAACCGATCTGCATGTTTTGTCTCAAAACGTAAACCACCGCATGAATTGATGGTAATGTCAAATCGTATTATTGTCGATGGATGAACGTAAACACACCGCAGATCCGTTTTATCCATAATAACGTCGTCGTAAGTCGATGATTGACATTAGGTACACGCACCGTACCCGCGCGTATAGCAGCTAGAATATCCCCAGAACGGTGTTTAAGAATGTTCACCGAGTACAACGCAATGTGCATTGCGCGCATGAATAAATCAAACGAACGATTTGTTTGTATTGTATTTTCATCGTCTTGGACTCGCTTATGCGTACGTGGGATTTTTTTTTTTTGGAAAATGAAATAGCACTTTGAAACAATTGATCACGCGACATCTATCACGTGCGAAAAGTTACCATGAACCGATTCTACAGTAGACCTGCGTAGCTGCTGTACGTATTATGATTATTACATTCAACTGTCGTCTCGTTTCGCAATGATGTTTTCGTAATAATTACCAGTGTCTCACAAGTATCGTAGATCAGTCAATACCTAGGTAAAGCCGTAGCAAACATTCGGCTATTAGAACATTTTTGTAATTTTATCTTACATATCGTTTCTACATTCTACAGCCTATAGAAAAGAGCATAAGATACTCTCAATTTTTAATACTATAAAAATAATTACTTAATTGTTATCATGTACACACGCTTTTCATAGTTTCAAATTAATTTATTATATTTAAGTTATAGCTCGCAATTTTTAATGACATATAATCATCATTTTTTAATTTTGAAAAAAATAATGTCAGCAATAAACTGGTAGTCATTATAATTAATTAACTATTTATAAAAAGCCGGAGATATTTTATGCATTTACCATACATAACGGGTTTTAGTAGGCTACATTAGAGTGTACTTGTTTTATTTCGTCTTGTTGTGATAATTTAAACATTACAGTAATATAATTATTATAGTAAGTAAATTAATTATTTTAAACATTAAATGTTGAAAATGAACGCAAGTTAGATAAAGCAGATAAATTCAACTTGATGTTAACTATTTTATCAACCATATTATAGTTAAGTTGCAAGTAAGTATCAAATTTTACTGAAGAATTTCTAGAGTTAATTGTAATCAAAAATATTTCAAAACACCAGTACTTATAATAGATTTTATAAAAACAAATTTAAAGTTTAAATAATATTATATTATTATAACGTACATTTATTGTTAATAGAAATTAAAAATTGATTATAAAAACGTCAAGGATGACATCTACAAATGATTCATAATAACTATATAAAAACGTATAGCCAATAAATCGTAATTGATTAGAGGTTTTTTGCGATTTTCTCGTTTTTATAATTTCTAACTTCTAGGATATATTATTTTACGTTAACATGTTTAAAACAGTTTTGTTGCCAAAAATGTCGGAAAAAACAGAATACAACATCAAAAAATAAATGTTCCTCTTGCTCCACATATAATTCGTAAATGGATTTAATCGAAATTTAAACAATCAAATGTCATATTCAAAAATTTTTTAGTAAAATGACTACTGTGGTTTACGAAAGCTGAATGAATTTAACGTTTCAGCACCAAATATACACAATATTTATACAATTATTATTGTTATTTATTTAGTTTTTTTTTTTTAAAGCGATCTCAACTCAAACCGTATAGATGACGTTAAACAATGTAAAACTATACCGGAACACTAGGGTTATGGAGAAAACAGGGGAATAAATTCGGCGTTCGATGAGCGGAAGTTTATACGAACAGGGTCCGGAACTCGACTTACCTAAGACGGTTAAGTAGACTGGATGTCCGACGGGTGGAGTGGTGCTTATCTGACATTCGTATATTCCGGAATCCTTTTTCTGCGGGTATTTGATCCGTAACGACCAGTTTTCCGAGTGCGGCTCGTGAATGGCCTCGAATCGCTGGTCGCTGGTATACGTGTATCTGCCGGCAGTAAGCAGATGTATGTCCCGGTGTCGGATCCACGATACCTGAAATGGGTGTAAAAGCTGTTAAAAAACGACAAAAAGGCTTCACTAGGTATTACATTATTGTAAGTCGGTCGCCTATAGAATAATGTCGCTTTGTCATTTTGTTTTTACAACCATCAGCCCATAGCCGTATACAATAAAGAAATCGATTGGCTATAATATAAGAAACGTAGTGTACCCGTAGTTGTAATTATAATATAAGGGGACTATTTGTCATAATAAATTGCTCGGCCAGAGTCATTTATATAGAGGCTGAAAGTATTTAAATTATTATTTTTATTTAGAATTTAAAGAAAATGTCCAATTTATTATCGACCCCATATATATATATATATATTTACATTATTACAGTCTGTTATAATAGGTAATTGATAAATTATTACACAACATATAATTCATTTTATTAAGTACAATATTCATAATTTAATATTTAAAATTATAGTAACACATTACATTTAAAAATACCCATTGTCCCTTAGATATTATTGTAATAGTTTATTTTAGTAATAACCAGAATTCAATAACCATGTTACCTAATGGTAACATCTATCTTTTCTGGCATTCATTATGAAGTAAGGCCCATTTATTACTTCATTGTCTGCAGACTTAGCGCAGGAGATCATTGTGTTTGATTATGAAAATGTCGATGCAAGTCCCTCGCCACGCTTTCGTAACACAAGACCTGCTGACTTACGCATGTACACAAGGTACACGACCCTCAATGCACTGGACCTCCTTTCCGCTCTATTACAAGAAAATTCCGGGTTTCTAAACGTAATAAAAATGATGAATTGTAGTTTTATGTCCAATTAAAAGTTAATTTGTTACCTCATATTTTTTGCGTGGAATCCTACGAATAAATTAATTAACTATCCCAAAAACGTATTTATAACTTGTTACCAATTTTGAGTATTGACTAAGGTGAACATCATATTACATTAATTCTCATATTTTTGATATTTTTTAATACTGACATATAATATGAATAAAATAAAACACTCAAATATTGAAAATCGTAGTATCTAACTATATATATTTTGTTCTGGTGAATAATGGCCGAACGGACCAGAGTATAATGTAACGTGTGGCACGGGAAAAGGAAGAGGTGGTTTGTATGTCGAACGAATGGAAATAATATGTGTACGTGCGACCCGAGAAACGACATTATTATTGATATGGGATAGTACACAGTAGACGGGCTGTTTATTCTGTTGGGATTATAATAATTATTACGTGATGAATTGATACTGCTCAGCGGTGTACATTTTAAGATCAAAAAACCGCGAATATTGTACACCGTAATTTTTTACACATTTACGTATAAGTTTTTACATTTGTAACGAAAACGAATGTCTAGAAGAAAAGTTTTAACCGATGCAAGTGTAATCAACGAACAAGTAACGGTATGTGATTCTATACATTTAGATCTCGGCATTGGTATAGATATAAAATACATAGCAATAAATGCTTAGGCGAAATTCGTTTCCCGACTACAGTAGTGGTCGTATTGGATTAAAACAAAAAGCAATCGATAACGTACTCTCTGTACTGCGGGAAACCGTGTTACATGCATGATACAATATTAACTTTATAATTTCGAAGAATTCCGAGCTCGAGAACACGCGAATAAAGACTTTATGTATATTTTATATTATTCTTACTTGAACCGACCGACCGATTTGGAAATATTATTTGGGGTGAGCAGGTGTGAAAAAGAACGAAGCCCTAGAAATTGTTTCAACATGAACGAACGAACGAGTGCAGATTTGCCGACGTGCTCGCGTATGTTTAATGTGTTAGTAGTTTTTGAAAATGAAAACAAAAAAGAAGATCTGTGAATTTAAAATCCCCGAGAAAAGTTGAAAACAACAAGTATTCAAAGTAAAAAAAAAAAAAAATATGTAAAAAAGAATAAAAACTTTTCTGGTCGGAAGACTGGGTACTTAAATATTTAAAAAATTTAGTTTTAAAGGAATCGTAGAGTATTTTTAAATGTTAATGACTCGCGTACAGTTTGTGAATCAAAGGTCATTATTAGAATGAAACACGTAAATATATTTATTTGTTGTTTTATCGAGCAATAACTTATTTTTCAGAAGGAAAATAAAATTCTATTTTTATTTCAACCGTTTGCATTTCCATTGTAATTTTAATTTTACCTTTTAATTATTTTTCATTGTGGAATATTATTAGAAAAATATAATTCAATATAAATTTTAATTAATTTTATTAATATAATATTAAATATCATAACGATTTTAATTACCGACGGTATATCGGTGATTGATGAAATGAATTCAACAAATTAAATTAGAACATTAACTTTGTGGTTACATTATACAAATGGTTACTTGAGAGTTCTGTGAATTCATTGTTTTTGCAATATTATTAACAGGATACATTTTTTAGTGATTGGTAATATTTTGTACGTATGTTTTTTTTTTAATATTGAATTGTATTATTAATTCTATATTATATTATTTTTCTATGCATTATTGTGAATATCTGATACATATTTATAATATGACGATGTGAAAAGTAATACTCTTTATTTTTATTATAACAAATCAAATTATGTAAATAAAATACGAACAGTTATAATAATAATTCATCAGTAAAAATTGATAAACATAACATGAACGTGTCATTATATCAAAAGTGATATATATATTTACTAATGAAGTATTTTATATTGTAAAAATTCTCTTTCATGCATTTTCCCAAGAATTGTTGAACTTCAGCCGAAAATGGTGTTAAGCTGCCATGACTTTAGCCGTTATGTTTCATTTGTCGATAACTGAATTGACTATACATAAATAATATTGTGTATTGCAGAAATAAGCATTTGAAATTCTGTATATAAAACGTAAGTAGTTAAACTTGAAAGCGTGTTCTTAACAATGCCATCCCATTTTAGGTTTCAATAATTAATGTGTAACTATTAATATAGCACCCTTTTTAAATCATAATCACTACTATTTAATTATTTATCTAATTTTTATTTTATATTAGTGACAAAATTTTTATAGTTTTTTTAACACTATTTTCCGCTGTCCAGTTGGAAATAATCGTATACTATATTCTAGAACTAAGGAAGAAGTCAGCAGTAGTATAATGTGTATAACGAATACTGACAAGACGTAATTGCATTGGACCGAGGATATGTTTCGTTCATGAGATATTTACGACTTATCAAGAGCCTTATCCAACTTAGAATCGTTGCAGGACTATAATATGTTTCTAGTTTAACTGATTAGTTGCATTATCGAGGGTCCGATAACTTACATTACCAATATTTCCTTTATTTATTCATACACAATTTTAATCAGTACATTTATGATAATTAAATGTATTAGATTTTGTTTATTCTTCAATTCAAATTACATAATATAACGTCGTAATATGTGATAGGTATTTGATCTCGGATAAAATATTCATCATGATATTATATTTTTGGTTTTTACTTTTTATTAAATGCTGAATTTTTAGTGTCGTTGAAAAAACACTATTGCTTATTATTAAAAAACCTCGTGTGAAATAAGATATTCCATACGAAACAACTAAATGTGTCGACACTGTTCTTATTTTTGTGGAATACATAATATAATATTATGTACGCCTCAATAATAATATAATAAATTCAGCTTCATTAAAAATATAAACGGCGTTATGTTTAGGTAATTTCGGTACGTAACTGTATTGCGAATGATAATATTAAATTATTATAATACATTATTTTTATTTTACACACTGTTATAAAAAAAAACCTTTTATATTGTCATGGCTAAAAAAATGTAAAACATTTATAAAAAATATAATCATAAGTTAAATAATTTTTTATTATAATAAGATATTTTAAATCCATGCATATTTTTATATATTTTTACGAAAAATGTATGATGAACATAGCGATTAAAATACAAATTATTAGAAATGGAAGTTAGTCATGTTAAATTCACTATAATATAAGTAAATTATAAAAAAAAGCATTTGATATTTTAATTTCACTATCAAATTGTAAAACATTTCAATGCTAATCTAGATGGTACAATATTATTAATATGTTTATCAGCAAGAGATATAAAAGATAAATATAAATAAACAAAAATAAATAAGATGGTAAAATTGTTGTTCATATAATTTTCATACCTATATCAGGATTAAAATAGTATAATAATTTGTCTTTAACAACAGTTTATTATCAACAACTTTTAACTCTTAGATGATATTATTACTGAGTTGAATTATTTTTAATGTAAAAGATTGCATTCACAGAAATAAACAAAAATATCATGGTTGCTTAAAAATATAAAAAGTCAAGTCTCATACGAAATTGTAACGTAATATAATTGTGTTTGGTAAAAATTTAGCAGTAGTATAAATATTGCTGTAGTATTTTAATTGAATATTTAATTAAATTCGAAGCCACTTAAAAACTAAACATTTTCACCTTATACTATTATAGTCACGCTCAGTCGGTTTCAAACTCTAACCAAAATTGTTTTCAGACTTTTTCGAGAAATGCCCGTAGTTTGTTGTGTAGTAGTAATGTTTAAGTGTTCGAATTTTTATTTTTCGAAAAAATTCAGTGAAAATACGTCAGAAGAAGCAGGTTTCTTTTACTTTGGTTTCAGCGGAACAAGAAGGATAAAAGAACAACAGAAATTCTCCTTCATTCGGCGAATAAGAAAAAAAGAAGAAAAGGAAAAAGAGGCGAATAGTGAACAGTTTTATTACGGTTGGCTGCGAGGGAAAAATTCGATTTTCGCATGTAATTTTATTATACGTTATTCGAACACGTACTGGATAGTTGTTGTTAACGATAATATATATATATATATATATATATATATATAATAGTCCAATTTTGTAAAAAATACTTTTAAAAAAGTATTAAAATACTAATTCTAATATTCGCATAAAAAATGTATTTTATGAATACACACAAAGTATTTGAATACTAATATTATTTTATAACATTTTAATCTTGTTGATACTAATAATCCATATTAAAAATTAAAAATAAGCGTAAAAACCTTGATTTTTTTAAGTTCAGTTATGACTTAAAAGTTAAGTCAATTGCGTACATATTAACCATAGTTTTAATTTATAAATACATAGTTTCAATGCATTGGAATTAATTGGTCTTAATATTCTATATAAAAGAAAGCCAAGAAATTTCTTTAGCAAAAAAAAGTTTGTAGCTTATATGTCTATTTAATACGTATTTTTGGAGCTAAAATGTTAAATGTTAACTGTTAAATGCATTTTTTTAAGAAGTACCTAAACCAAATAAATAGCATGTTTATTGGAAATTATGAGAAGTAGGTACTCTTTTATCGTATCAATGATCAATAAAATTATTTTTATTAATATTTTACATCTTTATGATGGATCTTATTTTTTTAAATACAAGTATCAAGTTGCGTTATTAATTAAGGGGTTTAATTTTCCAGTAAAAAAATTATATAGATTCAAATAACATCAGGTTTTTATCCCTATTGAGCTATTTTGAAGTTGAATCTGGGAAAATCTTTTCTTGAAGAATATTAACGAAATAAAACGACATAATTAACCAAATATAATATTCAATGCATTAGTATTCCAGATAGGAATATTTGTTTTTATTTTTGCCTCTCCTGGTTAAATTTTGAATAATTATTCCTGTGTGCTATTATTAGTTTCCTTTTTTTGTGTTTGTTCGCGATTTTGATCAGATTACTCTGACATATACAAAGTCATAACCTTTTTGATCGGAAATTTCGTATAGGTGGTGCATTGAAGTAATTTTTTTGATTTGTTTTTTGAACAATTGAGAAGAACAGCGAAGAAATTGGAAATATTTTATTACGATATTAGTCATTTGATTATTATTTTGTTTGTCATAGTAATGCAAAATACTTACTAGATACTTTATAACATATTATCATCATAAAATCAACACAATACTAACATAAAATATTAATTTGGTAATTCCCACTGCTCATATCATCGACCCTTGAAAATGCGGTTTTCGAATTTTTTTTTCTTATTGTTCGCCTAAGTTGTATAAAGGAGCCTCTATGCAAAATTAAAATTCTCTAGATCCAACGGTTTTAAATTTTACGTTGATACCACACTGTAAGTGTAAACGACTGAGCCAGGTTATCAATTTTCATAAATAAATAAATTGTGATTAATATTGTTTTTGTTGATATTGTGTGTGGTTTCGCTGAACAATTATGCAGCAGCAATTGGATTTTGAAATAATGTTTTTAGTAGGAATTTTTTTTTGTTGGTCCATAATTGCATATGCAGTTTTATTACGCGTCACTTACATTGCCGTTATAGTATAAATAGTACGAAAAACATCGGATGTGGTAACGGTTCAGACCAAGTCACCATACTGCAATGGTCATAAATCTACCATTTTATTTTTATGGACCAAAAATTTATTTAACTAGCCTGTGGTGCGATAACGGTTTTAATTAAGAGCCATTCTACGAATTTCTCATTCTTTCTCTTTCACTTCCATTCCTTTGCTGCCTTACCGTTCGGCTATCTTTTTATTTTTATTGCTCCTGTACTAGCACGACAAATGGCGTGCGTGAGTGTAGCTGTTTATAAGCGTTAAGTATAGAGACGGAGAAAAATAAGGATAACGAAAGACAGGCAGAGAGAGAGGGAGAGAGAGAAAGTAAGAGAGAAAGAGTGAAGACGAAAAATACATAGGGTTTTATAGGGTTTTGTAGGGTGGAGGGATGAAAGGAGTGGCTAAGAGTGAGAGAAATGCAAGAGGGAAAGAAATACTTATACATTTCTATGTATACATATATAGAAATAGAGAGTATGCGAAGGGGTATGGTGGGTGCACGGAAGAGGAAGAGAGTGATTGGCGCGTGTGGAAGACGCGACGCTATGAATATTCATAGCCTGGAAACATTAAAATATTGCGCGCTCTCTTGATGTTGCCGTTAAATAACGCCGCCGGATCTAGAGAACGCGTGTACCACTGATGCCGTTGAAACCTCGAAGGTATAATATTGCGTGATTTCACGTTTTTACACCGTCTATTCACCGTTCGATTCGGATATCCCGCACGTTCTCAAACCTTCTTATCGAAGCCAAATTAGATACCAAATAAATAACATGATATATTATACACGTTGCATGAATATAATATGCGTGTTGTTATCGGTGCCAGATTCGGATGGTCTTTTTCAGCATCTACCAATCAGAGTATACTCTTCAGCCAAGACAATCAATTTGCATAAATCTTACGTATCTATTCAATACGTCACGTTAAAATGAAATGTTAATTATAAGAGAAAGCAATAAATAAATCATCGTCCAATGAACGATTTTATAATTTTGTTCAACATTCGTATTGTATGATATTATGATGTATAATATTCGTGTGTTGAATTCGGTTCTCGATGTTTGGTAATAAAACGTCGTTAATTACATTATGTTATAATTCATAATGCGTATTATTTTATGCCTTTGAAAATTTATAGAACTTGCATCTGCTGATACTGCGGTGCATTGCACCACTTGTACACCCTCCCCCTTCCCCTCAGTAAATCCGGTACTGCATGTTTTCTAATATATTATAATGATATATACGCGCATAGTTATTCTTCCGTGCGCACGTGCATCATATTTTAATCTTCCCGAGATTTGCCGGATTAAAGCCTCCGTTACCCGAGGGATTGGCGGCGCACGGACTATGACGTTTTATTATATCATCGTTTCGCAGACCCGGTGAGAAATAATATACGTAATAACGTCGCTCGCAGACCAATTTGATGTTTTCATATTATATATTTTCGTCTTGAAAAAAAGATCGGTGCTCACCATTCACCACTACACGACGCCACTGTCGCATCTGCCGTTGTTTTTTCGTCGAAGAATAACCACTACGCCCCCCAATCTCTTACCGAACCAACGTTACTCAGGTCGATATTGTAACAATCTCGTGGGATTTCTCGCACGTTCCGGTCGAATTCGCCGGTTTATACACACCAGATTATTATTACTATTTTCGCCCGTCCAGATCGCACTGCGCGTTACCCGCCAACACTTAGCGCAGGCCGAAGGAACGGTAGAAGTGCCGTTGTAAATCAAATATAAATTATTTACACGATGCGTAGGCGTATTATTTGTTAGCCGAAAATTGTTTCTGCAATTTCCGCGCGCACCATTTTTTAACCAGAACTATATAGCGTTACGCTCGAATCTCGTGGCTCGAGGCTCATTCCACTTGCTAATAGTTCACTTCGTCCTTTTCATTCCTCATTTTGTTCCGCAAACATTTTATTTGGAAAGCGATCATTCTGCTTCTTTTTTTTTACCCTTTAATAGTTTAATCTGTATGTTTTTATTCCGCTCGATTTTGTTTTTCCAAAGAGTTGAGAAGAGTTTCTGGTTTTCGTTAAGAAATGCGCACATAATACTTTGTCGGCTATATTTTTGCGACTTAATTTTTTTTCGAAAGAGTATCGACACGTCAAGGTTGGAAAGTTTACTCTATATTACTATACACAGGAGAAGAGTATATTTTGAATTGTATCCCTATTGTATTAGTATTAGTGTTAGTGTTGTAAATGCATTTTAGACTGCCCATGATAAAAGTTGAGTATATTTTAAATAATATTGGGAAACACTCAATACTCATAAAAGCAATAACATAGTAATTTTGGCGAAAATCCAACTTTTAACCATATTTACTGATACCAACGTTGTCATAATTTGGTGTTGTCTTCAAGAAAAAAAGTTAGAATTGCCATTTATATTATTATTATTATTATTTTTGCGTATAATATTCAACGACAATTTATTTTGGGTAAAATGCTCATAATGAAAATTGGTAAATTTTATTATTTTATTTATCATTTAATTTTATACTTATAAAATCTGTTGCATAATTTGAACAGTAAGTAAATTTGCAGATGACATATTTGTTTTGGCGGGAAGGACGGATTGAATATACCTTCCAGCGAAAGGCACCTTTACAGTTTAAAGTTTAAACAAAATTAAAAAAGGTAAAACGTAGGTATTTAATTTGCATGATTTGAATTGTTTAAAAAAATTGTTTGGGTACCTACTAAGTTAATAGGTACCGACAGCTGCTATAGTAATGTACAATCTTTTAAATGTCAAACACAACATATAGCTCATTCACTAACAACACTCTCTAAATTGTTTCAAGAAATGTATACGGTTCAAAAAATCTTAAAAATAAACATATCTTGCGTCTATAAATATTTCCGGTAAGCCACAAAAAAAAAAAAAAAACAAATGGTAAAATTGAGTGAGAAAACTTAAAACTAATAAAAAATGTTATCGTAAAGAACCACAAGGTTTTGGATTTTAAGCCTCGTACAAAATGATAAGTGATAATGTTACTGTATTATATTCAAAGTCTATTATTAATTTGAGAAATATGAAAAGACTCTGTATATTTTGTAGAAATGTGAAAAATGCAATCTGAACTGTTGCAAAGAGTATTGATGTTGGGATAGGCCATAGACTTTCTTACATAACGAATATGATTCTTTGCTATACATTACTATGTTCATGAATATTATTCCAATTTTCTTTATTCGCTTCAGATAAATGAAAAAAAAAAAAAATATATATTAAATTTTTTCTAACTTAATTATATTGGATACGTTACATTTTATTTATGAAAATATTATTATATAACTAAGTATACGTTTTCCATAATTTGTAGTGTCTTATCTATTCAGCTATTTTTAAATATTCTTTTGATAAACATTTTCATGTCAAAATCCATTAGCTTATAATAATAACCAAATAATTTTTTTACACAAAAGTGAAGTGCTGTTTTTACCTTTTACCACCCATTAAAATCGAAGAACGGGGGCGGCACCCCCGTTATAATCAAAGTGTGGGGCCAATTCTCTACGTTGCTCCCGTGTAGTCGGCAACTATGTTCTTTGCGAAACTGGATTCTCCTAAATGATCGATGTAAAAAAGAAGCTTCGAAACAAACTAAATCTTTAACCAATTAACGCTTAAAATTAAGTAACACTGAATTAGATAAATCATCTGAATAATAATATCAAATCTACAAATCAATGGATCTCATTGAAAATTTGTTATCTAATTCATATCTTAATTTTTTAACACTAATAAATTTGTATTAATAAATAAATAATAATTACTTTGTAGTATTTTACTGCATTTTTATTTAAATTAATGTATTTAACCATTTATCGTTCTATTTTTAATCATCAGTGGTACGCGACTGATTGATAATATACTTAAGTCGTACGAGAAAAAAAAAGTTTGATAACCGCTGATTTAGATGTTAGAGCAATGATATAATTTCACTACGGTTCTAAAATGAAAAATTAGATGGTAAAACGTAAGTAAGTTTATTTGTATGCATTTTTTAGTGAGAATCAAGCTGAAAGCAAATAAATGTTGCTTTTTCATAATAAAAAATTAAAAATTCTGATGTATATTTATGTTTTGGTAATCTTTTATGACAACATAATACGGCTTTTTCCGCAAATACTTTTAAGAGTATTCTAGTCACTTTTTATCTTTTTTACGGTTTTTCTTTAGTGTATAATGGATATAACTAAATCAACTAAATTTCATACTTAATTAAAGTAATGTTTGTTATTCATACATTTTTAATAATTATTAGTTTTTATAATACGTAATATTTTTCAGATATCTACCGCTACAAATATTATAAACATTTTTTAAACATAATTTTTTCCGCGCTATTCGCAATACACATTATTTGTCATAATATTGTCAATATTTTATCATTCATGTTTAATTATCATCTCTAACGTACATTAACTGAAATATAATTGATCCGTCTTATTAAAATTATTTTCAACTTTAAATATTTCAATACACATCATAACGATTATTTTCATTTCCATCCGAATCAATCAATGTTTCATAAAATAGACGTCACTTTGTACAACGTTCTACCTACCGCCGCCTCACGACGTGTATAAAAGACCAAGGCTTAGGTCGAACCAATACCGTTCACAAAAAGCAGTCTACCTCTCGGACTCAACGTGTGCGATATGTACATCGGTCAACGGTGCAATAGAGTTATGCCGGAATTGTATCGATCACTATATGCGAATACATTCCAGTCGGAATACCTAACTTTGGCATTGTACCGTCTGTAAACATTACCGCGCGTTCGAGTTCCGTTGTCCCCGACGTGTTTTATTTATAACAATTTTTGTAATAAATATCCGTTTAGTTTAAACTCGTGTTTTGTCACTCTACAAGTTAAAATGTCTTCTTTGAAAAAAAAAAAAAAACATAAATACAATTATTAACAGTACATTTTAAAAATACCTGTATTTTCTCAAGTTTTACGAACACAAAAAACTATCACAAATGTTCATTTTGAGTTCAATTTTATACTTATAATTAGTTTCTAGTTATTTGTTTTTTTTCAGCTTTTCATTTTATGAACTGTTATCTGTTTGCTAAACGTATTTCCGTATAAAAATATTGTATTCGTCTGAAATAAATAAACATTATTGTACCTAAGTCCACGGCTCCTATCGCTTATCAAATAAAACGGATTAGCTTTTGATTTATCAACGTTTTGTATCTATATACATGCTCGTAAAATACTAATGATAAGCAGCGTGTTTTATATGCAGCGACGCAGATATAAATTCTAGACTAAATGTAAACGGGATAATTTACACGTATATATTTTATACGCACAGAGTCCGGGCGGTTAAAAATATATAGGCATTCTCCCGGATTCACATCCAACTTAACAACGCAAACTTTTATTCGATGCTTGCATAATCAGTATATATAAAAAAATAAAACACTGGAAGTGACACGGTAATCCTCGGCTTAAGGATCATAAAATCACGTTGCCCTTATACTGGTGGATAATCGATGAAGAAAGTTTTCCTTTGAGCGCGTATACCGACTCCTGCGTTTTCTGCAGTAAGAAAGAAACGCTATATCGCACCACAAGTCCTACTATACCACCACTTCACTATCGGCCATTTAACATAAATCGCATTGTCGAATTTATAACAATATCTTATATGACCTACTACGACGAAGAGATCGGTGAGCAAGGGCAGGGAGAGGCTATAAACTCTGCTACCACCGCCGCGATCGCATTCATTCAGCCGTCAAAAGTTTTCTACTGCGATCAATCATAGAATGATTTCTAAAAACGCGGGCACTTAACTTGATCAAATGTTCGAAGGTCTATAATAAATGTATGAGGCGTATATATGTATTTATTTTTCTCGAGTACAAACGTGTGTTAATAGAATTATAGACGATTAGATTGAATTCAATAATAAATACAATTATTAGTTTTTCAATCACGCTCGACTTAGGTACATAAATTAAAATGTAATTGACATCGGCTTGGAGCAAGAACAACCGACCATGTTGAATACAAACGACAATGGTAATCAGACCATACCGTAAATATATAAAATTTAAAAATTCAAAAAGGGAAATGAAACTTCTCATAAATCCTGAAACATATTAGTAATATAAAGAAAGACAGCAGAAATGGAACGAATATTTCGAAACATTTAACTCCTACATACCCTCACATAAATATGTTCATTATACATCCTTTAGAAGTAAATGAATATTTATATTAGTATTCATGAATTAAATGCTGAATTAACTGGGAGGTTTCGGTTGCTTAAAAAAGAAACAATATGCACTTGAAATTATTTTAATTTGATAATCAAAATTTAAAATAAACAATAAAAAAAAGATCAAAACCATAATCACAATTAGTTATTACCTATTATACCTATAACGTTATTATTTTGAAATATTTAAAGTACTTTAATTAGCGGTTCCCCACTAAATGTTTGAAAAATTAAACCAAAAAGTTAGTTAGTGAAATATAATATATGTAATACCATTTATACCTACTTATATAAAACACAATTATGAATGGAAAAGAGGATTCACCTCACTTTGTTTAGCGGGATACGCTAAACAAAAATGTGGCGTGCTTTTACGAATTAAATAATAATCAAACGACTTAATAAACGAATAAATAAACGTATAATGATATTATTATTCAATTGTTTGTAATTATAAGAGTTGTTTACCTTTCTCGGAATTAAAAATATACTTTTATAGGTTATTATTGTTTAAGATATTAATATATCAGTTACTTTAATTGCATGACATTTTAACAATGTGCACTCTTATTTAAAGTATAAATTGAATTATACATTTTTAAACAATAAGTAGTTTTTGTAAATTTTTAAATAAATATAAAAACAAAGTATGTAAATATAATTTTAATCAGAAAAGTTTGATTTTTGGATTATAATCTTAAAATAATATTATTTGTAAAATGCTGTATGTCATTTTATTCCGTGATTATAATTTTAATTTTTGGTAAATTAAACAAACACTTTAACGTAGTATCCAATTACATCTTAGATGAGATACATGTAAAAAACTAAAGAGTGATAATATTTCTTTATTTATAAGAATTAAAATAAATATTTCACCTTTCTTCAGATAGCTGTTAACATTTTCGTTTTAAAAAAATTAAAAAAGTTATTATTTTTCAATATCTAGTCCAGAAAAGAAATCAAAGAATAAAATTATATTATTATGTAAAATTATTTCTATCACATTATATAGCTGTATTGAAAATACCTCCTGTAAATAATATTAATTATTTGTGGTAATAAAACAAAACCGTTCATTATATAATTTTTTGTCATATAAACACAATGTAATCATCACATACAGTTGTGTATTCTTAATTCTAATGAAATATTTATATTTATTACCAATACAAATGTAATGTCGAAATGAAAAATAATTTTCAACTTTTTATTATATCGTTTTTAATACTTCAAAATACTGTAAAATTTAAGTATTCATAAAACAATAACACATTCATTGCAAATTATTAACCATGAAAACCTATGTATTTATTAAATTATGTCACAATACATAATAAATATTGCCATTTAGAAGTTGAATTACCAAAATATATATATATATATATTGTTCCAACATATTATGCTATTAATCTCAAATTTAAGAATACAATATATTTTTTATGTTTACTTTTGCAAATCAAATTATTCAAAGTATAAATTACTCGTGTATGTATGAGCATGTAAGATTATAAATCGCTTTCTCTTGAAATGTTTTGAAAAGTTTTATTATTAAAATATATATTTTATTTGCATTTTATTTTATTTCAATTTAATTTATGTATATAAGCTGCTTTTTCGTCTTTATCAAAAAAAAAAAAAAAAAAAAAAAACGGGTATCCGACTGGCTTGAAATTATTATTTATTTTCGTCTCGTTAATATTAATTTTTGCTCAAAAAATAAATATAAATATTTTTTTTGGATGAAATTTGATGTAGGTATGAAAAACATAATGTATATGGTAAAAAAATAAGGTTTTGGTTTGTTGAGAAAAAAATTATAATAATCAACAAATCAATATTAAGAGGATTGTTCATTATTATGATTGTTATTTCAATTTCAGCGCTAATCACATTAAACGATTAAACCGAGATACACATGTTGAAGTTTGTGACGTATTGAGCAAATAGAATAGAATATACCAACCGTAAAACGAGCGCGCTAAGAGAATAATGAAAAAGTAACCAAGCCAAGGTGCGTGAACGGGCGCACAAAAGGGAAATATTGTTAGCTATTGAGATCGGGTTTTCACGGATGATTGGAACGGTCAAACTCTTGGCACTGTTTCGGCCGTAGACATAATAACGTTTTGGATGTTGTCCAATATAATATGCAAATTGAATTAAAACGTTTTTATTTTTTCGTGACTCTATCAGACTGTCAGGTCACGTTTATTAATGGCGATGACCGCACTTTCTCACTTTATCCATGTGAACTGCAGTATTACTATACCTGCATATTATACGTACATAGACAGTAATAGCTTATTATTGAAAAACACCCGGAAATCTACTGATCGGATCAAAATCCACGCGGATAATGTATCACATTTTCTACCGGATTCGGACTAGCGGTGATAACGATAAAATATATCCACATCGAATACAAGAATATTATTATCATATTATACGAGTACGTTTTTACGTATTACGAACGTAACGCGATTCATCCACACGCATAAGACTCAATAATAATAATAATAATAATAATAATCATAATCATAATAATAATAATACGTATTATTCATGATAGTAATATCTGGGACGCCTGCAGATAGACATTCAGGACCCGCAGTGTCATGATTAAAATATGGTTGGGTCGCGTTAATGTGATAGAACACTGCAATAAATAATTCCCCGGATTCGAACCATTGCCAAGTTTAATGATATTAATTACGTCACGACAGACCACCATAGATTGTAATTTGCATTTTAGGTGGACGGCCGCTGATAAGGTTTTAATATTTTTGCTGCTTAGTAGTGATTCGACGTGTGCAGTAAACCTGGAATGATTACATATAATAATATAATATAATATTATATTATAACGTTTCATTTTGTTTTCATCGTTATTAATTTTTTTCTTCAAAACGACACTGGGGTTTATCACCGCAGTAAAGTTCGTTCTTGGTCAAGTAATAACCATTTGAGCCATATTAAAATTCTATGCAGGACGACTGCTAGTGTCAAACCGTCGTCGTCGTATTATTATTATTATTGTATTCCTGGTCATCTTTTTCATAATAATGATAATAATCATCATCGTCGAAATATTATTTTCCGCCTGCTATGAAGACACAGTATATTTACTACGTCCGAGGAAATTCGAAATGCTGATGATATAATACTTGACGAGTTAAAGTATTCTTATAATAATTAGTAACACTTTGTGAAACCGACTAGGAGTTGTCTCGTCCGTATATATTTTCTATGGATGCGACGAAATGAGGTGGAAACTTAAAATATTATGGAAAGTGACGAGATGATGGGCTTACCGGGGGGAAAAAATTGGATCTTTGTGTTTCGGGACATAATTCATTTTATTACGGTCATAATATTTGTCAAGAATCTTAAGCAACACCGAGAAGAAAGGCTTCAGTCAAAGAGAAAATGTAAGAAAAGTGTACCGAATTAAAAAGCTTGGTTTAATGGGCACTCTCATTTAATTTTCTTTTTAATCTACATAGTTTAACATTCAAAAAGGTTTGAAAGAAAACCCATTGGGATCAACTACCTTTATGAAAACAGACCGGATGATAATAAACAAAATAGTGTGCATAACAAATCGACGAATTACAAGGGTAAAACAATAATTAAGTATACTATGTACAATGTATACACGTAGTCGTGCTCACGCAAAAATGTATACACGGTTATGTAGTTTCAAATTATTCGTCATTAATTACAAAGTGACATGCGGCCCCGTTCAACGAGCAAATGTCCCGAAAATTCTGATTTGTTTGTTAATGACTCGTAGAGACGTGGTCTGAATGGAATGTTCCGCCGGAATTCATATTTTGTTTTCAGCTCAAAAGATGAACCTTTGATATTTCGTGAGCATAATTAGGTTTCTACCCAGAAAATATAATGTTTACCTTTTTTTTTTACACTTACCCTCGTTTGCGGCATTTATTTACACTCCATATTGAAGCTGAAGTTAAAACGTTTACGAAGGGTCCAAATATGGTTTCATTGTTTTAGTTCATTTTTTGTAGGATAGTTTAAAATAACAAACGATTGAGGGTCTTTTGAACGTGGACGGATAACAGTGATTTTAAAGGAGATTGTTGCAACAACGAATATTGACTTCTCATTTTATTATTTACTGCTCTATTATATTACGGAAAACAACGGAATCTCGTAAGATGAATTTAAATTCAGCATTTAAATTAATACGCATGAAGCTAAAGATTTTAAATTATTGAAATAGTTTAATTTTACGATGTTTTGAAGTTGCCCTGGCACGTAGATGAAATGAAAAGTATAAACTTGGCTTTCGATTTGTTATCCCAGAAAAATAAAAAAAGGGTAAAGTGAACTATGAATATTCATTTTATTTAAAAAATTGTTAACTGCTGCATCGGAATTCGCATAGCGGTGGAAATACTCCTCTTTATAATGATTTTTATTTTTAATTAAATATTTTTGTGACTTGAATCGTAAAGTGTACTAGAAGTTGATGCGAAACCCGATCGGCTTTAGTAAAATTGAAATTGCTAAATGTCGGTAATTAAAAAAAAAAAAAAAAGCTAAACAAATCAAACGTTGAATAAAGTTCTATGAGCCAGGGTGTGCTTAAAATCTATTATGATTTTCTCGCGTCATTAGACACTACCTCCAGACATATACATGGTTGGTATAAGAAAATAATTGAAAGTGGTAAAACGATAAATCATCTTGGGGTCTGTGACGTTCTGCACGCGGTAGTAGTAATCCAAAAAGTTTGGTTGCCCTAAAAACTTCGACGGTAAAGTGAAAAAAAAAAAAATAAAATAAAAATACTATACTTATCCTGTGAACCTTTCATCACCAGGTTCAGAGCAGTAATAACTAATATTGAAATTTTTCCCAGAAGAGCTTTTAATTTTCTTTGAACTACACGCCCCACTCCAGCTCCGCGAGACAGATTTATCAGGACGTACAGTCCACGATGTTTTTAAATCTTTACAAATACAACATCTTGTAACAAATATAATCTCAACTCTTGTGTTAATCGGTTTTCTTCATTACCCAGATCAGCAGGGCGTGTTGATTTTATAACGTGTGTGATACGGCCGTTATCAGTGTATAGGTTTACTTATTGCGCTACGGTGGTTTTTTGTTTTCTTGCTTTACTGTCAATTTGTTTCTTTTTTCTACACTCAAATATGTAGGCACGTTCGAGTTCTTTGATAACTAATTTCGATTAGCCATTATAATAGAATATAATGCGTTGTTTACTATAACTAGAAATCGTATTTTTAAGGGGCCGGGGAAATATAAATTTATTTTATTATACTATTCATTTATATTTTTTAAATTTATTGTTTTTTTTTTTTTTTTTTTGATAAATTTAAGGGTATTCTGGTCGTTTAGGATCTCTATATACATCCTTTGCAGTTCAATAGTCCTTTACACATTCACATTTAGGGATAAAAGTTTTCAAAAATTAATTTTCAATAATCCCATTTTTACGTTTCAGAATTGTACCTCTTGATTTACACAGTCTTTTTTACTCGGTCAAGTGCTAATGCACTTGTTATACACTTTGACGTTTATGTAACACCAAACGATCGATGGGATCATTACAGCCGTCATCAATATTTTCTGTAAATTTTGATTTTTGTTTGAGGCCATTAAAGTCCTATTTTAACGTTATTTAGTTTTGCTACATATTTTGAGTCCGTTATTTGAAACGTCTTCATAATGTCACCATTGTACTTATTCGGAGTTCCGATTACCACGTGATTATATAGAACTAAAATTTATTTTTAGCACTTTTTCATGAAGTTCAACAGAATCAGTAGATAATAACGCGCAAATATATGTATAATACATATATTAATTCATACCTTGATTTAGTGAATTTGAGATTTTCGCTATTTGGTCGTATTGGATTTCATTATTTCAATACCTACTCTCGAATTACTTCGATGGTATTTCTAATGTACCTTTAATTTATAAATGTAATATACAAAAGATATAAAATATTATATCTTCTCGGATAAAAAAAAAAAAAAAAAAAAAAAATATTATCATTCCGGGGCGTTCTCTGCTATTCGAAGAATTTGGTAGATGAAAACTTACTTGCACATTTCACGCGAGGACGTTTATATTTTATTTTATTTTTTGTTTGCGCGGGACAATTGTCAATACACTACAAAATGTTCAGTTTTTGTTTGCCCGTTTGTTGGTCTGACCTATTGAGCCGTTCCGTAAAACGCTCTCTTGTTATCCGAGTTCATTTTTCGCTGAATAGTCACATATGGAAATGCAACCGCATAAAGCATATGGATTTTTTCAAAACCATCAACATTTGCCTTTACTGGGTTTGTGATAGGTCTTCGCTCACTATCCCATTGTCATCGTATATATTGTGGTTGAATACGATTTATCAGTAATTTTTTTTTCAAAAAAAAACCCACTCAAATGCACTAAAATCAAAAATATTTTTAGGATTATTATTTTCCGGATCAAGGATAGATATTAGAAGTCATTATGTCAGTAAATTTCTAAAAACGTGGTCAACAATTTTCATCAATTGTTTGTATAATAAATTATTATATAATTTATAATCGTGTACTATACCCGTATTTATATGGAAATCATAGAATCGTTGAGCTGTGTAAATAATTATTATTTTGTTTTATAACAGCCAACTCAAGGTGTTATTTGATGATAAATAAAATAAAATAAAAATTTGTTAATGGTTAATACTCGTAAGTATACTACTATAGTATAATGTATAAGAAAAATATAAAATATTTAATTATTTATTTATTTATTTGGTTTTTATATTATACCTATTAATAATTATTTTCGTTTTCGTTTGATAGTACTATAATAGAAATAGTAGTCTGATATAAATTATAGTAAATAATTGAATTTTCAACAAATTATTTTTGAAAAGTTATTCAATGAATGCTAAAACATACAGCGTAATCTCGTCCAAAAATGCGGAACAAACATTTAACAGTTAATAATACTGTAATTTATAAATTTAATTATATTTTAAACTTATATAAAGAAAAAATACATTTTAAGTGAAGCTCCTCAATATCCTTCAACATTTACCGACTTTGAAATTATCAATAATAATTATATAATATTACAACTCTGATTGATGCATTTGATGGGTTCACAACTGTTAAAAACTAAAAATGTGAAATACGCTAGATGTATTATGTTGCTATACATTGCTCTCGTTTCGTAAGATACGCAAATGAAATAACACACACATAGATTATTTCATCTTCCTCTTTAAAGGAAAATTTCTCACATAGTTCACACATTGTGTATGTGTTGAATACGTGTTCGAAGTGTATTCACCGTCGCGTCGTGGTAAAATCAAGTGGAGCTTATACCGATGAATAACTGCGGATGAACTAGATTTCTATAGCTAAGTTTATTTTCATTGATCATCATATTATCTCGATGATGCGCCTTTAACTCAGTTTGTGTTTATACGAAAAGTATGGAATCTTGTAAGTTTTATTTTATGTTGAAACCTAATCATTCGTGGGCGAGAAGTATACATTTTATTTTAAATTTTATTCTTACGAACGCAATCAAAACGGAAGTAAAATAACACATTGGTTAGAGTTTTTCACCAGACACATGCGAAAAACATGATAAAAAAAATTTCGTAATGATTAAAAGTCGCTTGTCCTGTAATTTTAGGAAACTCATTTGTGTCTAACATAGACGTAGGTACAAGAGAACTTTATTGGCGACCTTGCGGGTTAAACGTTTTGATATTCAGTAAAACAATCGTTTTATATATTAGCTATTAAATAAATATCAACCATAATAAATTGTTGAAAACCCAAAGTGTGTGGTAAGGTTTCCAAAAATGTTTGAAACCATTGATCGGCCTTGTAACACGTTTAAAAAGTCAAATTTGTTCACTGATAAAATAAACAGGTGCGTGGAATATAAAATTGTGTGTAGTTCATTCGAAGAGAAAACACAGCTTATATTTGTATTATATTATAAATATGTGTAATCCTGATGTAGATATTACAAGTAAAAATTATAAATAGGACGGTTATCAGAGCGACAAAACGTGTAAATAATGTTCGCAAAGTCCTGAATCGCACAAAGTGACGTTTTCGTATCGGCATACTTGAGATTTTTTATACGTTTACATAATCACTCTTCGGTTCACCAAGTAATGCACTATTCTTTGCATGCACACTTCGCAGTCCCTATTATAACCGTTAAAAAGTCATATCCCGTCTTGAAGTGTATACGAACGCGCCATTTAATTAAACGTTTAACTTTCGAATGAGTAGCGAATACAAGAAGGAAGCGGGGTAAAACTCATCATTTTAGCTATCTTGCGTGTATCAATATAATTTAAAACTAATGATTTCTCCGAAGAAACGCTTCACGTCGTGTTTACAAGAGTAGGTTAAATACACTTTGGGAATCATACATACACACACACACACACACACACACACACACACGTGCGGGTGCGTATGAATATAACAGTAATGGACTGGCGTTCTTTTCCTTGGCACATCAATTGGAAAAAGGGATGGAAACTTACTAAAACATAATAACACTTAGACATTAGGGTTGTTTCGTGGGCGTGGCGGCGAAGAGTCGTTGGAAGTCGTTAGACCAAAGTTTGTGTGTAATATTGATCACGGTATAGATGTGCGTGCGTGTATTTATATATACGTTTATATGATATATAATATGTAGTAGTGATTTTACTGGAGAACAGAGAGCCCGGGTGGCCAGGGTTATTATAATGCAGTTTACAATTTATTTGATCTATTGCGATAAATAACATGATATTATTATTATTATTATTATTATTATTATTATTATTATTATTACTATTATATGTTGAGGCCGTATAAACGAGTTTAATGCTTTTAATGGATTTTTTTTCGTCGCTGGTTTCGTCTTGGTTTTATATTCACTATTTAATTTTTATTTTTCGTAGTTACTGGGAAACGAGCGTTCATAAGTCAAGATAACATTTTTTTGCAGCCTAGAGGAGAAAAAAATTACTGCACTTAATTACATTTTATTATTATGAACGTTTTATAATGTTTGAATATATTATGTGTTGCAAAATTGTTTTATTTTGTGATAGAAGCGGGTACAGGAATGAAATATGTTAATATTATCTCTTTCCAAAATTATTATAATACATTCCCATGTCGCTGCATCATCAGTTTAAATGTTACATGTTTCTAATAATATTATAAAATATATAATATTCGTATACTATAACAGCACTGACAAACGTTTCGTTGAAACTCATTATATTTAATGAACATTCAAACGGGTATGACGTCATGTATCTTTTTTCGGCTTTAATTAATTCCGTACAAAAAATGTCAATTAGGTTGTGTATATTATAATGGTTAATATGAGTTTAGAGTTGTTTTTTTTTTTTTTATGCCTATAAAAATGATACTCTACTGTTATATTGTTTATAGACCGTTAAGGTCGGACGTGCGGTGATGATAATGATTTGTGACTATGAGGGCAAGAATCATCATATATTTTCGCATACTCCGTTGAATTTAAATACAAAATATCGGCCGCTGTACGGTTGAAATTCATCTCTTTCTATCTTTCTGTATATCACACAATAGCGACCGTTTACGCTTTGCATTCGTTTTTGCAACTTAAACTCGCAATAAGAAAGGATATAATATATTGTTTACAGTCGTGCCCGGGACAAAATCACGAGGAGGATAAAAATCGAGGGGATCCGGACGTCCGGTCTGCTTGTATCGACTCGTCACAGCGTGGCTCTAAAACGAGTCAGCTGGAGGAGAGGACCTTATGCTGTTAATCGGTCAAGCGTCACGGTAATAATATGATAATATTATAACGTTTCGCAGGCGTTCAATTAGGAGACATACCATCGAGTAACGTTCTTTTTGACATCAAATATTCGGTCCTTGAAATCTATTATGCCACGACTCCTTGGTGTTTGTGATATATTAAGCAATCGATTTTATTCTACAAAACAGAATATTGAACGGTCTGCAGCCGTGTAGACAGATTATCTTCTTTTTTTTTTTTTTTGTAGGGAAAGGGGAGGGAAAAATATGACATCCTCCCCTCTCAAGACTAGAATCTTCTACAATCATAAACGTATTTGAATACAATTTTTATACATTTAAGACAAATAAACCTTTTATTTTTGATAACATTTCAAATAAAATGTAATTTATTTATATTTAAATTATAAAAGATTAAAATTTATAGATAAACTCGTATGAAATAACATTTATCTATTATTCGTTGGCTTGCCACATGCAAAGGAGTGCCTTAATTTATCAAGACTACCACAATTTTCGATAGTCAATCGGAATACGTGGGATCAGAAAATCTGTTGCGTACTTTTTATTTTAGTTTTACGCCGTTTATAAAATCGATTTCTATCCCATTCATTCGAGTAATGTTGTCTTGTGAACGTTGTGATAATATTTTATTCAGATTCGCCCACTCGCTGTTATGTAGTATGATTGTCAAAAGAAAATTATTAGTTAATTTATCAATAATTTGCATTCCAATATTTAAAACGAGAGTGCATGTAAAATAGGAAGTATATTTATTTAAATACCTGCAATTTCATAAAAACAGACGAAACAAATTTTTTCAAAAAATATTAAAACCTTTATTTAAAATTAGCCACTTACTATATAATATAATACTCTAATTATCATTTCATACCGATCAAAAAAAAAATAAAAATAATAATTACATTTATCCAAATGATCGGTTTAAGTTATATCTGAAAAAAATATGCTTTTATAAATTTTTTTTCTATGTTTATTAAAAATTATTGAAAAGAAGTAGAAAACCCATCTGTCCACCCACGTTTAGCTCAAATTGAGCACTATACGTATTATACTCGTAAAACGTAGCAAAAATGCTATCTGTGGTCTAACGACTAAATAAACCACCACTTTCTATTAAAAAAATCCAACAATGCTCTGGATTTTATCACCATCCGTTGCCTTCTCATGATTTCGCGGCAATTTACAACTTTTCATTTCTTCGGAATACCAACCCATTGTATCGTTTAGTTGATGGTGACGTTTTGTTTATGGTGTCATATATATTTTGTTTTACAGGTTACAATAATGAAAATCAGGGTAGTACCTATACTCACAAAAGTATTTATATAATTTATGCGCGCATTGTATTTCGTACGTTATATTGTTATTACTATATCCAACGTCTTATTATTAGGTTTGTTATTTAATCAGGGAGAAGCTTTATGATATAAAATAATAATTACCTTTTTCGGTAAAAACTAAAACCATATAAAAATATAATGAACATTTTTTTACCACAAAAAGTATATACATGGTTAATTGAGAATGCACACCATATTTTTAGGCTTATATTTTGGGTTTCTTCAAATTTTGATTTTCGAAAAATATATGTATATTAGTATTACAATACTATAACATGATATTTCCCAACACTTACATTTTTCGTTCCACTTGAGTAGTATCCTGAGGAAAACCGAACTTTTTCTTATTTTACCTCAGGATACTACTTTTTTTTATGTAATTAATTATTCAGTTTTTACTGGAATTTTTGATGTAACGTAGTCACATTTTGCAGCACTATCCAAAATCAGAATTTGAAAAAATAAAAGCACAAAAATGGGGTTTATTTACAACCTTAATATATCATCCTATATAACTACAAACAAAATGTACACCAAACTTATAAACTACTAGTGAATCGACTTCGAAAGGTGTTTTATGAGCATGTAAAAGAGTATAATGGAACGTTCACATGTATTATGCTGTAAAAAGTGTTATAATATATAATGCGCACAACAAGTTTAGCCAAATAAGTGAAGCAGAAGTTTTATTTATTTTACGTAAATATAATTTATCTGATAATTGTTTTCATACCTATGACTCATTTAATCACAAATTATATCGATCGATTAATGTTATATTATTATTATTATTAAACAGAATATTTTGTACATTAGATAGTCTTTATTATGATTATTATTTTCTACAAGCATTCCATTAGATCTACCAATGCAAAACACCAATCGTGTAATATATGTGAGACGTAAATAAACTCCGGGGTAATCGTTTATTTTTCATTTGGACTTCTTTCTTTTTGAGTACAGTGTCAAGTTGATTTGTGTGGTATTATGGTTTTGATTTATACGACAATAGAGGAAATAGAAAAAATATGCATTTGTTTATTTATATTTTAGTTACGGAAAAGTAAAATATAATTCTCTTTTCTAGTTTTTAAATAATTATAGTATAACCCTTTTGTCTGATAACATAATATATGTACATCAATAGTTTTAAAATATCATTGTCATATTTTTTTTAATTACAATTTTTTTGATATAAATTTTAAAACAAAAAATAGTAATAATAAATGTTCATTAACAAATGAAATGATGAAAAATTTGTTTTAATTATGAAAACACAATGTGGAATTGTATTTTGTTGAGACTGTTAGGAAATAAAACTAAGGTTTTTGTTTTCTTAAGATACATAATATGTAGTTTAAATACATTTACATTAACAAAGGCTACAGTCTAAATCCTAAAATATAATTAAATTTTTTTTTAATAAAAAATAATAGCAAAATATTAATAAATATAATAAAAAGAAAAAATTAATATATTTACTATGTAATTTAATTAAAAACCACTTAATAAATATATATTTATGTATCGTATATTATAAGTATAAGAATGTTTAAAAAATATATATTATATTATTAAAAAAAAATCAAATATTAATAAAAATAATATCAAAAATGTATGCACACAATATAATATATATATAAATAAATAATATACCTAGAGAAATAAATAATTAAATGCGTAGCCTGGAGTATCATGAGTTATGTATTACACGACTGGTTTCCAATTATAAGATAAATTTTTCATCAGGTAATTCACAACCTCAAAGAAATTGTGACTAATAAATAAGTAATTGTTGTTTTTAAATTAAATTTGTATTATATATATTAATTTTATAATTGATTTAATTTAATTTATTTATACTATATACATACGCGAGTATTAAATACTATTTACAAATGTTTGTTTCATTTTCTTAAAAAGTTTAAATTAAAACTTTTTATTGTTATTTTTGTCACTAAATCATTTAAATCATATTTTGATATTTAAGAAAATTATCAATTAAATAATTATAAAACATATATAATATACATAATTTGTTATGACATGAAGTGTGGAGAAATTTTCTACTCTAAATTTGATTGAAGCTAAAAATATATTATTATTGATATAAACTGTTTATTTATTGAAAAGAAAAAAAAAAAATCGAGAATTTGAAACAAAAATGCTTATAATGCGGGAGCTTCCCGCTCTGTACGATACTATACAAATAATTAATGATTAAACCTGTAAAAACTTATCGTAATTTAAATTCATGTTATTGTACATACAGATGTCTTCATTTAAAGATTAGTGAACGATAGGCTTGTATAAATTTAGAAACGCCACGTCGTCGGAGAGAAATGTTCATCGTGGTACGCCTCAACGCAAAGGCAAACAGTATAGCCGAATAATTTCTGTCTACACCGCGAAGCAACATCATAACAGATGTTTCATTTTTTTGAATTATTATAAAGACTTGTTGCATTATTCATGCATAGATTTACCATTTCTTTTCTCTTTATATTTGCATTAATTTTTATTTGAATAGCTCGAGGATAAAACTTGTTGTTTCGTAGTTGTTGTTTGTGTTGTTGTTGATGTTGTTGTTGTAAAACGGATCATAATCCCCCTGATGCATGCACACGAAACTGGAAAAATATTTATTTTTTGCTCACTAAGATAAAATGACGCGCACATAGCATATTATAGTATAACGTTGAGACTATAATATAATATTATTATAATAGAGAGTTGGATAGATGCTCGTGTAAAAAGACGGGAGGTGAGGGAGTGAAAAAATAATATCGCAGTAAACCATAATAAATTGTTTGTGTTTATTTCACGCTTCACGAAATTTTACAACAAACTCTTCGTCATGCACCGTCGTTATAAAGACGAGTTTGTCGCGAATCAAAATTTAATAATAAAACTATGCAATGGCTTCAACAGAACCCAACGAAATACGAACTCAGTGTATTCGGTCAAGACGATTGCATCTAAAGCCACCGCCGTTATTCTCAAGAAACAGGATCATGTAGTTAAATATGCATAAAACACCACGAGCAACGTCAACCGTAGCAGAACAAAATGTATCCGTGTAAAATTTAGATGTATCTGGGCAACGCAACGGTTGTATGCTCTTGTAATACTATGTCTACTATAATATGGTGTTTGGAGTACCTACTGTTGAATTCAGAACTAATTTTGCAGTAATTTAAGTATAATTTTTCAACGATCTTGTTGAAAGCAAATTGTTTATTTATTTGTTTTTATTAGATATTAGTACAAAATTATGACAGATGAACAATTATTATAATAATGATAAGTCAACAATATGACTTAGGATTGAAAGATAATCTATATAATAATAATTTTTCGTGAAATAAAAATATAATTACTATAGCCGCTACAAGCTAATGAAAATGGGAATTAACTGAATAATGATAAAAACAAATTGATTTAATGGCATTAATGAATAACTGAAGACTAAAAACATGGTACAACTTATGTGTTAAATTTTTGTGGAAAAAATATATTAGTATTGTACTTAGAATCGTTATTGATACAAATGACGTATTATTTGTTAAGAAAAACGCTCATTTCAATATGCAACCGTAATTTCTGATGGATACGTTCATTGGATACATTAGCACTTAAAAAACTTTCAGACTATGATCTAATGTTCATAGTCTGAGATTTTTTAACATAATTGTTAATTTGAAAAAAAGAATAACCACTATAATTTAAGTAGATTTTCTGTCGTCTTATACTCTGAAAACTCTATTGGAAGTCAAAAACTTATCATCTGGTTACAAATATGTACGCTCTTATAACTAAGCCATCTTCTAGGTATTACGTTAAAAATCGAGTTTAATATGGTAAATGAATATTTACATTTTTGACAATTAAAAAACAAATAATACAATTCACTTGACATTTAATACTTTTGTTTTTGAAGTTTTGAATATAAAATAGGTACTTTTTATGTTTATAGCTTAATAAAAATGGCGTCAGTTATGCTGCAATAAAAATAAATTGATGGCCTACGCTTCTATATTTAGCTGTAAGTCTTGAGAGTAACTTTTATGTCGAAAAACATACTGCAAGATGTGTGAGGGGAAGTCACATTATTCATAAGAAATCGTCGAGTCAAAGAATAGAAATCACAAATAATATCTAAAGGTTGCGCCGTTGTACCATTAACGTTGTAAAATTTGTCCTGCGGCGAACCGATCAAAACGAGGGCAATTACCCTGGCTCATGGGAAATAAAAAACAAGCATAATATTTTTGTTCGTTTTTCCGTACACGGGCTCGTGAATAATATACTTTATTATCACAGCGCTATCGCTTCGTCGTTCGAGTTGATTAACACATCGATCAAACACTGGATCGCATTATTATAGCCTTCACACACACGCTAGTGACGGCTTATTATTATTATTATTATTGTGGTATTGTTGAACTTTGCATACGCGTTATGATACATCTATTCGAGTGCAAACTTTCCCTTTTCGAGCAGCGGGCGTGGACATGATGGAATACTCCGAGAACAATTGCAATTCGTTATACATTCATAATCCATGTACCTACCGTTTATACGTATACAGCGTGCGTGATATAGGTGCTTGCAATAGCCATAAGGACTTCCGCAAGGGACGAGTTCGTGGTAGGGAGAGGAGGGTATCGGGGCGATACCACATATAGATGATAGTAATTTGGACAGTAATTCTAGTAATTTGGGTGTCACCCTTGCGTCCTCTAATAAAACGCTGGGATCACAAAAGTATTAATTTCCAACCCATAAAATTTCCATATTTTTGGTTTCTCATTAATGGAACGAGACAGTTTCAGTTTTAAAGTACTGTATATTTTAGTGCTGATAAAAGATTATTTGAGTTAAATGAAATTATGTAATGCGATGTTTGAAACTATGTTATTTTAATAATAAGAATTAAAAGTTCATAGTCATGTACTAGTAATATTATATTTATTAGATAAAAAAAAAAAGACATACATTTATTAATATTTTATATTGATGAGAGTATGAAATAATTGTTTTTGTAACAATGGTATGTGTGGCCCAAGAATTCATCTGTGCGTCATTGGCAATCTTCGGAACTCCTGCAGACATCATGGTCAATGTACTATTATAGGTCTAGACCATAAAGATGATAATGTTTTATCTGCATACTGGATCTTCCGACAGTCGATAAATATGTAGGCAGGTAGGCAGTAGCGCACACAAAATTTTTTCCATGAGGGGGGGGGTGGAGTTGTGCATATAATAATCTCCTAAAGAAGGAAATTTTGTCGAATTCTATGAAGAAGCCAGAAATACGGTAAAAAGTTAAACAGAATGTAATAGCTAAATATTTGAATAGATAATAAACAATGTAGGTATTATAATCTATAAACTTTTTAATTTATAAATCCAATATCCATATTTGAATAATTCATATTATCATGGAAAAATAGATTGTCTAATTTATTTTGTCGTGCATATTATGTCGTATTATGACTCCCAGTATGCTTTAAAATGTAAAACTTAGTTAAAAGTAATTTAATAAAGGAAAACCTTTCGAGGGAGGGGGGGGTTGTGACCCCTTAACCACCCCTTCTATGTGCTCCATTGTCCGTAGGAATTACAGGGATCTTTACTATACAAACAGTGATGCGTATGATGTTCGTAAGTATAAACTATCCGAATAAAATTGATCAAGAATAATAAGCCAAGAGAGCTTCAGAAACCATGATCTGTTTCATATAATTTATTCGCTTAAGTAAATAGTCACCCTGAAAAGATTTTATTTTATATTTGCGTTTGAGATTTTCATTTTACATGACAACCCCTGTATTTTCTCATTCCACCTACCCCACTGCGGCGTCAATGGCGGTGGAACATGTTCTCGGATCTCTATTGCGCGTGTAGATCTTGCAGCAAGAGTTTATAGCGAAATCGAAAAAAGCTAAATATACTAACATTATATGCTATGAATAAGAAATACTTCACAACCATCTGATATGTATTACAATCGGGGAATAAAGTGTGGAAGGGACGCGATGCTTTTCTCGCCTGTTTCCCGGTTTTGGCGAATTTCGTTCAAAACCAATACTACCTATGCAAAGAAAACCTCTTTCAACTCGAATGCTTCAAAATAACAAAACCATACTATCGACAGATGCACACGTCGTATTGTTTGGATTCAAAAACTGTCAAACAGCTCACGTCGAGAATTTTTCAAATATCATAGTCATTGTTACTATTTGCATACAAAATTATTTTAAATTATAAAGTAGTAACTTTAACATTTAAAGTGTGTTTATAATTACATTGGTTCATTATAAGTATTATAACAGATGACGAGATATGTATTATTGGCATGAATCGATTATTTAGTCAAATATAAATAATAATCAAAAGTCGTTTAATTCAGTAGTAGTAAGTCGCTATTGTGTAGTGAACTACTGATAGTTGATACCACTACACATTGAAGAGGAAAAGTTTGTTACATTATTGCAAATGTAGAGAACTACAAGAGATAATACTTTTTTTTTCTATAAAACTTTATAGGCAGTAAATAAATCTTAAGAGTTTTTTTCTCGGTTATAAAAGTAATAACTTTAAACTACTACCAGAAAAGAAAAATGTCTTATATGATATTTTAGCGTGAATTTTCTAAATCCGTACGTTGTTATTATATGTTAATAAATAAAAAATTATTATTAATTATTATATTATTTTGCACTTAAATATTAATAAAATAACAATTTTAAACATAATAATAGTATAATAAGCAAGTAAATGTAAGTAAAGTAAATGATACCTAAGTAAAAAGTAGCACTGAAAGTACATACCAAAATTCGTACTATTTACATCGGATAATGTTAGATATTGTGAAATTTTTGATAAACGTATTATTACCAAAGAGAAACTTCTAATTTTAATCACTATATGTGATGAAATTACATTATTAGATTGTTCAAATATTCAACATTTTTGGTTTGAACGATTCGAATATCAAAAATACATCATTATGAAAGAACCTTTACAGATATTTTGTAAAATAGACAGTAAAATGTCGATTAATTATATTTCTTTCACTAAAATATAGTTACATATATTTTAACAGAGACCCGTGCAAATACGCGTAAACCCACATACATATATATACAAGCAAGCAATTTAATTAACAGAGGTTGTCGGATGAATTGACGAAGAATGCGAATCTTATAACAACAAAGATGTTTTTGTTTTCCTATTAACTTCTAACTTAACTTTAGAGTATGATTTGGAGAGATCATGCATGAACGACGGCTCTATTGGGGATGGCTAGTGATGATGCATGGCAGTGTTTTACAATGAATTTGAGCTTATTATGGAAATTCTTTGGGGTTCTTATTATACAAAAAAATCCAAAAAAAAATTTTGACAATGTACTTGATAATATAATCAATGAAGTATGTAATTATGTTTTTGAATCGTCAACAATAAAATATTATAGTAGAAAGCATTATTGAAGGAAAATAACGAAATTAATTTAAATGAAAAACATCAAGAATTTATGTCATACCTTAGAGTCATTCATCAAGGATATAAAGAAATCGGTCTTTAAAAAAAATATATTTTTATTTTTTTCATTACATAGAGAGTTCATGTGTTACGGTATTTTCTTTTTAATAATGTTTTATCTGCATACATTTAGGTTATATTATGTAATATAATGAGACTCCGTTCCTTTTCGTGCATTACATATTTAAATATAGAATAAACAAATATTGTTAAAAATACGTTATTCATTTCACCGCTCATTTGAATGTACAAATAATATGAATATAATGATAAAATGTTCTCCTGAATACAAAATATGTACATACGTTTTTCCATTACTCATTAAATACTAGTGCGTGCATAAGTGTTAGTTATTTGTGTACATGAATAGGATTTTCACATACCAACGGATTAATTAATCAGTTAAAAATATTAAAAAGTATTAAAAGTATTCAAACTACAGTAAAAATCCTTTACTAATAGTACTGTAAGTCGCAATGAAATATTATGTTTTACTAAACGATATTTTTCGTATAAATAACTTTTACCGGTTCTCATCGGAGTCACAAGAGATAGAGATTGTACTCTCTAATTGTTCGTGATAATCGATGTTTTTATGAACGGTTTTTTACTATAAGTCAAGGAATACAAATATAATATGCCATTTATTGCGTTATGATTTAAAACCGAGAAAATAATTTGTAAATAATATCCGTACGATTACGAAGAGCCAAATAATGGTAATTTCGTTGGTGTCCGGATCAAGCGAGTAACTGGAACAGAACACGATTAAACCGTTGCATAAAAAATACCCCAACTACCATGCGTGTGACGTGGGTCACTGGCAAATACGACGCAATTGATCAGTGACCGTATAGTGTTGTCATAATTGGCCATCACGGTTTGTCCAATGTGGACGGTTTGTTTCTTAGTTTCGAATTTTAACCCGTTTCAAAAAACCCCAGTACCTTGACCGTTATTATTACGCACACCATTATCCAGAATAGCGTGTGAAATGACCTATATGAGTGCAATTACTTATAAGGCTAATGTAGAAATGTTGATGGCATTCAGTGTGCTCGTGCGCGTAAATAAAATTATACTTTACACAGGTACTGCGCGAGATACAGAGGGAAATTACTGTTTATCAAATAATTAGCCCTTAATATTATGTCGTATAATAAGGTATACTCACGCCCTGACCCGCGTCTAATTGAACCACCGGCGTGTGCGTATATTACTACAAAACCCACATGATGAAAAATACACATACACTCACGCACACACACACGCACCACATGCTTCATTAAATAACACTTAATTTGTCAGTCGGACGATGATACGGTCTATGATATTGTGCACAACCGCAGACTCCCGGGGGTAATAATTGTTTTGTTGAGCTCAGGCCAACTTTTCTCCCGAGGTTAAATACGGACGATTTCGCAAACGGATATGAGTGGTTTTGTTTATTCTTTTTTTTTTTATTCCCATTTTGGCCGTGGGGAGGGAAAATAATAATAGTATAATGATAATATTCGAAATGTTGAACAGCTTACAATAATGTTTAACTCACGATACGCGTGTACGTTTTCGTGTTAGATTTTCAATGGCGATTACAAAACGAAGAGGCGTTTTAAGTGTGATAATGCATTGTTTTATACATTTTTTTCATCAATAAATTCTATCCCGGAGTGCAGTGCAAAATGTTTTATTTGTATTTTACGTTATGAGAATGTTACTTCGGTTTCTATTTCATAGTCTAAAGCAGTGGTTCCCAAACTTTTACAATCACGGAACCTTAAAAAAATAGTTTGTGTTTCCCGGAACCCTAATGTCTTTTTAACTCTAATTTTTCTTAAAAAAAAAAAACCATTACTCTAAAAAATGTCGTTAATGATACTGTTAATATATTGTTAATGATTGTTCTTTATTAAAATTAGTTTAAAACACAACTTTTAATTGTAAAATTTGTTAAATAATTACATAAATCTAGCAGAACCCTAAGGTTCCGCGGAACACACTTTGGGAAACACTGGTTTACAGTCTTGACCGCTTTGAGCCAGATGAGTAGTGCACTTCACTGGTTTGACGAATTTCATAATAAAATGTCATAAAAAATGCATTGATACGTTTTAAAAACAACATCGTTCGAACACCACATTAACGGAAACCATTATAATACTACCTATCCAAGTTTTTTGACAGCGCACCGGTTTTCCGAACGCAATAACGGTATGCCATTGTATTCAAACGGCCATCGATATCCATCAAAACTTTTGTTTATAATATATATATATATATATATATATATATATGTATATATGTAAATAGGTATACGTCATCGGTGCGTTAGCGTGATGTATTGTTATTATTATTATTTTTTTTTTTCACCGCAAAACTCGGAGAACGCACATCAAACGTGCATATAGTTATAAAACTCGCGACACGCATAATACAGGCTAATCATTAAAGCATACGCGTGAGGCCATTAACCACGTCGACGGTACAGAGAAGTTCACTACTTACATAATATGGCAGCATTATTCGGCAGCACATTATTATTATACCTTATGACGCGTGAAGCCAGGCTCAAACTACACGCCACCTTGTCGTGTAAAATAATTGTCTCCGAATCGACTGAACCACGGGGCCTCGTTTAGGTATATACCGCATGACGGTGCGTATTATATGGAATTTATTACGCGTTGCCGCCGAAGTAACCCTGCACTATCCTGGCTATCTCGCTAAGTTTATTTCGTCCGACTTTCGAACGTGTGCGGTCACACAGATTGTAATGTGATTCCATGACAAAATTATAATATAATTAAATTGTAACAACCCAAAATAAGGCAGAGGACTTAATACAGGTAACTCCAATTTACCAATACCTGTATTTGTAGCTATCACTTTGGAAGTTAGATGGGTTCGAGAACAGACCAGGGTGACAGGGTGTAGCGTTAAAATCTATGTACATGAAACCACTTACCTCGATGGACGTCGGTCTTAATATATAAGTGATGAGTTTCTTAACTGTAATTGTTTTGAGAATGAGGTATATATGAAGAACTGACACAGACACTGAACTTCGTTGCACAAATATAAGGACAATTCCACACTCGCACAGAAAGATACTTGAATTTAATAATATTTGAAAAGATTGCTTGTCATAAAGAAATGTTAGTGATCTGCAAAGTTTGAGTGCATACACTGACGACTTGCTACGAAGAGTCTTGACAGTCCTGCGGTGCAGTCGACTTCAGACGCATTGGTCCCGTTCAAAGACTCTGTGTTGGTCCTGTGAGATTGTCCTGGAGTCAGCTACATATGTGTCCTATGTATAATGTATAGCGGTATCGTGCTATGGATCGAGGTGGTGGTCTTCAAGGGTTAACCGACTGAAAGAGACAATGGTGTCACAAATGGTTACACAGGGTTCTTATTGTTGGGATTGTATTCTCTGTGCGCGTGCCGAAAGAACCGTTATTTATATTATTTTAAGAAATGCAACATTATTGAATGATGCACATCATTACAATATCATGTGACCCAGATTTAATAGGTGGTTAAGAAAGAACACATCTCCCGTAGGTATTCATTTTGTTTTAGGAAAACCCCCGGCAGCGTTTCCAGCCAGGATCATTGTTTCAATCAATACACATCGACTCACTCATCTACCGTCACCCAGAGTCATCTATTTTACTTGCCGTGTCCATCGTCGTCATTATAATAATACATCGTTCACGGATTCGGACATATCGATGAGTTTTGGTCTCTTACAAAACAAATAATGTCAACACCGGTCGTACTAATTCGGCAATTAATTTGGCGTCGGGTAGCTAGGACTCGCGAGTTAAGTCTGGGTATCACAGTTGCGTCGTATACCTAGTTTCATGTTTTGATTGGTCCACCCAATTACGGTATGGGTATCATTCAGTAACTAAGCACTACCACGGATACCGAAGAGTTGAGGAAAATCTAAATTTTCCGACATGTAGTTGTGGAGGACACGCCCACTTCGTAGAAGCACAACACCATGACACAACACACAATACACGACTACGTAGATATGACAACGCTTTTGAACCCCCTAATGTATTTAATTTTTAGCGTTTCAATATACCGAATCATAAACTGAAAATGATTTTAAAATTTTTAATATTTAAAACATTAAACTGTAAAAAAGAAACAACTAAATTGGTTCCAAATTGCATTTTTAAGACATCATTTTTATTCATTGATGAGAGGGTTTGGACATAAGAGTATGAAGATTCACCTGAAATATTATTAGTACCAGTCAAGATAAACATTTTTCGAGTAATAATTATTTCTCTAGACGATTGCGGTGAGCGAACAAAATACATTAAATTGAATATTATAAATTTATTTTCTCTATTATCTTTCGTTTAAAAAAAAAAACAAAACATCTGAATCGAAGTCACTGCAGGTTAGATTACGAAGAACGTAGGTGTATGATCTAATTTTTCCATACCCCTGCTGGCTCAAAACAACGATATTTCCACGTTTTTATCACAATATTTTGTTATGTTACACTCGATACCATCTTGTAAATCTGGAAAACCGTAAGACCGTTTTAATTCGAGAAAATCCACTATTGTGTGTTTAGTAAAATGATGTTATGTGGGTCAAAATTAATACCAATGATGTGAATAAGTTTAATTTTTTTGTTGTTTTTACGACAGCTTTACTTAACTTACAAATTAATTTATTAGTACAGCTGCTGGTAATGAATTATAATTAAATATATGTTGGCTGCAAATGATTAATACATTCAGGTAAAAAAAGGTCAAAACAGGGGATAGGTGAGATATATAATTGGAGGGGTCAATACGGTTTGTTGGTTTATATTGCTTGAAAGCAATCAGTAGGATCGATTTAATTTTTATCTAAGTTGAGAATAACAACAATATATTTATAATTCCAAAATTATAAAATTATACAGGTAAAACATTTTCAGCGATGGTATTGTTATTATATTATATATGATTTATTATTATTATTTAACAAATACCAATTTTGTAGTTTTGATATATTTTACAATGGAAACAGTTTAATTTAATGTTTTCGATATAAAAACGATTATTGCATTGAAATATCGTTCGAAAACTGGTACCTACCTATTTAAATCGATGCCCTTTATGAAATTTTTTATTTTACATTCTTACAGATGTTTAGATTTTTCTCAGGAATTGAAAAAATAATTTTCAGTACGATTTAGTATCCATGGATAAATTTATAGACGATAGGTCAATATTTTATAATCCAAAAAAGATATGTAATGCGTTTTAGGCTAACAAAAATGAAAATAATATAAGCTAGTTAGTCTGCAAGTTATTTTAATTGTATTTGCCTAAGGCACTGAGGTGAATTTATCAATAGAATAAAAACTAATATGTGTAAAAATAAATTACAATCATTGTAGTGAGTTCAACTTTGCGTATATTTTATTCCAGAATATCATCAATACTTGACTGAAATCGAAATAAGAAATTAAGAGATTGATAAAAAAAAGTAATTAAATATTATGATTTTATGATTTACAAAAAAAAAAACCAATAATTATAAAGATTAAAGTAAAACAAAGAGTTTGTAGGTATTTATTATTGTTAATTGTAACTTTTATTTTTTTTTTATTTAAGAAAATAATATACAACTATACAATTAAGCACAACAAGTAATAATGACGACGAGGTTTACATAACATGAAAATGACACGATGTAGGAGGGCTCCCAATGGAGCTACCTACTTAAATTGTAACTTGACAGGGATTTTTAAGGAGACAAACAGTTTATTATTGGAGTCTTGAATCTTGAATAGCATTCAATTAAAATTTCATCTGTGACCAGTTTTAGACCAGCGGCTTCTAAAGTGTATGCCGCGTTGTTTTTATTACAATAAATTACGATCATAATAAAATTATGCTATATTTAAGGGACCATGCGATTCCGAAAGAGTACCACGAAACGAAGAAGTTAGTTTAAGAACTCGTATTCGTGTTCGTCGGAAGGAATTATCGAGAAAAAAAAAAAAATTGAAAAACTATTCCAAAAAGTCCGAAACGAAAACAGCTGGATTTAGATAGGTGAGCAGGGTCTTAGCAGTAGTTTCGGGTGCATAGTGGACACAAGTTTGTCGCAAACTATGTAAGTTTATCTCTATAAGTATATAATATATATATATATATTGTCATTACTAAGATTATGACGTATCGTATATACTTTGTACAACGATAAGTCACGATTGTCCCACGAGGTATTTTCTTCGCGACGACGACGACGTTCGAATACGTCATTATCACCTCTAACCGAAGAAACAGGAAGTGGCGCTGGACCGTGAGGCGAATTTTATTTACTAACCGGTAGGCAAGTAAAACACTCTCCCCTCGCCGCACATTCACCTACTGCTATTCCGAGGCAATCCATTCACTAATGCTGCCGATACAGGCATGTCAAACAGGGGTTGTTTTTCCCTTTATCATTACCGATAGCGGGTGCGTGTGTTGTCGGACCGCCGTACAACGATCGAGTGAAACAATCACGAGCCATGGCAATGATTTCAATGTCTGCTTAGAACCGTAATATTATCTTGTCTTATCATGAAATTATTATAAAAAAAAAAAAAAAACTGTTTAAGATAACTCAATGTATACCCTGTCAATATAAATTACCCTGATACTTTATATTAGATACTGTGATTATTTTAGTTTATTTTCGTTTGGACTTTAACTGCATTTAATTGCATTAATGCACTGTCAAAGTTTTTTTTTTAAATTGATCACATGGTCAGAATTTGATTTTTTTATTACTACTACAACAAGGACATATTCCTACATTGGTTTTGAAATGATAATAATAATATATTCGTCGCTTTTTGCGTTCGTGATGCGTGTACAAAAATGAACATCATATTAAACAGTTATTTCGTTATTATAAATGAACCGAACCGTCGTCGGTGATATATTATGACAATAGCATACACAAATCTAATTAGTGGTACGATACAATTTAATGTTGTATAGGTACGGACAGTAAATTGTTTAGCGAGCTTAAATCAAAAATAGATAGCTCGCAGACACTTAGACGGTACACGGTGTAGTGCGTGTAATCGTCGCGTGTACTTTTGTTACAAGAATAATTGCATTTAAATTTAAATTCGAACAAACAAAATTACAGTCTACATAGTTAACAACGAAGAACGAAGGGTCGTTTGTCTAAGAACATTTTTATGGTGGTTATTTTATATTTCGTTATTCCCGTAAACATAATAGTATAGGGAAGACTGCAATATTTTAAGCCTTGGGAAAGTCACTGTAAAAAATATGAGATATAATTTATGTTTTTAGTAAAAACTTGAAAGGAACTATAAATTACATTATATCCAAGAAATTAACTTTCAAAAGAAATAATTAGTAACTAATTTTTAAAGGCATAAAAAAAATGTAACATGTTTATTTTTAGGTATTTTATGTACTTAACTAAATACTTTATTCAAATCGCAAATTATAAATTCAATTGGTGAATAGAAACGTTATTTACATAATATTATTAAAATTATAATTATCATTAAATAATTTCAAAAAATATTATAATTATAAATTTTCTAAAAAAAAACCCCTTCATAAAAACATCTGAATAACAAATTGTTCAGATATTTTCTAAAACAATTGTTTAAAAGTTTTAAAATAATGATAACATGCAATATTTTAACTCTTAACAACTAAAAGTAAATGATGGTCTAATAATTTAAGGTAATTTGTCCAATACATAAATCCTTTGTTTTAAAAATGTATAATATTTATAACAACAATAGCAAAATTGTAATTGTTACGAAGTAACTTTGACTTATCCAAAATATTTATTTCTATAATCTATGAATATATTTATTTTATTTAAAACATTACGTATATTTTATTTTTTGTGATGGTTAAAATGTGTATTATCTTATAAATATTTATACCAAATAACTATACGGGTTATTGACTTCCATTAAACGATCTAAAAGAATATGCCGTTAGGTCGAAAAGGTTTGAAATCCTTGATTATTCTAATGAATTCATTGATTCAGTATTTAATAAAAAATAATTTCCGTTTTTGTATTCTACATTTGAGTGCACACATTTTATCAAATTTTTTTAAAATATTCTAACTCTTTGAAAATCTTTTGAGTTTCATAAATGCATATGATTATGGTATTCATCGGATATGTATATTTGATTGAGTCTTGCTTTGTATCATTGTAAGATGTAACTTATAGAACTCTACGAATCAATATATACGATTTAACTGAAATAATTCAATCTGTATTACTTATTTTTATAAGCATAAATTTATCTTTGTTAAACATGAACATTTTATACATACCAATACATTTTTAACAGTATATACAAAGTTGCATTTTAATAACTATAATAGGGTATGAAGGATAATGCAAAAGAAAAAAAAATACACAGTTTCCAATATGCTGATGTACTTGACATATTATTTTATCCACTTATGTGGAAAAAATATGAGTGTTATAATATGATATGGCATATTATGTGCAAAAATGTGCAGTATCAAACAGTACAAATATTTGTAATATAATGTTAATATTAAATAGTATTATCCCAGTGATGCCGGAAATTTAAACATGCTGTATCTTTGTTTAAACTATGATCAAATAACAATCAAATGTTCGTTGAATTATTAGATAAATAATAAAATAATGATAATAATTATAGTAAAACATAAATATATGAAAAATATTGTTTTTACACTAGAATTTTTTTTTTTTTAAATTAGATTTAGATTTGAAATTTTTATTGTCATGATTTAAATGAAACTGAATAGGAGTCTACATATTTTAACTGGCTGGAATGACTAAAAATCAGATTGAATTATTTTTTTATTAACAAGGAATTGTTTGATTAGTATTTTAGAAATTTAAGTGTGACATTAGGGCAATGTAAGGGAACTTCCAATAATATATAATTATTTTAAAAAAAAATTATAAATTTTAATTAAAATAAAGAGTTTTAAAATAAAATGAAAAATTAACGAGTTTCTGCATGATTATTAATAATAAATACCATGCGTGTAGGTGTAGTATATTTTTGAATTTTAATATTACTCAACTTATCATTATATATTGGTTTTCAAAGTTGCAATAATTTTTAGGTATTTTGTAATCTTTATAATGATTATTATAATTTTATATTTTACTCTTATGTAATTTTTATGTAATTGTAGATATTAATCGTAGTGGTCAAAAAGAAAAAAAAAATATAAAAATTAGTAGTTTGTTGAAAATATTTACATATTTTAACATGTAGTATTTACTGATGTATAAGACTAAACGAGTGTACTGATAAATTCATATGTATATAACTATGTATAGATTAGGTATAAAGGGCATAGGTACGTATCGAATATATGTAAGTAGGAATCCGCATATGTTTTGAATTAATCAATAGATTTAGAAAATTAAACTGATTGAATGATCATCATAAAATATACAATATAGGCTATAGTATTTGTTTAATATCAAATGATTATGTTAATGATATAATTATATAAAGTCTTTTCGTTTTATCTATGAAATTATGTAAGATTGTGTATGGAACATATTTCCCCACTTGTTGTATACAAATACGTCATTATATATTGCTGTCGGATCCTAATTGCACCAATGAATAGAAAACACCAAACTCATCCACTATATTCGAGAAACATAATTATTATTTCGAGAACATTTAGCGAATTTGTTCACCTGCAAACGAATCGCACCTCAGGTGTCGTGTATTGTGAGTTTATTAAGTTATTTACGTGCAAAAAGTTCCACACGGTTGTCATCCTGTAATGATAACATCGAGATTTTAATCTTTTGGTTTAAAATATTTATGCAAGAAAAATGGATGTCAGTCGAACTACTTTATTCAGCCGGTTGCAACACCTGGTCACTACAAAAAGAAAATATTACTCAAAACCATAAGAATGTTCAATACGGAACAGATGTTTCCCAATTAAACTATTATGGCTGAGGGAAGTGGGAGGGGAAAAAGGTTATATTTCATGAGTTCCTCGGTTGCCAGACTTATAAATGCTTTTAGTTGTTGGAAGTTTAAAAAATTTAACTGTTGTTTCTTAGCGCAAAAACATAAAAATTAAACATAATCATCGTTGTTCTTTTTATCACGGCTGTGATGGCGTTTTAAAAAAAGTATTTGCATATTATAAAATAATTAAAGTTTATACAACATTAAACACATGCATCGAACTTACACGCGGGTGTAGAAAGTAATATTAGTATTCTTGTGGCAGACTTTCACTATACAGGAGGGCCTAGGGGGGACAATTTGAATATTATGATACACAAACGTCTAAACGTGAAATAGTAAAATAAAAATAGTAAAGTATTAATGTAAAATTATTAAACATTATTCACGTCGAAATGAGAGAACAAACGTTACGTTTCGCGTGACGACAACAGCTCCATGCTATTATAGTTGTGTCTACTTAGAGTGACAATCGAGACTTGTTGACAAAACAATTCGCTGTTTTATATAATATGCCATCCTAATAAAACTGCAAGAATAAATAAAAATTGGCTTTTAAGAAATTTTTATTGAACTTTCAACAGTTTAAAAAAAAAAAAAAGAAAAAGAAATATACCAGATGTTGAAAGACATAAAGTGTACAATAAATTCAGGAACAATCGCTACAGCTGTTTGTAGAGAAATTTTATTGCCCCTCCCTCCACACACACTCATGATTTCCAAATAGTTTCAACAAGTATTGTTAGTCCGGCAAATACCTATACGAGTATACGTGTAAGTGTGGATAAAAAAAAAAAAAAACATTTTTATTTTTATTTTATCCGTATCGTTAATTATTTCTTCGGTGCTGGAAGCTATACAGTTAATTTTAGTGTTACACATTTTTTTATTGGTATCGTAAACGATCTCTTATCACGTAATACGTGTGTCATATACACGTGATACGACTTTATGGGGCGTTTATACCTGTAGTTATTGCAGTATATTATAGTAAACAGTTATGATACAATTTTATGTCATCCCACCACCTCCCCACAGACGCCTCTGACCACCTGAGTTGTAAACGCTTCAATAAAGAGGCTTTGCCGAGTCCAGCGCGTATTTCCAAATTTGTATAACGGCGAAGTCTTTGGTAAAATATTATCGAACACTATATTCCGAGTATTATTTACTATAAATACTTACGGTTCGATTGCCTAGGTTCTTGACTCTGCAGTGCAAGTACGCCGTCCTGCCGACCAGCCCGGTCACGTTGTTTGGCACCGTTTTGTCGAATACTGGTCCAATTATCGGCGGCGGAATGTCCTGCAGGAACTCCTGTAAGAACTTCCTCGACGCGGTGTTATCTGCAAACAGATAATGCAGAATCATTGGTTGATAAAAACGCAGTGATTATTTTACATTTTAATATATTTACAATGCAATAAATGTAATGGAAATATGATTATGGCAATAACGGTTGTTATTGTCGTAACAGTTATATTAATTATGTTATTCGGTCGTCGATATTTTCATAGAAATGTTGTGTTTTTTTATTGGAAAATTTTAATGTTGGACAGTTGGTTTTAACTACCATGGGCTCCCTCGGTACTAAAATTGGGAAAATACAGTAGAGAAACTCTGTAATGAAGTAAAAATAATCATTCGGAAAAAAAGAGTTATGCTCGACACACCCTCTAATCAAATTGATTCCCGATTTAAAAATTATTAAACACATTTTCAACTTGTAGACAGTAAATCAACTATAGAAAGACATATTTCGGCATTAGCTTGTTTTCTGTCAATGTACAAATAGTTGAGGGATGCAAAAAATAGTATAGAAGTTTAGATACACCCTCTCGATTTGAGCACTGGGTTTCCTACAGCAAAGATTTATTCATAAAACAATATAACATAGAATGTATTGTGTCATAAAAACATCATATTTTTGAACATTTGTTTAAACCCATAGTTCGAGGTCCTATCCACCTTAAATAATTCTGTTTTTATTATTTCTGTTACTATCGTTATTATTACTCTCACTCTCAACAAAATACTTGGGGTAACTGTGATATACGTATATCCGACCATAATCGAAACGAACAGACCGTCGAAGATATTTACAACGGAACCTGCTATAATTTGACGGGTTCACATATTACAAACTGCGTAGGGTATAATTTTGTTTTATCGTTTTCCCTTTTCACATTAACGCGTATCAATTTTTTTTTAGACATAAATAATCTGTTGTTCAGAAAATAGAAAACTCAATGTACTCAGGAGTATAATTGATTTTCATTTTTCAGGAAATAAATTAAAAACTCACAAATATCAAATTGTTTTAATCAGGAAATATATGTATTTTCGGTGGTACAGATTATAAGATTAGTTTAAACATAAATGCAACTAAATTGCATAGTTATGCATGGTAATAGTCAAAATATTTACTTCTTATTCCAAATTCCAATAAATAAAATTTGTAATTTTATTGTACTTTATGTTTTTTAAAGTCGACAAATTTTGATTTATACATTGAAATACATTATGTACATTATGTTCGTATGTTTCATTTCAGTTTATCACTTTACTTAGATATTTTTTCATAATAAATTCACCAATCTGGAGATTAAATAGGTAATCATATTGCGTTACTTAACAACACGAAACATATCAAAATTAACGCCAAAAGTTCGGTTATAGCATTAAAGATATCGATAGGAATCAAACGTCAGGGGATAGTGTCATGAATTTCGATAAAATCTATTATTGATCTGAAGTCTATACACATAATACCACCGATAAGCCGAAGGACCTGCATAGACACGTTGTAACGTTGTAGAGTTTGTGTACAGGATCAACGGTTTATCATCCATTTACGAAATTTCAATTACAAGACGGACCGCAACACAAGTACAAAGAGTGACACGTGTATCTCTCCAACTAAGACTGTGCTTACGGGTACAGCACCGAATAAAATTATTGATTTGACTAAGATTACAGTTAATAAGAACAAAAATTACAGCCGTACACGTGTATATTGTATAACAATGTGGTACTAAGATTGTACAGGTGCAATTGAAGCCGGACTCGGTGGTAAAACTATCGCCGGTTTGCATTAATCGCGCGGTATTTTTCCGTGTCACAAGATTTACCGAGAGCTGTGCGTGTGTGTGTGTTTGTGTGTATATGTGCGTGCGTGCGTGCGTGTGTGTGTGTGTGTGTGTGTGTGTGTGTGTGTGTGTGTGTGTGTGTGTACGCGCGGGTGGCGTGAACATGAACGGAATTTATAATCGTGCGTATATCGGGCTACCGAAAGTTCCGACCCGGCATCACCACGACAAACGCTCGCACGGCAAAGTTGATAATTCCATTAATTCTTAACGTAGAAGTTATCTCGCCGGGTGCACGTTGAATATTAAAAAGACGCTGTAGCAACGACGACGCCACCGCCGTCGCCGCCGTCGTCCTTGTCGTCGGGAGTAGAGACTCCGAGATGTGGGTCGCGGGGGTATGCGGGGAGGAAGGATAACGTATAATAATAATAATAATAATAATGATTGTACGGGTACCGATAATTGTTGTTTATTTTGATATGCACACGTCGACAGTGATTCCAGGGAGGAGTAAGGGGGGTTCTGGTGACGCACGCGCGGCAGACCATCCCGTACGGTGTGTTTTACAAACTTTTACTCGACGTCGTCGTTAACAATTCTCTCCGTGTGACGACGCCACACCACCTAAAAATAAACATGTAAATTTGCGGTTCCGATCGGTGAACAGAGTGCCACCGCCACGATATAATATTATTATTATTATTATTATTATTATTGTTATTGTTATTGTCATCGCCGTAGCCATTGTCGGTATAACGTATTTTATGCGGATTCGCAGTTGTGATTATAATATTCATAATAATATAATAATATAGCAGACGGTGGTGCGAAATGGGGTTTGAAGTGAATTGTGTTCGCGTGAAAAGTCACCGGCGGAATTCTTTCCTGCGCCCGTTTGTGACTTATTGTGTACCGACTGTATTACTTTTCTTCCGTTTATCCTCTTATCGGACATTCAGTTTACGAATGAAAGATGTTTCTATTGGAAACATTTTTTCCTATTGCTGAAAATCAAAATGTCTGTAATAACATTGAGTTCTTTTCTAAACGAGTTCAGACAGTTCAGTACAAGTACGAGTAAGGGCTTTTTTTACGGGACAACGGAACAGAAAAAATAAAATCATAAGTTATTGAATATATTACTATTTACTATATCTATTTACGTGTATCTATTTATTGAGGGGTATCAAATATTAGTGAAAATAATATTCGCAACTATACTTTTGAAATTATTTACAGATACCGAACGCATACAATCATATAAATATCGTAGTAAATTAAAAATATTTTTTCGATACAGTTAAACAAAGGATTGTGTCTAGACTGGAGTATCAAAGAAGTTTCATAATATTGACATGTTATTATACGAATAATATTAATAAAATAATTTAATAATATGACTACTGTGTACTTTAAATATTTTTATTTATAGATAAATAGTGATCGTGTTGTTCTATTGAATATTCTATAATGACTCAGCGTATTTTGTGAATGTAAATATTATATTATTATTATTGTGTTTTGTGTTTTGTTTTGGGTAATGTCACAAATTATATGATGGTAGCAGACTTAATATGATCAAGACCTAAAATGAAACACAATTTATTATCTATAAGTATATTATATCAACATACTAAAGAACAATATTTTTAAGAATTTACTGTGTAATCTTAAACCAACATATTGTGAACAATAGTATAGGAAAAATATACAAAAAAAAAACTTTTTTGTACCTACTTTTTAATAGAAACAAAATTTGATTGACTACATTACAGAATTTAAAGAACACTAAAGTGGTCTGTACTATACGGTCTAAGTGATATACCTATAATAATAGTTCTAGATAGGTGTAATTCATATTATATTGAACGTTCTAAATTTTAATCGCTTCTCCTAACACGATTTAGGTATTTTCATTTTTATTATGAGTAAAAAATTTGTCTACGTAGTGAAACTTTTTTATTGTTTTTTGGACCGGAAGAACCTTGTTATTATTTGAGAAAACCAGCATAATGAAAATATGTAAAAACATTGAGGTACATGATACAAGTTTAGTGTTAAAAGAAGACAGCAAACTCCGAAGTCTTATTCGACAGGAGGTTGTCGGTATAAACTTACTAAAAATGCTTTTGTGGTTCAGTGTTATTTCTACCATGCAGCTATACTACAAATTGTATCCTTAAGTATGCAGAATATGTAATGTCACCAAAACACAGTATATAGTTTATACAGATGGCTTGTTCTCGTGTCTGAAGCAGAACAATTATCTAAGAACAAATCTTAAAACAAATCTAATAAAACCGGAAACCAACAATATAACTAAATATTCAGCACTAAATCTAATATACACTGCTATTTGAGTAGATCGTTGACCATCATTATATTTAGAATATAGTCAAACTAACAAAATTAATTCATATTGGCTAAAACATAAGTTTGATGTATAGATTCAGGACGGAACAGGGTAAATGTAATCAGCATCTGCAATATAAATATAAATTACCGAAAGCCCGTGTGACCGTGATGTGTTGAATTTACTTCAGCATAATACTTTATGGTCAAAACGTGCCGTAGAATAATATTCGAAATAGCGGTTGTTTGACTGCAAACAATTTGCGCTGGACGTTGAGAAATGGTCAGCAGAATTAGAACCGGGACTCTAAAAGTGTAAAAATGTTCTGTGGTTTTGTGCTACGTTTCAGGCGACCATAGTATTTCATTTTAGAAAAAGAAAAATAAGACTCCAATTTTATTTGTAACTTCATTTAATAAAAGGGATGAAAGATAAGTATTATAAAAATATACGATCCTATCTTCGTTGTAAGTAACGGTATTGAGGGAAGAATAATAGTAAATAATTATAATAACCATCACTCAATTACTAATTGAATTATTTAAAATTATACTTCCCAATTAAAGAGTGATGTACTTTATTAAATATTATACAATTGTGATGGAAATTTAGAACTCAGAGAAATCCAAACAGATAAAAAACTAATGGTGTAATTAATAGCAACTTAATAGATTTATAAGGAGGCACAGCAACATAATAGAAAAAAAAATGAGCTGATTCTGATTTAAAAATATGTCGATACACTGGTACAGCCTTCGATTTTTAATCATGTTTCATTGAATTGATTGGAAATAAATAAATCTTGTTTAAAACAAGAATATATTATATTTGAAAACTGTGCATATAAAACGGTATCGTTTTGCAGTTCTTTATATCTTTGATATTTTTAGATAAATTGCGACATACTTGGTAGTGTTCTAATTAAATTCAGAACAATTAATGTATAAGTACTATTTTAGAAGTGAATGGACGCAAAAGAGCTTAAAATAAAATCGTTTGTCCATAATAGATTAAAAATAAAAATTTGTTATTATTATGTTATTCTAAAATCTTTAAACACGCTCATTTTGATGTATTTGAAATGTCAGCGGAGGAATATCGGTGACGGGGAACAGCGGCCGAAGACAATTTTGGGCGGGGATATTATATTGTTGTCACGGGGAAACATCAAGTGAGAAAATCTCCACGGGGTAATGTCGTGACACCCAATCACATACGTATATAATGTAATAATATATGGTAGATTGTTGAATGTCTTTACTTCTCTTAATGTATAATATAATCGCTCGGGCACTAGACAGATGTTTCATGAAATTTAAAAGTACAGATTTATTAAAACAGCTGAATTATGTAGGTCGGTCCTTTGTCCAGTTTAATGTAAAGTACAAACACAACATTAAAAGTCATCAATCATATGGTTATATGACAACGCAATATAAATATAAATAATTTGAAAAATACAAAATTATAAAAACGATACCATTGAACCATGTTACAGAATTATAGTTAAAAGTTCTAGTATTCAATTTATATTTTTTAAACAAACCCTAAGGATACGATACATTAAAAAAAAAAAAAAAAAAATTGTATTGGTCTTTTCTTTTAGGAAGATTAAATATGTATGTATGCATGCATGCATGCATGCATGTAGGCATGAAAAAACACGTTGCTAGAGTCATGTGGTCACCCATCCAATTGCTATCAGCGCAGGGCTGTGATTAATTGCAGCACTCTGAGAATGACTGCAGTAGACCATTCCGTCATGCCATACCACTGTACGTTTTTGAAAGTTAAATATATATATATATATATATATATATATATATATATATAACCGTGGATAACCATTATGAGTTTTCATCATCATCAATATAAAATTTTGTTCATACGTATGACCATATTCATTACCATTTGATTGACTCATTCAACTTTTTATATACATTTTAAGAAAGCTACACTAATAATTTATCTATACATATTTTTTTATCCTCTTATATTCTGTAAAAGTTCCTTTTAATTTTAAATAAATTGAAATATTGTATGGTTAAATTATTATTATTTTATTATACTTTAAAATCCGACCATAAATTATGATGTTAATCGCTTGAATATATAATAATTTAGTTCATTAAAAAATAATACATTTTGTAGGTAATTCAACTCGATTCAATGTTAATTTATCGTTTTAAAACAATATCATTCATTTTATGCTTAATTTAATTTCTTAACATTATTAAACAACCAAATACGAATCCAACGATTATACTATACTATGTTAAATAACTATAATTGTAAATTAAATAATCATACTTCTGCGTTAATAATATTTAAAATTGGAAGCCTTTATAATTCTGTTATTGAATAAATATTATTAAAAAAAAAAAGAATTATTTTTAAGAATTATTATATATTTAAATTGAAAATAGTAAATTATTAGCAACTTATGTATGGGTTATAAATATTAGACTAATGGTATTAAAACATGTATTTATTTTAAAAATAAATATTGGTGATATAAATTGTATTGTCATAGATCCTTTTAAAGCGTATTCAATACACTGTAAATGATGAATTGTAAAAAAATTCAAGTCAAAATGAAAACTTCGTTTTTGAGAATAATATTAGGAAAAAGAATGTAAATTCTGTTTCCGTCCAGCTCAAGTACTTTTTGTATTTTAAGCCCATTACTTTAAATTATATGTAAAATGTGTCCCTGACCGACCTTTTTCGTGTTAGCAAAAACTGAATGGTTCACCTAAGACGTAGTGTAATCCCATTTTGTTAGGTTGTCTTTCCATGGGATGGACCGGTCGGTCGTTCGGTAAACGTTTATTTTCAATATTTTTTCACTCCACTATTATAAATAGGTCATACAGTATTCATTGTTGTCGTTGTATTTTCATTGAGTGGTTTGCATAAAAATCGCACTTAGAAACGATCCCGTGGGATAAATCGGATGTTAACTCGATATCGTGTAATCAGTAGTGTAGCTCGCATGTTTGCAAACAAACTATTTTATTGGAGAATGAGTGAGTACCTAAATTCCGTTGGTATTTGTATTTATAAAGTGAAAAACTCATTGAACATTATACGCACAACACTGTTTACACGGTAAATACCTGCTTATTTAATGTGTTTGTTGTAAACTGTAATTACAATATGTTTACGATAAAGTTTTGAATAGTAATACTCGATGTAGAACTATTTAATAGGAACACACACACACACACACACACACATACACTCAGTAGCTTTATTCGATATTTGCGCGTGTGCAATGTGGATATTCTATTGCAACTCTATAATCTATTAATTAAATTGCAGTCATTTTAGACCACGTATTATTCGTATGGTTTTGAAAAAAAAAATGTCCTTCCAAACTAACAAAATGGACATGCCGTGAGTCTTATGAAAAATATACGAGCATCAACAAGTTCTGAAAATATGAAATTGCTACTCGGAGACATGATATTTTGAAAATCGTCATATTTATAATATATACGTTGAAGAAACGTAATTGTTTAAACGTGTGGATTAACGCGATGTACGTCTGGAATAAACTTTCCGGGCACTCAGCGCGCAAAAACCACCGTTTTCGTGGTAAAAGTCAGTGTGATCCGAACACGATTAACCGCAATGACCTTGGCGCCACTCGATTCGAACTCGTTGCCGCCGCCCGAAAACTGAGGCGGATGTCACCGAGAGACCGAGAATGCAAGTACAATCGTCATCGGAGTGCTTGCCTGTTGTGTCAGGGACCACACGTGCCAGTGAAACAAAACAAAACGTAAACGCATCTTTTCCCAACACGGACAATCTGCAGACGCGACAATGCATGTGACGGAAACAAAACGAGAATAACCGAACTCGCAATCACGCCCACGTTTTTTTCGTGTAATAATAGTGATAACTACGGTGCAGATGTATTTAAAACTAAAAAATATGTATATAGATATGTATTTACTATTATAAAAATATGTAATTAAAAATACACGTTGTGTAGAAAAAGAAAACACTCAGATAGTTCTGGAACATATTTATGCAGAAGAATCGTTCGATTATCATCACTCATGATAAACATGTAAATACATACAAATCCGCACCCTAGTGATGACCTGATAACCACCGTGAAGTCTTTACACCCCAAATCGTTGATGGTTATGACCACCTCGCACGTCTTGAGAGCGATCAGTGATCGATAGAAAATGCGCACATGCTCCGTGAAGACCATCGAACCGTATGGAAACGGATTAGTTGATCGCACGTAAGTACTCATGTAACTACGCATGTAAGTATTGATACGACGACTCGAGATTGACATATCACTCCGTCAATTGGACTCAGTTTTTGTCAGTTTAGGTCCAAGACGGGCTTTAAAAGTGTCGACGAATGAATCAGTTATTGCGTATACGTCGTGAAAGTTTGGGAACAGTTCGTTGAGCTCGATACTGTGTGTAATATATATAGACGATTCTATCACGTAATATGGAATAAAAGAAACAAAATACAAAAAGAAATTAATGAAATCACAATTAAATTCCAATTAATTATTATTTATGACATTATGATTTAATAACGGGTGAAAATAACATGTTCGTGTGTCCAGTGGGTATATGTACTGACCAGTGACCGATACCAAAAGTTAATGCCTTATTATAATATTGTTATAGTAACTCAGTTAAAACGAAATAACTAATACAATATACTATTCGTAATCAGCGTGAACGACATGGTCCCATCACTTTTTCGTTTTTTTTTTTTTTTTTATTATATTTTTAACTTTGGAACGATTAAGTATCGCGCAGCTCAAGTTGTAATCTCGTGATCCATCTTAGAAATTGGTTTTAGCTTTTGCTTTCAAACCACATTATTTACTTTTACATTACAACTGAAACAACGTGTACTGCAGTATACGTATATATTATATAACAGTAGAAAACTGCAATACACGCTTATCCCCGCTGCCCTGAATTTTTATGTACAGTGTATACATGTTGCGATGCTATCTGATATATTTTATGTTCGTATTTTATTGCGTAGTGATTTAAGAAAATGTGTACTAGTATTATTTTTTTTCTTTAATTTTTTGTTCAAATACAGTTGCAAACTGCAATAATTATTATTCACCGGGTCCAACAATTTTATTGAAATATATATGAGAAAATCGAGTAGGTACATCGTTGCACTAAACATATTACTCCGTAAGTAACAATTCAATGGACTTCACTCAAATAGCTAATGTCGATGTCATATGCTAGTAAAAATAATTGATTGGAGAAAACATAATAATGTAATAATAAACATTTACATGATCTTAGAATTGTGCGTTATTGTAGTAATATAATTATATCAACACGTCGCCCAATGACTTGAAAACAACACAATATTACAGACTACAAAAACTAAAAAGAGACAACTATGTCCTTTGGCTGAAAAAAACATTTTTCACGACTCCACGTTAATTTGTTACCAAAAACTCTATAATACACGGCAATAACGTTTAAGTAGAATTACGGCAATTTCACATGATATAGTAGTATATAGCATTTACAATTAATTAAAATAATTTTTACGTATCTAAAACTAATGACTGTAGGGATTTTTAATAGGTATTGCAAGTAAAATCGACTTTCAACAAAATTGAGCACGTCATATTAAAGCTCATAACCGTTATTATAAAAATTTCTCGCCTTCGATGCATATTTTGTAGAACTGGAACAACTGTTATTTAAATTATGATATTTTTAAATATTTTTATTTTATTTTAAGGTGCGGTGAAACTATAAAGATTTAAAAACAAATAATTTTCTTTAGGATTTCAGATAAAAAATTTAAAAAAAAAAACTACGTTTTAAAAATAATAAGCGTGTGTATATATATAAAAGAAATAATGATGAGAAAAGTACATTCATTTTGTATTTTCTTTGGCATGTATTTTTTTAATGATATCAACTTGTCTGTAATAATAATTGGAAGCTTTGCTGAAATTAATTTTACCGTGCAATGAATGTAGTCAGTGATGAGCGCTCTGATCATTATTAATAATATAATATTATGCTTTAATATACCTAAACTATGCATATACTACAATACATAAACTAATAATAATCTTAATTTGAAATAAATCATATCTTATTATTATTATGTTTCATAACATAATAATTTGTACGTTTTATTTATTATAATAAGGATTTAATTTTGCAATTTTTACAGAACAGGAAAAAAAAATGTTACTGCGTAATATAATCGTACATCAAAATTAAACAAAAATATGAATTATTCTGTATTTTGTAATATTTATTAGAACAATAAAATCAAATTATTTCCCGTACCACAAAAGTCCAAATTTAATTACTACTACTGCTTAGGCATGAAGAATACAACTGAAATAAATTGTGTAAATTGATTTCAATTTATTAAGTTGTAATATAATCTGAGGTACGTAAATGGTAAATTTATTCGAATTAAACATGAAACTAATAGGTTTTCAATGAAATACATTAAAGTTTACTTGTTTAGTATTGTACCTCAGTACCTCACTGTTACTGTAAAATGTCAACTAGTTGGACATTATTCTTAGAAAATAAAGAAAATATTATATATGTGTTTTATCAAACTTGAGTTAAAAATTAAAAAGAAAAAAAAGAGATCCATACACTTCGTTTGGGTGCAAATGAGTTGGTTAAAAATTTTGAAAATTCTCTGAAGTTAAAATGAAATAATACACTCAGTCAGTTAATTTATTGTAGAACAGTAAATTTAAAATCTTTATTGTATACTATACGATTTTATCGGCTTTGAAATTTCTTTTGTTTCGTAGAAACGTACTAAGTTTGTCAATGATAAAAAGTTTTTGAGTTTATAAAGATGCTAAAATATCATGGAATACCCATGCTGTCTCAATATAGTTTTCGTTTTTAATAAAAAGAATTATTACAATTATTATTAATAAATATTTAATAGACTGTACAGTGAAAATCGTGAACGGAAGACAAATTAAAAATCTATAAAGCTACGCAATACGTATTATTTTTGTGTCGGAAAAAAACAAAATACAACTGAAGGTGTGAAATTAATAAAATAATATATTGATCAAATTGAAAAAATAAAAATAAAATAAAATACAAAGGTACACGAACCGACGAACCTATGAATTAAAAAAAAAAAAAAAATGTCTTTATTTATTTATACGTTTATTTATTACGATCGATAAAAATAAATTAGGTTTCTCGCTGTATACATTCGAAAGATTGGGTAGGTTTTTTTTTATTCACAATGTATATTATTATATGAATCATATACAGTTATAATGCAGTATATATATATATATCAACAGCTATCTTTGTACGATTATTATCCGTCTATAATGCCACCAAATAAAACGTATGTTTTCGATGCTAAACAATAAATAATATGATGGAGAAATAATGTACATATCGTGAGCAATAAATCTCTTAAATTTCGGCTACGGTATGAAACTCACAATTTTGGAACAATATCAAATTATGATGATACTGGAGCTTAGAAAAAATAAGTAAACAAATAAAGAGATAAAATAAATAATCCCATCAAGTCTCAATGCGTTATAATAATAACAACTACACAACCACTGTTTCTTGTAGAGTACTAGAATATAATCAATATCTATAGAAATACGTGTTATGAAATTGTCCGATAAAACAAAATATGTAATAACATTAATAAGTAATAAATAATGAGTGATACTTATAATATTACAAATTGTGCGTAATATAATAAGGAAAAATATTATGGATTTTTTTCATGGAGCCAATTCATCTCCGAATCGAGAGTGAATCTATCTCTGATAATAGGCGACAAACAAATGAAAATATAAATATCCCTAATTATTACTTATTACCTCAGGTCTTTGATTTAAGTTTGAGTTAAAAGAAGTATAAGAAACAAAATAATAATAATAAATATTTATAGTTTTTTATATTATTACTTTTAATAAATTATTATAAAATATTGTTACGAACTTTTCTTTTACCGAACCGCGAGTTTCATGATATTTTTATAAATGTAAAGAAACTGAAAACCGTATATACGTTGTTTTAATTGTTATTTTTTATTTAAAAGTAGAAAGTTTTTAAAAATATCAATGAAGTTTTTACTTAAAATAAAAAGCTCTTAGTTGAGATTTAAAATAAATTTCAAATAGTTTGTGTAACTACTCTCTTTAGATCCGTGTACCAACCGTTGCATCGTAGTTTATTTATAATACACCATAGCCTAGAGAAAAGGACTCTACACAGCAATCACATTTATGTCCACATGGATTCGACGAGAAGATAATTGATATTACGGGGTTTACCGTAGAATGTTGTAATTGCAAATAATAATATTAATTAATACGATGGTTACGTTTTAATATAATACACACACACACACACACACACACACATATACACACACGAACTTATTTTTTATAAATAATTAATACTGACTATCAGTGGCGGTCAAATAGGTGATGAGAACAAGAGGATAGATGATCTCTTTTCAATATTTTATATTATATTTATCGAAAAAAAAGTGCATGTTCAAATTGTACAGTGTAGTGGCGAAATTGTTTGAATACTACTAACCAGATACAATTTTATGCTGAAAACTTGGATTTATCATTATTTTCGCTTGGCTTTTTGGGGAAAGGGAGAAAATATAGGTGTTCCGAAATTTCTCGCCATTAACAAAACAACGAAACGTATTGTGTCCAACATGGTTTTTTCGTATTGAAATCATGGTATTTATTACAACCATAATATAATCAAATACAGAAATCATAATGCACAAAGAGAAACAATAATAATTAAACGTAATCATTTATTTTCCTCAGCACCGCGAGTTTTTATAATAGCATCCATTTCGGTCTAGGAGTGCGGTGCGATGGAACGTTTTCGTAGCCCGAGGAGAGATTTTGATAATTTCTTCTCTAAAATGTCGGTCCTTATTTGTGGTTTCCTAATGCAGTTGTTTATTTATTTATGTTTTTTCGCTTTTGTGTTCAACTTTTACTATACGGTGAACCTTGACGCAGTGATATTTTTTTTTCGCCGCCTCTCACCACTGTAATAATAATTAACGTTAGGAGCTAAAAGAAAACCACCCAGTTCCGCCATCGAATCACCACGCTTTTGGCCGCATAATCGTTGTTGAGAAAGTAAAAACAAGAAAACTTTTAACGATAACTGCTTCACCGACACTTAAGTATTGCACTCGATTTGCCTCCGGCAGCAATGGCTCGGAATGGGTAGGTATATCGGCTGCGCGACGGCGGAGCAAGAGATAGCACCGTGCACGATGAAGTCGTTCCACAAAATAGGAAAACTTCCGGATAGAGAGCACAGAAAATAAACGACCGTTCAAATGACAATTGTCATATAATTACACGGTCGAAGAAAATCGCGCTCTGATCTTAAATTCCCCATTGACACTTGTCTGCACATTTTCCCAGTCTTACACCGTACAACGAACGCGTTATCGTACATTACATAATTACCTACGCGAAAACTACTGCGAGGCTGCTGTTGTATCGCGTCGATTAGTAACAATAATATTATTATTCACATATTTATGAACATAAAGACAAGAGTATAGAGCTCATAACATAGGTACGTCTTGGAAGTAAACAATAAATGACAAAGATATTTCTTTAATAAATATTTTTGTATAGTGTACAATCGATATGTAATGGCCGGGTTAATAACAAATGATGAAGGTTTTTTACTTTTTCGTAGGACTTGAAGGATGTATAAGACTATGTAATATACTATATAATTTATAATCCATCGAGTCAAAGGAAGATAACGGAGATTCTGGACGATTTCACATCGATTTTTGAATATAACATATAGTATCCACGATAGGATATACATATTCTTTGGATTCTCCCAATTTTATTTAACCTAATAGAATTTTAAAGTTATAGATCCTTAACCGATTAACGTGCGGACAAGTGCATAGTATAAAACTATTACACTTCAAATGTCTGCAAATTCCCAACAGTTATGCTTAATAAATCTTAAGGTTTTTAGTGTTCTACTTTAAGTTAAGTTTATGTGCGATTTAAAAGATAGATCCTTCGATGGAATAATATTTTAGTAATTTATTTCACGAATAAGACATAATGACTGGTCATTAGTAGCGTAACCGAAGGTTATTTATATTTTGTACAAAGAATATTTGCCATAAGTTCAAAAATATTTAATTTCAGACCATTTAGAATACAACATCAGGTCCGAAATTGTTTCAAGCCATGCGGTCTAATGAAAATCTACAGAATTTTCCGGATTCGAGATTCACTTTATGGATGAATATGTTAATGTAGTTTGTAGAAATATTATGGGAATATTATTGTGGATTGTCCTTTATTATGGATTATAATAGTTTGGAATAGTTTTCATCGTGTGGTCATCAAATTAATCAGTTTTTTATTTTATGCTATATTCATATGGGATATAATTAGGATTGTACCCACACGAGTTCTGTTGTTCTCGGATTGGACGAAAATGGCTTAAATATTTTGGGTGTTTTCTTTTTATGAAGAGGAATTTTCGACTATTTCTAATAAAATGCTAAAGTGAGTTTGTATATTATTTAATTCTAGAGTATCGCTGAAACCAATGGCTACCGAAGTTTGAACAAAACATTTTCGATGTGGACAGACTGGGCTGAGCTTAACAATAATCGTATTAATAATAATATTGAAATTATGGAAACTTTCTAAATCATAGAATATATCATAACTTCAATTGGAAAAACGTCTTATATAATTCTCGTTACTAAAAAAATAAAAACACATTATTCATAATGACTTTTTTTTTAAAAATTTCAACATAAACAGGTTTTAATATCATGAAAAAATGTCAAACTCTTCATCATAATAAAAGAAAATGCGCTGGAAAAGTTGCACTGTTTCTGTTGTCGTGTGTACGAAATCTAAGGAAACAACGATGATGTTTATTTTAACTGTATTTAAATGTTGTGTATTCTATAAATTATTATTATTTATTATATTAAAAAATCTCGAGAAAAAGAAAACTAAACAAAATTCTGCTATTGTCGATATCTCTTTAACAGAATCTTCTATTCTAGTTATTACCACCTAAGACCTTACGTATAAGAAATTCCTTTAATCCAGATTGATTCACAGATACAAAAACTTCAATCACCTCTATTGATGAACAAAAAAGTACCTAATCTTTTGTTATGCACTAAATAAAGCTGAAATTGTATTAATATTGATTTTTATTTTTTTTATATTTTATTCGAATTTCAGAAAGAAATATAACTATAGAAAAACAAAAAAAAAATCTTTAGTGAAACAGGCTACTGCTTCTGTTGACGTAGGTATGAAATCTGAAGAAACGGCGATGATATAAAATAACTTAGAGAAAAGTACAATAAGCAAACCAAGTTCTGCCATTATCGACATCTCGTATAATCTGCTATTTCAGTTATTGAGTAACCAAAAGATAATAAAGTATTAGAGTATTGTCAATGATAAGCAAGACAATATAAATACGAAAACACAACAATTGTGTGATGTACCCATTGCATTTAACTTGTAAATAATTTAGTCTTCTGTGCCGAAAGTGGAAACCAGTTTTAATGTTTTCTTAATAATTTCATCAATAAGACTGTATGATATAAAAGAGATTTTGAACCACGAAAACCATTTATGAAAATTCAAACGATTACCCAAAAATCTATTGAAATCATGTAAAGTATCGGAGAGAATGCAACACAGAATCCAGATTTTTAGCTAACATAGTTGTATTCTTCTAAAAGCTATATAAAAAAAAAAATTAGATTTCTCCACCAGCAAAGAGAAGGTCGATAACCTCTATTGATATTTAGAAAGTAAGTTTTTATCATGCACCAAATAAAGCTTGAATTCTATTTATATTTATTTTAAAATTATTTTGAATTTCAGAAAAACCGATAATTACACAAGAAAATAGATCGTCCAGCAAGTGCTCACCTACCACCGATCGGTGGTACGTGCATTATTATTATTATTTACTCTCGCTCATGCCCAAGATTATCCGGTGACTTAATAATTATACCGCTATCGAAAACCTTGCTAACCCGATCTATTGCGTGAGTGAGAATCGAAACCACGACACCAAACCGACAGGCCCGTCTCATTAATCCTCGTAGACCAACAATGACGATCCGTCCGAGCCCGTTTCTATCGATTTCGTTAAATTGTCACTATATGGTCGGTCTGCTTTCAGTCAATTATTTGAATTGATTGTGCGTCAACGTCTTTTCTTTCAATTTCAGGGAAGAAGGAGATAGAACTCTCGGCGGTGGAGCGTTTGTCTTGATTCAATCTCCATGGTTGGCTAGTGTTATACCCTTAAAAATGCTTTTTTGGCTTAGTAATAAAGAAAAATCGTTTTTGTTCCTATGGCTCGTTTTTGTCGGTCGGGTACAACGCGTACGTTTAGATTGGCAAGTTCCTTAGTTATGGCATTTTATTTCCGCTGGTATTTCTTATTGGTGACTTTCGGTTATGAAATTTCAAATGCGTTTATACTGCTATTAAATTAACGAAAATACTGTGACTAGAAATAACGATGATTATTTATAACAATTATAACATAGCACTCACTAACAACATTTTGTTTAAAGCCCAACTTTTAATTTATTTTATCTTACATTCAATTTGTACATAAAACATGTTATAATTTAATTGAAATTGATTGTATGAACGAGCCGTTTGTATAAACATAAAATATATCAGATCATTTTATATAATGTCAAATTATATTTTGAAAAACAAAAAACCATTTTGATATACATTACAGTCATTTTACATAACTAAGTTTAAATAATTTTCAACTCTTAATTTCGAAAAAACGTTTTATAAAATACAAAAATAAAAAAACTATGCTTGGTGGTTCTATTAACTACTCGTATTTTGGGATATTATGACCCATATGAAAGTATATAAATTAAAGGTTGTAACTTATTATAAATGTTGCATGACCCCTGATTTAAGTGCAAAGAGGTTTTTTTATTTTATGTTTTGATGTTGTTATGCATTAAATTGCATAAGTGTCAACGGATTTATCAGAATATATTATTGTAAAAACGTAATTTTTATTTTGAATTTGTTATGGAATTTATTGGAGTGCTTTATATTTTCAAGTCGTGTCTTATTTATATCAGTCATTAAATATTCTTATTTCTCTTTTAAGTGTTAGTAAATGGTTTTGAACATTGAAATTAGAAACGAAAAGACATAAAAACATGTGCCATTTAAGAAACACCGAATATTAATACTGAATTGTCTATAATATTATAGTAAACATCGAATCAACAATAATTAACATTATGTTTACAAGCTCTTTGAATCTTTCATTTTTTTTTTTCACTAAAACAACAAAAAACAGCTGTTATATTAATTCATTTAAGCACCATATCTAAATTTCTCGGAAATTTCTGGACTATAATTATTTAATTATTTATAATATGATGGTAGATGAATAAATATTTTATTAATATAATGCAATGTATAACACTAGATATCATATTATTTTCAATTATATTTATCATTTTCGAAACGCTTGTTTTAGCTTATACTTGACGCCGACGATCCTCCAGTGAAAAGAAAAAACGGTTTTACTTTATTAAAATTATAGTCCGAATAGTATTTTCTTTTTTATGGTGTTTCCTTTTTATAAGTCTCAAATAAAGTGTTATTTTATGTACATAATATACAGTTACTTATATATTTAAATACATTAACCTAATTGAAGCGCTATGCCCATTTATCGTTTTCATAGGAGTATAAACAATTTCATTTTCCCCATATAATAATCCTAAATTTTGTTATTCTTTTGTGCTTTTCTGACATCCGAGTATATATTATTTCATTTATAGTTTTGAGAGTGTGTATAATATGTAAAAAATATAGTATCTCCAATGTATTTCCCAGTCCTATTACAACTGGAAAATTGCTATACGCACGGCATATCTCAATCCTGTTCATTTTTTTTTTTTTTTTTTTATTTATTTATCATTAATTCACTTAAATTTTTTACTCTAAATTACACGGGAACATTTTTCTATAGTATTTTTTCATAAACATATCTAAAAGAGTTACATAACATTATTTGCAATCGATTCTTCTATTATATGGTGGCACATCGTCGTGCGTTCAAAGCTATCGATTTATACTTAATAAACGACACGTCATGTTGTCGAATTAATAATGTTTATGATGTATAAAAAATAAAATAAAATAAAATAAAACGAAACGAAAAAGCTGAACTTACGTCAAAAATCATATAAAACGGTTTTTCAAACGATCTCGAACATTCTAAAATATAATTATTGCCTTTCTATAAGTACACATATGTGTGAGTTTAACAATATGTAGGTACTGTTATATCCCACGTGATCTAATTCTTGGACGCACGAAGACGTATTATTCCTTTGCCGAGTGTATAAAAACGAAGTCTAAGTATTTCTTGAATTAGATTGCATAACCTAATTTTGCACATGGAGAATTTTTCACATCAAACCTAGAATAAAGTACTATGTATAATATATGTTTGAGCAATGTCCGAAGCATGTGTGTTAATGGATTGAAATGCTCATAGCCAAACTGCCACTTTTTTTGTCCAAAAAGAGTGTGTATTTACAAATAATATAATGCGATAACGTAACTCAAGCCTATGCTTTTAAGTTGTAGTAGAGAAACTTCACTTATTAACATATTACATTTGAAAGATGGAATTATAATTTGATAGTTCAGTAAAGCATGTTTCACTCGGGGTAAAATTTGAAATAGCTTACTCAACAACGTACACAAATATTGTATTAAGATAACATTAACGGAAAAATGACCATTTAATCAAGCACCGATATTTATGTTCATATTAATTTGACGTACGCATAAAGCAAGTATTTTCTTTACTAAAAATTAGGCATTTCTCGATAATGTTTAGCGTAGTAATAATTTATTTTCAAATGAAATTTACATTGTCATCATTTGTAATATAATAAATGAGTAGTAGGTATTGATTATTAAATGGCGTTGCTCAAGTTAATGGAAACAATACGAATAGGTACCTGTTTATGTATATTTATGTTTGTGCAGTTGTAGAAAGCTCATTTCAATATTACCAAATTAAAATATTGTTTTAGAAGTTCTCTATACCGAAATTAATTTCGGAAGTATAATTTTAATCCAACCGTTAAAATTGTATGTGCAGTATATGCGATACAAATATAATTTATGTAGTTGAAATGTTTTTTACGCAATCGTATTAACAATGGTCAGTGCATTGATTTCAAATGTAAAAGACTAATACAGCAATATCATTCAGCCATTCCGGTACTCATTCTACTATGAAGTCGACCAAGGATTTTCGACATTTTTAAAATTATTATTAATAACACTAAAATCGAAAAAATATCATAATATGGGTCGTTTTGAAATTCGATTAAAATTGAAAATCTCGATTTTGTTTCATTTTCAACCAGACGTTAACGTTTTAATTGATTTATGACTAAAATTACTAAACAAATTTTAGACCTGCCTCGAAACAAAAAAACATCAATACACGGCCTTGACCGTGCACGCTTATTATTATAGCACTCCCGGTCGAGCGCCTTGTATCGATATTATCGCGCCTCGTGCCCCCAGACACACGAACGATATATACATGCTCGGTAACAATAATAATATCATATCGGATTGTGGTGGCAGCATTCGCAGTACGTGAAGTTCGTATTGATAAGCTGCAGGTATCGGATGGTTTCGTGTAAAACGGACACACGTATAATGTAATGTACATAATTTGTTTGGGGAATCTCCTCGTGCATCGGACGCGATGGGATTTCACGTGTAACTTTCGTCTGCGTTTTCGTGTGTGCTTAAAAAGCCCACACCGGAGAACACGTCGCGACAAACAGACCGGGTCCGTTATTGGATAAGGGACGAGTGGAAGGATTCACATATTGCATGCCCCCACCCACAACCACTCGTAGTGTTCACCGGTGTATTATGTACGCATAAAGGCATTGTGATGGAAAAGGACAGTGGCCCGTCCCCGGGGAGAACTCGGGTGAGTGCGCGTGCGACAAGTACGTGTACCTGTAGACGCGTGTCTGTGTTGGTGTACTCCGCCCCATGTGCGCGCGTGTTTGCCTGTGTATAAAGTAGTGGTTCTCAAATTGTTGACCATTACTCCTGGGGGGGGGAGGTCGTAAACATGTACACTTAGAAATACTTCTACGTGTACATTTTTTTTTTTTTTTTTTTTTTAATCGTCTTATAAAAATATGTAAGACAGGTGCTTAATTTGTGTTAAACCATTGAGTTACTTGGAAGAAAAAAAAAATCTCGCACCTCAGAAATTTTCACTATATCTATGATATAATTACATTTATAGAGGGCTGCATGAGAAATACGTCTGAGAAACACTGGCGTATAGTAGAGATCGTTAACGGGTGCACGTGCGTGTGCTTTAACAATATCATCATCAACGGAAACGTGTGTGGTGTGGGTGGGCGCGTACGTGTGCATGTGTTCCGTGTTCATACCTCGTGGGAGGTGGCGGCAGCAGCAATCTTGTTCTCGCGCAACGGACGGGGCGGAAAAAAGCGCCGTACCTTATGGAAATTGATGGTACCGTATTTACGAGGGTCAGACTCGGCCACCGTTCCCCATACACCCCATAATGGTTTCTCCCCCTCTTTCAGTCCCCCATCCTCCCCCTGGCATGACGGAAAAATCGCCGGGTTGGGTCACTTAAATTGCGCTCTGAGCACGCAAAACGGTCTGTTCTCGAACGACTCTTGGGTGGGGGGTGGGAGGAGGGCAGACCGGTGGTGGTGACAAATCTGCCGGAAGATTTGTCTTGAATTCAGCCTCCATTGTTCGTGTGCTCACACTCTAGTGTAAATTTACGTGCGCATAAATACAAGTGTGTGTGTGTGTGTGTGTGTGTGTGTGTGTGTGTAAAAGGGAATGCGTGTGAGCGTAACAGCTTTGTCTATATGGAATTCTACTATACTAATTTGCACTTATAAAGATGTATCGTCACTCCAGTGATGCACAAACTATTGTACTACAGTCATACATCGATGTGTTTTCTGCAGTTTTATTTCAGTCACGTGGTATTTTCTTATATTTAATCCGCCTGCATTATCCTTTAATTCGTATTCCAATCTTTTTTATCACTGGATAAAAATACTGTTTGATACTCGTAATACAGTATAGTAACATGATTGATGGTCGCTCATGCGAAGCTTTAAAAACTGTTACATCCAAATTTGTGGTTTTTCATAAGTGAAAAATTGGAGATAAAGATTGTTTAACAATAATAAAAAAAAAAAAAACACTAGAGATTGAAGATATTAAAGTTGATATGTTTGATTTACAGTAGCCCATAAGTGGAAATATAATTGATTACAATATACCATCGCCATGGTTTAAACCACGACATATAATCGTTTGGTATAGTATATTATTTTTTATAATATTTTAATTATTTAGTTCTATAAAAATTTAAAAATTATTTAAATAAAATTTAATTCACCAATAAATTCATTACTATAATACACGCATTTTAATCTGTACACTGCAAGCTAAAATGTTTTGTCATGGCTTCATACTTTAAAATATTACTGGAGAACAGTAATGAGACAGTTTCAATTTGTAAATATTGTATTTTTTTAGTGTGGATAAAAGATTATAGAGATAAAAGTGTGTAATGTGATGTTTGAAGTTATTTTAGGAATAAATACTTAAAATCCATGCTTTCGTTTAATATTTAACTATGTAAGGATAATGACATACTTATATTTGTTTATTTAGATTTTAAATCTATATAATCACAGTACATTTTTGTTTGAATAATTTTTTTCAAAATTAATATTATTATTTAGGAGTGTAGTGGAAAACACCCCAAGTGTCTGCGACTCTGCGTATCCTGGGCAGTTTTTACTGCCTTTGATATTATGCTACTCGTCTACTACTCGTCAGTTGACTTTTATACGTTCGGAATTACCAGAGTGAATTGGGAATTTATTTATTTTAGTGCATTAAATATATTATATTATAGTAAACGAAAGCGATGTGTCAGTGCAGATTTTCGCTTATCGTATCACGCGCTCAGTCTTGCCATGTTTTTTTTTCGTATCGAGATGGCAGACCTGCATAATTTCTTCATCTTGAGTGATAGACACGGTACACGTAATACCTTCGTTTCGTCGTATTTCGTTGTACAATAATACATTTTTCCTAACTGTGAGGAGACGTGAACGCATTGCTGTTGGAGGGAGGGGAATTAGTCATCGCGGAGTGTATATAGGTTATTATATTATCAAGAAAAATTAGTCACTACGTATATATTATTGTATTGTAATTGTTAACTAAGTGTTGTAAATATAACACACAAATAAAAAAAATGGTTTATCAATTTATAAGGAGGGAAGTCACTATTTTTTTAAAAATCCACAAGAGGGGATTACAATCAAAAATGTAGTAAACCTGCATGGCGTCAATCAAACCATTTAAACACGGCATGAAGCTGCCCAGTTACAGCCAACGATTGTATAATACGTTTTTTGATATCCACCAACTCGGAGCGTTTGCAACCGTACTAGCTTTTTCAAAACATTATATTTTGTACAGTCTAACGCGGTACCGTTAATGATTTGACAAATAGTACTACGGTGCAGTATTATTTACATGTTCGATTCACATCTCCTATACCGTGTGACCATGTATTCCTTCTTCAAACCAGCGAATGTGCCGTTACATGTGGGACCCATGCACGGCGTACACATAGTACATAATATAAGTCATAAGCTAACGTTTTTTTAATATTCGATAGGAGAAAAATCGTGAGGATGTTCTACAACATTTGGCAAGATTTTTTTTAAAAAAAAAAAAAAAAATCACAAATTCAAAAGTAATGAAGTAATGTACAATGTATATGTGTAATACGTAGTACCTACTTATAAATTGAATACGGTGAGTGAAATACAACCGTAAAGGGCATTGAAATTATTCAACTTAGAATTGGAAAAGACTTGTGCCGCCGGAAAAAGGAGGAAAACGAGAAAAAATATGTGTTTTTATTTTCCCCATCCCTCAAGAACTCCATACATATAACCATCATTTAGCCTTTATCAGAGAGAGGGGGCGAGGAGCAAACATCACATACGAATAGTTGAAAGCATCAACTATTCTATTTTCTCAAAAAATTATATTTGCTCGCAGAACCCTTCAAAACGTTTGCAGAATATGAATCATGCTGTTATTGCTTTATGTTGTTGGTATTACGCGACTACAATTTCATGTAATGAACCGTTCTTAACGAGGACTATTTACGAACAAAACTCAAGGCCAAATCGTTTTGATTTCAAGAGTAGTTCTTTTTATTGATCGACCAATTATACTGTCACTGGTTGAAATCGTTACAATATTAAGATTTTTATGTTTAATTTTTTCATCAAAAATGATAATAAAATATATAGAATATAAAGGTTTACTTTCAAATGTAATATTATAAATGAAACTATTATAAGTACCTACAAAATCCTACAACACAAGTTTCTGTTCTTGATTAATGACTACCTAAATATTATTTTATATTTTCATTGATTTTTATTTGGATATAGAGTTTATAAGATATTATTATAATAGTTACATCAAATAATATTTAAATTTCTGTTTTTATTGATAATCTTCTTGTTTTCTATAAAAAATGTGTTTATCCAATGTATATTTTTCAAAAATGGATAAGACATATAGTATTATTCAGAGGTTTTATTTTATAATTTCTGTACTGATATGAATATACTAAAATGATCAAATAATGAGGAAAAACTATTGAATAGATACGTACTCAATCTTTTATACTTCATAATATGTAATATTCAAAATTTGAAAATAAATGTTTGTGTGTATTCGTAAACCGTTTTTCCCTATGATTTTAGCGAACATTATTACGATGTAGTAGTATTATAAATTATAATATTATAATATATTCATATTTCATTAGTTTAATTCAGTTTTGAATTTTTGGGCGTGAAATGGTGGTTAATTCTAAGCTCTGATGACCGAATTCTCCGAGTTAATTCACAAACGCCAGATCATATATATTTATCGAGATTAACAATAATGAACAACATGTTTGGTGTTTTGTAGAGAGAACGAGCGGGTAGAGGGTTTTCGTGGCTATAATTTTGATTTGGCCTATCCCAGAATTAAATTATTCATTTTATCCCTTAACAAGCTATCGGAAACATAATCCGAAGCCATAACTTCCCACCGTAATCCTGATTATTTTTATATTCATTTCGATTGCGAATTTAATCGTACACATATTATTTACAGATATATAGTGCGTGTAGAGACATAATGGTCCAACAATGTCTCTTCTTGATGGAAACAATATAGTAAATTGACAGTTAACAAAGTGATCTTTTAAATTGACGAATACATTTCATTAACATTTAATGTCATATATATATATACATATATTGTATCGTGACTGTTTAAATAATTATCAATTCCACAAATTGTGAACTGTGATTATATCAGGAAAAAAAAGTATTAAAATTTTTGAAATAACATCGGTATATATAAAGAGCGTATTTGGTTACTAGATATTTATGACTGTACATATTATAACGAACATACATTTGATTTTGAAAAGTTTAATATTTAATCAAAATATAACGGATTGTACAGTATAACTTTATAATTACAGATCAATTAAAAAGCATTATGAATTCATTGTTTAGCATCTCAGATAAATTATTTGTATTCATTGTTACCGATATAATATTAAAAACCGTATAATCTGCGTATCAAGGGTAAGCAGTTATATTTTAGTTTGTGAATTTTTGGAATTAAAATCAATTAGTCGCGTTGAAAAAAACAATGAGGATATTAAAGGCTATTAAAAAATACTCCAAAAAACGGTTCAATTAATTTTTCTTATTAACGCTCTTTCACGCCAGATAAAGAATAATAAATATTACTTATAACTCGGTTCACTAAATAAATGCATTTTTTTTTCGGTGAGTCTGCACTGGCCTAAATTCTTTTATTTCTGGTTATTTTCATTATGAATATTTCTTTTTTAATTTTATAAATGGGTGAACGATTAAAAAAAAAAAAAGAGTCAGTGCTAAGCATATGAATTACACCGTTGGGACTAGAAAACGACCTACATATATGTGACTATACATATAAAGGTAAAAAAATTATCTGAGAATTATTTTTCAAGCCGTATACAAGTAAAAACAAATAAAAAAAGCAAAATAAAAATAAATATTTTCATTTATTTGTAGGACATTAAAAAAATATACATTACAGACATTAAAAATCGTTAAGTACGTTAACGTTTTAATTATATATTATTTATAAGGCTTAAATTTACTGCAGTTGTACAATGAAATAAAATTGTAAAATATTTAATTCGATTATCATATAAGTAACTTCATTATTTAAATGATTTAAAAAAATAAATAAGTCAAACAAAAATTTGGCCATATGATAACGTATCTGTAGATTACCTATTTGCTGTTTTTTAATATGTGCCCATCATAATGTGTATCACGCATGCGTTACCTATAGTTTCAGTTCTAATATCAGGTTCCCAATATTGTTAAATTCCATAAAAGTTACGATGAGTTTCTTTAGAAACGGTGGATTAATATTGTATCATTTGATATTGATACAATACGTCAATGTTTAATAATATGTATGTAACAAAACATACTTTGAAAGAAAAACAGAATTTTTAAGTAAAAGGAAATACCTGAAATCGCGTACAGCTAACAATAATAAGAAAGGGATATTTTCAAGGAATACGTTATAATATTTAGTATGTACCTATTCGACTATTATATCAATATCGGAGTTCGAATTCGAACTACATGGGGAATTTTATTTGAAATTATAATATTATATTACTTTACTATTATGCTCGGATGTAAGATGCTATGCTTGATATTTTGATATATTTCACCTAGGCAGCTGCAATACAAATTTAAATGTATACTAACAGTTACAGGTTGGAATTTGTATATTGGACGGAAACGACCGAGGGATGATTGGAAAAATAAAAGGTTTAGCATTATTGATAGCCAAAGATTGTAGGACATGATATAAATACATTTATAGCGTGAAGACTGGAGAGAAGATAATGTTTTATAGAAAAGAATCTTGCATGAGTGTTAAAAGGTATTCTTCATGCGGTAAATAATATGCAGAATAGAAGCGAACACGAAAAACAAGACAACATCGAACATGATGATTTTTTTCTAATGTTAAATAATAAATGTAACATTTTATTTAATAATATTCTTTACTTTATTTTATTTAATTTTTTTTTAAGTTAAACTTCTTTACCCAGGGTAGGCCGTACGAACGCGAACACGGACATGTCGTAGTGCGCAGCCGCGGATTGTCGTAGCTGTATTTTGTAAACGGCTTTGGGTTGACAGTGTTTTTGGTTGGGTTATTAAACAAATAATACTCAACAATAATATTAATGAGATATATTATATTTAGATAAAAACGGATTGATCGTCCGGGATGATTTCATACGGTCGGCGGGGCGGCGGTGCGAAGCGTATCAGTACGTCATGTGCATAATATGACATAATAATAATATTACGTATTATAAAATATAATTTTGGTCGGTGACAGCCGATGCGGTTTCGATGACGACGATGATAATAATTATATCATACACGCGCAGTGTATACTATACTATACAATATCTATACTGAGAGCCCAATATCAGTTAGCATCTAGTATATTTAATTAATTTGTATTAATTGATTTATTCACTTACAAACCTATTTTCTGGATAAAAACAATACTACAAACAATTATCCATCGATCTGTCGAATAAAAATATAAAAAAAATAATAATAAAACTATCTATTATAAATAATTCTGGAACTCACGTGTACTGTTCAAAAGATAAGTTTAACTTCCCGCGCGCGTACTAGTAACACACATACACACTGTTTTTTTTTTTAACTCTAGGCGAAGGTCTTGTAATTACGTGTTTTATACTTTATTTTTAATAAGTTCTGTAAATGTTTTAAAAATGTTCAATATAAGGACTTATATACAATTTCCACAATGCTCCATAAATACATGGAACTTTATCATTCTTTACATTTGTAAAAACCGGATGGGTCTCGCTCTGCTGTATAGTTGGGGGTGCAGTGAAGCTTGTTCATAGGATAGGTCATTACAATGGATTTGTTAAATTTGAATTCAATGATAGGTATCATTGTATACGAATAACGATTCTGAACGGATATGATATATATGGTCTAAAATGGGTATATAATAATATAGTATTTTATATTTAAATTGAAATGCAATAATATGCAATTTCGTAAAAATTTAAATTTCAAACGGTCATAAACTTTTTTCCTTAATGTCCAGTAGAAATTATTTTATAGAATTTTAAAAAGTAATTTTTGGATAACCCAGTGTTAAAATTTTAATCCTTAAATATAAACTGAAAATTTTTTATGAATTTTCAACTACAAAATAACTTGAAAATCATTGTGATTTTAACATATTTTATACAAATTTGAAATTGATGGACTTATATTAAATGTCAGTAAAAAAATCTCCGATATTTTTTAGTTACGATAAGTATAACTTATAATAAACATTGTATTACATTTTCAAAAGTTTCCGGACAGCCAAATAAATTTTATAGATATTTCAAAAAAAAAAAACTTACAAAAATCGAAAATTTAAGTTATCTATAAATAAGTCAAAATAAGTCAAAATACTATGGAAAATTAACCATGTATAGAAAGAACTAATATAAAAATTTGGTGAAAATTTCAAGTGTTTGCGATTTTTCGTTTTTGAATTAGAGCATTAAAAAAAAAAGGTATTTTGTCATAACGTTAATTTGCGTAAAATTTCCCGTTTTTTCGTAATTTTTTTATCCTTTTTTCGATACTTTTAAAAAGTTTTGAAAAAGTTATATTTTTGACTTACCAAGTACCATTTACGTTCACTTTCTTTTCAGAAAAGTTGCTGTTTAAGAAAATCGAAGCATTTTTACTGCCAAAAAAGGTGTCCTCGGGAACAAAAAAAAAAAAACACACTTCATTGTAAAATCAATAGATTCCATCACTCCGTCCAGAATCTAAAATTATTTGCATTGCTTGCACATATGGGTCCAATTTTTAATCTAAACATGTCAGAAAATGTGTAAACAGAATAATAAAAAAGGCGATATTTCTAAATTACCATATGAGACACTGTATGGTTGGATGAGATATAGTGGTGGGTGAAAAATATTACTGTATTATTGGTATTTAACATAAAATCAACGTACTAACGGTATAACTATAGTTTAATAATGTGCAAATATTCACGATACATAATATAAATATATATTTTATGTTGTTTATTATTCACGGGAGATGAAATGTTAACAAATTACTATACAAAAAAATTGGGGGTTTTCCCGACCACAAACGTTTCGCAGATTCATAAATGTCATGTTATACTTATTAATGTAAACGTATAATCAGTTATTAATATATTACATAAATTATGAACTCCTTCTAAAAGCACGTCTACTTCAAAATATGTATCTTTAGAAACTCACGAGAACCAACAAAACAACTAAAATACCTGTGACGATGTTTCTTTATGTTTAAAATCATACTTACCATAACTAATAAAATCACTTGTTAATTTTTAACATTTTTAATATATGTGTGTGACTTTATTTTTTCAACTGGTGCATATATTGAGTATGGTAACCGAAAAGCTGGAACAAAATACACATAGTGCAATACGAGTATGTGTCTAGTTAAAAGAGCATAGATTATTAGTTATAAAATAAAAATTATTTAAAGTGCATTTACCATAAAGAGTAAACACTCTAGTAAGTAACAGTAAACACCGTTAAATTTTATGATTAAAATGTATGTGATAAAAATCATAAATTTAGACTTTTACGAAAAACATTAGTTAGGCCACGGAAATATATTATTATATGTAAATGGTGCTTAATAAATACATACTTCACATATTTAATCAATTTATTTTAACATATTATGTGTATTGTGTATATAGTATATTTAAAAACAATAATAACAATTGACCAAGAAGATGTATGTATTAAAAATTAAAATAAATGAGAACCAATCAAATTGCGTGAGTTTTAATGAAATTAAAACATCCAAGATAGTATTTTCTATTGAAATAAATAATTTTACATATTTTATAAAGATTCGAAATGGGTTTACCCAACTAAGCTGAGTAATAATTATCGATGTTTCTTTAACACGAGTTCGTCGCATTTAGTTTTAGCTTAGAGCTTCTAAATTAAATTTAGACGTTTCTTTTGGAAATATTTTCACCTGGTTTGTTTGTAAGACTACTGAAATATGTGTTTCACGTATACGCACTTTAGTCATATAATCAAATTTACTTTGGACGGAAATTTGTTAGAACTTGCTCAAACTTTAGATCACTTATAAGCACCGTCATCGTTATCCGTTTACACGATCATAAAACATTTCAGAAAGGATCGAGGAAAATATTTCCCCGTAGGTTTCGAAGAAATTGTTTGTTTTAATTACTTGAGGGACATAAACATTATGCTTTTAAAAATATTTACATATTAACGATTAAAATATGTGTATGGATTTTGAATATCTTTGTAATTATTTAGTTGAGAAAAAACTTATCTACCGCTCAATAAAACCTGTAAACAGTATATCCGTTAGTGCTTGCAATATATTGATTAAATGACTGTAGTAATAAAAATATTTATTCTTGATTCCTTGAAATTTTCTCAAACTTATTTAATCTCATGTAGAAGTCAGGATGTGATAGCATTATATATATATATATTTTAACTCTAAACAAATCGCCATAAATATTTAGGTTAAATTTAAAGTTTTTAAAAATAAATAAATGTTACTGATTTTTAATTAATACGAATCTTAGTTTGTATTTATAACATCAGAAAGTTCTATGTAGATGAACAATCAGAGACAAGTTCGCATAAAAGTGTATGAAAAATCTTATTAAATAATACGTATATAATCAAAAATTTGAAATTAGTTTCGTTTGAGTTTGGTTTGTTAAAACTTTATTGTACCAGGTTAGTCATATTATATTATTTTGAATTTATTAGTACAGCACACACTCAAACAAATCAAATAAATATAAAAAAAAAATTTAATTGCACATTAAAATTATTTATTTTTCATTAATCCAACACAGAATTAAGAATTCATTACCATATTATTACATTTTTATAAGGGTATTATCTTATTATTTGTTACCAAATGTATAAACGAATTTCATAAGTTCAAAAGTTCATACGTAAAAACAAAAAAAAAATATTACTTTTTCCATGTGCCATTATTGTGTACGCGAATTAATAGCGGTTGATAACACATATTATAATAATATAGATTGACTCATTGACTTCGTAGTATCAATCATCATTGGTTACGTAAAATACTTCAATCGAGACGTCTGAAGTATATGTTATGCATACTATTACGTAGCGTTTCACTTTGGAAAGGAATTTTTAGATTACGAGAGTTATTATGATGTACCTATACATCATATAATATTGACGTACAAAAATTTGAAGAAATTAAATCACCCACTATTCAATCATCTTTAAAAATAATTTATGTCTAAAAACATATAAGACAAAATAAGCATGTGGAATTGCATGGAAATTTGTAAAACCATACATTATAATCTTTGAGAAACGAAATTATCTAAATAAAATTGATTGTCATTTAATCAATTTTAGTTTTAGAACTATGGTTAAAAGACCAAAGTCACTTTACAAAAATCGATCCATCCGAATTTGATATAAAAACACCTGTTTTTTTTTCTTTTCGGAAGATGGGAGTAATATTGCGCATGTGTATACTGAAAAAAAAAAAAATTGAAAATCATCGAAAAATGTGTATTTCTGTAAGTCTATATTCCCGCGTACATCTCCCGAAAACTCTATGTATTAATCCGAGGTCACTGGACTGAAATATTTTTCGTTACGAAACGCACTGTATATAGAAGTGCATGGAACGAATTTGGGTTGAACGCGAATATAAAATATAACAATAATAGCCGACGAAATTAAATGGTGAAATTCTACAAGAGGGAAAAAATGCAAGTTTATTTACAGCAACTCACGTGTGTTTTAATAGGCTACCAATGTAAGTTATAATATATAGTTGGTTTACGTAAGGCGTACCTACTGCCCCAACTTGTGCGCAAATAAACAGCCATTTAATATATACATATACCGCCCCATCGCCACCGTTCGATTTGTTCGTCTCCGACTGCATTATGCTGCCGCGCAGTAACCACAAAACATTAATATTATTATTATTATTATTATTATTATTATTGTACCAACGTTTTATTTTTAACACCACATTAAATCTAAAAAATTATTGCGCATTGTGCATAACATATTATAATAATAGTATACCTAGTAGTAGTAGTATAGTAGGCGCTGTTTCGGTTTGTCCTTTGTTTCAGTAATATTATTATATTATACGTACAATAATAATATAATAACAATAATCCTCGGTCGGTGACAACTTAAATTTAACATTAATAGTAAGTGCATACTAAAATATTATAATCATGACGATGCGTTCGTCCATTCCGTTTGATAAATGTGTTCGATCGGGAGAATATCGTAGGGGTTGTTAATATTGTTATTTTTTTAATGATATCCTCGCAAACCGCATCGATTACGTCATGACTCTGTCGGGCTGCAGCGAAACGTATATTTCAAAGTCTCCGCCGCCGTCCTTCTTATTTTCCATAATCTTCACAATTTCCTTCTCCGTTGAAGTTAGTGTTTTTTAAGTCTTTACAAACACGAAATATTGATACTCAAATACAGCGATAAAAACGATAATAACATAATTATGATATCCATTAAAAAATGCCATCACTTATTTTTTTTACTTTTTTCATAGTTCCTTTGTTTTTTTTTTTTTAACGCCGACAGGGAGCGCGTACAGTTTTAATGTACCAGGTCATGATCACCCTTTATAAAAATATTTCCCCTCGGATTTTCAGTGTTTTACTAACAGTATCCCTTCGATTACGTTCGTCGTTTAGAACTTAGAAAATTTATTTTTCTTAAATTAAATTACACTTGTTCTGTTTTCAAAATTCACGATGTTTACATTTTCTATTATACAATAGGTAAGGAAAATCGATAGGTTTACAGGTAAGCGGTTTTCGGACTCGAGTGGATCAATGCTCCTATAGAACTTCGTTCGGCGTTTGGGTGGATTTAATCTTCTAACACATCGTGTCTCCCCATTTACGATTTAAGTGACTTCCGGGATCTCCAGATATAATTCCGGGTGGATAGGTTGCAGACGAAAGGATTGCAGTGATTGCGAATATCAGAATATTGGAGACAATTATACAGAGCGTTTTCGCTGTAAATAATATTAATTAAATTTCAAGCAAGAATAGTTACGCGTGGTCAATTATTCAGCAATAAGATTATATTAACTAAGTTCATAATCATTTTGAATTTCTGATCGTAACATAATTCGACTGCTAGTATAAATAACGCGCATGTTAATTATTATTTGCCTAATAAAAATATTTCTGTTCCACAGGAACTCCATGATTACAGTTACTAAACTTTTATCGAAAAACTAATTTGGAGTTCTGTGGATGTAATAATATTTTGTTTATAATGGTGTTTGCCATTGAGAGAATGAATGGTCTTTGATTAGTATTTCCGCACGTCATGTTTCGAGTTGTGCAATCGTGATGAATATCCATCACATCAAGCGTGGTCAGTGGGATAAGTGTGTTCAAAATGCAATACATCACGATAAACCGATACGATTTGAGACATGCGTGAGTTTTGTTATTGACTCAGTCACAAAATTTTACATCAATACACGTTTTAGATTTTATATTAATTTTACAATATAAGTATAGTTAGGATAAAAATCACATCTGTCGAATAAAGGTGTTTGAATACTTTTAGTGTTCAGAAAAAATAATTTTACCATTTTTGGTTTGAAGTACAATTTTTGAATTGTTCGTACTCACATATTGTTTAATTTTTATAGCACAAGAGGGTGTTTAAAAAAAGCTCTTAAAAAAAGAGACCAGCAGTTCAAAAGCATTATTATGACATATCTAACCAATCCATCGTATTTTATTTAAATCAATATAGTTTTATTATTAACGTTAGAGGCTTTGCAGTAGAATTTGTTTTGGATTGAAGTTCAAAGACATTATATTTTGAACAATTGTATTTTATTAGATTTTCTTGGATTTCTATTCAATTATACTATAAGGTTGGACTAATATACAAGTTTAGAATATTATTTCATATATTGACTGATTTGTACAATATTTATGTATATGATATTGAATATAATTATAATAAAATATATTTGGTAAAAGATTAAAATGTATGTGGAGAAAAGATTATTTTTTGGGAAGTAATGAACTTCTGATCATCGACATTTTGATTTAAAATACATACATAAATTAACTTGTCCAGAGACGTAATCGTAACTAAAATACTTCCCGACGTTATCTATGCCTTTTGTTTTAATTTTATATTTATTTTTTAACATGGAAACTGTTCTTTTTTTTTTCATTTATCTTTATTGTTTAGAGTACGGAGATTATCACTAATTTTTTAGTAATTTTCTTATTTTACATACTCATTCTTCATTATTAACCATGTACTTATAAATTTAAATTATATTAAGTCTTGTTGATGTATAAAAAAATATAAACAATCACCATTAATCACAGAATATTCAAATGGAGATAGTAACTCAGAGGGGTTGAAATACAACTTTCGAGTTGTCGACCGTTGTTTGATGTAATGATGTTAATAAAAGTTTTTCGATTGAGACTTTTCTTTTCTTCAAATTTATTAAGAATTGAATTTTATCCAAACTGTACTGGTTTTCAAAGAACCACCAAGTTTCTGAGCTGAGATTTGTTTTATATAACATTATGTTTACTTTGAGGTACCTACCTAACGCTACAAGAGTACTTTGCATTTCATTCAATGACGATTCACCCGGTCAAGTGTTGAATAAATCAAATAAATTCTATGGAATACAAACGCATGAAGAAATGTAACTTCGATGGTACCCAATTTTTCCACATATAGCTACAATAATCATTATAGTTTGTTTCTTACTTTACTTTATCGTTGCGGCGCCGCGGCAAATGTTATTACTAATTTGTGTTATATTATTTAAGTTCCATTATAAATGTAACACGTTGTTAATTCCGAGCACTTTAATCGAAATGAAAAACTGAGACGTAAACGTAGTTATTTAGGATGAAAATAAAATAAAATGCGACGCACTCATGGCTTTTCTCGATGACATTTCGACAGAGAATCAAACGGAAGAATAATGGAAACGCGCAGACAGGAAAATGAAATAATGGATTTCACGGGAACCCCGAACAATGCGAATACATGTTTGCTGCTGGCCGGGACTTTCGCCTCAATGGCCGTTCCGTGAATTTGATACAAACGTCGCCCGACGGCTTTTAAGACTACTTCCGTCAAAAATCTAGTACAGCACACGCACGCATACACACACACACACACACACACACACACACACACACACACACACACACACACACACACACACGATAAGGGTTTTATAAAGCTGTTTTACTTATTCGGTCAAATTTAATCCGGGTCAACTAACAAATAAGTATAGAATTATAATTATTATGTTGTCATTGACAAATATATTTTAGGAGTATAATATTCTGTAACTTGCCTTTATATGCTCATAAATGTATACTATGACCTATATAAGTGATTTTTTTACATTTAATCACCCTGAATACTTATACATCAGTCACACTAAGTAATATTACACACCTCTTTTATTCTATACGTTTATGTGATTGCATTATGTGCGTCTTGGAACATATTTGAATTTAGGCACTTAACTCATTTTTTATCACATTATATAGTACAATGCCGTAGCCAGAAAATTGTTTTTTTTTTTTTTTGGGGGGGGGGACTTAATTTTTTTCTCAAATTTTGCAATGCTAGAATACCTAATCATCACCTATTACTTTATGGCCCCTTTGTTTATAAAGTGTTAACTACATGCCAATTATTTTTATGACTACCATTATGTGCTAACAACCATGGTACCCATATTTTTAACATAATAAAGTATTAATATTATGTTAAAACATATATTGATACAATAATGTAGTAATGAATATAACTATATTAATATCATTTTATCAATATTATCAATATGTGTTGTAAACACAACATTTCATTTTTGTAAAAAAGTTCAACAAATTGTTTGAAGTCCTTTTCATAATTGTTTTATAATACTAACGTTAATTAATTATAATAAATATGATAATAAATTAATCATAATATAAATAATAAATATTATAAGCAAATAACATTGAATAATTTAATTTAAAAAATAAAAACAAAAATGTTTATAAAATTGAGAATTTGAGAAGTAATGTCATAACACCGAGAACAATCACCGGTAATTTATTATCTATGACAATTTACTGTAATCATAGAACAATGATTAACCGCAAATAATATACCATGTCACCATTAACTATATACCACTTGAGCACAAAATATTATAATATAATAATATGATACTATCAAACCATAACCGTGTTGACAAAAAAATTGGAATGCACTTGTATTTCTTATCTGAAGTCTGTGCTTATTTTTACTATTTTACATTTATGAATACAAATTATAAAATTAATAAATTATTTTTATTCATTATCATAGATTTATCTTGAATCATATAAATTTAAAAATGTCTGTGCGATGTGCTATCAGTGCCCCCCCTGGCTATGGCACTGGTATAGTATAAAAATTTATCCGAAGGCTCCCGAAATAATCGATAAGTCCATTACAATAGAATACGCATGTTATGGGTTCATTGGAATAGTTTCTATTGTTTTAATATTCCGTTCCAATACGATACGATACGATATCCAACAAAATGTCTTATAGTTGTTAAAATAATATTTCTATTTAATCCTTAGGCGCTTATGTTCGACGATATAAGTAAGTTTGATCCGCGTGAAAAATGGGATTATGATTAATAACACTTTTTCTATCAAACACATTATAAATATGTGTAAATATGCACATTATTACGTTAACCGCAAACGTGAAATGCCGAGTAAAAGTTAAATTGATATCGATAGAAAATTCAAAGCCCCATCAAGATGATTATTGATTATTAATTAATTCAAATTGTTGTATGATTGATAAAATACCTTTTACTTAGATGCTCGTTTATTCTGTCCAAAGTGTAACGTAGTTTTATCGGGAAAACATTATTCAGTATTTAAAATAGTTTATAAATATTAATGTTCTGTATTCCGTGTATTTTCATTTAGGTTACACGTAAAAATATATGTCGTTCACTAATGTTGAATTATGTTAGGTACGTATGGGGAAATTGATTTTGTTTGCTTGGAAAGCCGATACTCATCATCATGTTAATTAATTAAAAACGATTTTAATAATGCTTGTTTTTAACGAGCAAGCTATTCATTGGAAATAACCTATGCGGAAATAGAGTGAGTACACATAACGTGCGTTGCCGTTGAGTTACATAATTTTAATATAAATATAATATTAGTAGGTGTGCAGTGTTATACAAAATCACTATAAAATCTTTTCCGTCACTACGGTATAATGATACTCATATAATATGCCAAAGATATTAGAACACACCGACTTCAATATTGTATAGCTCTGTACGATTATATCGACGGTCTATTACTCTAGCGCACATAATCACAAGCATGCGGTGTAAGTGAAATTTATCAAGTCGTTACGTCTGTACAGGCATTTGAAAGTTTACACTTCAATAGAAAAAATGCCAATTCCGATTTTGAGCTAGACACCGAGTTTTTTTTTCTGTCGATAATCTAGTATTTATTGCAATTTTATCTAAGTCGTGTAAAACGTGTTTGGAAAAATGTGGTAAACTTCAGTGCACCGTGCTTTTAATACGTTTTCACCGAAAATATTTTTATTATAAGTGAAAGCCGGCGAAGAATGAAACGATCGCACGTGCACTAGCTGCAGCAGTAGTGTCGACGACGGTAGCGATACTTGAGATCGTGTTTAACATTTTTAACGTTTTCGCACGCCGGGACTGAGGTTCAATCACCGTCGAGATAATCGGATAGACCGTGTTCTATATTGTATCCATATAACATTGTACCTATGAACAGTGTGCACGATGTTTTGTTAAAGCGATCGTTTTCTGGCTTACCAAACCGAACGGATATCCGCTCGAAACGGAACGTTCGTTCACGGGTCGCGCAATTCCTGTGCAGTACGCGCTGGAATTTCGTTATATTATTATTATTGTTATTATTGTAACGCGATGCAAATGGTAAATCGATTATTTCTCTTCCCTCTCCCCCCCCCCCTCGCGAATCATAATCTCCCGATTCGGTGCGAAAACCCTGCACCGGGACTATCTAAACGACTGCCAGTTTCACCCATAGTTGAGCATGGAAAACACGTTTGACGCACTCGCGCACGCACACCGTATACACGTGTTTTCCGACGATAATCGCGCACATGGCATTTCGCGCGACCCTTCGCCTTAAAACCTTAAACTTTATACCTTAGCGCGTCTTATTGTTCGACTCACGATGTTTGCATACCGATAATGTTCATGCGTGCCGTTGATTGGCTTCGCAGAACGATATCTGCTGGCGTTTCCGCTGGTAACAATATTTGCAATCGGATTGCGGTTTAAATGTTATCGTTAGCCGTCTGCGGGATAATTTATGAGTTTCTCTATTGCATCTCGTGCGTTCGCTCGGGTCTTAATTCTAATTTCTCGGATAAAGCCTGCAGCACATACGCATTAGAATCGCACATCTTATACTATACGTCGAGGCGATAGTTTCGCGTCCCCGTCGAATAATCACAACATATCAAAGGACATCGGTTCCCAATTTACACGAATACAATTTATACGAATAATCCATTAATCGAGAACTGCCGCGTGTCTATTTAAATAATATTATATTCATAAGAATGAATAAAATCGTTTAAAATATTTGAATCCAATGAAGTAGAATCCTATTAACCTATCTGTGCCTTGAATAATAGTTATAAAAATAAAAATAGATCACATCAAAATAAAATCGAACTTGAAATAAAAATCATATTTTTGCTAAAATTATTTACGAATAATTAATTAGATATAATATTTCTTTAATAATTTTTATTAATTACTATTAAGAATAATCAGAAAATCATAATTAATAATGTTATAGTGTTCTAATTAAGTTAAAAGTACACAATTTTAAAAATTATAGCTTATGCAGTGAAATTACTCGAAAAACGTGTCGCTCGATGTTTTTTGATTTTATTCGTTTATTCAACTACTTTACTAGTAATAAATAAAATATATTAAAATCGTATGAGTAATTATTTTCAAACCAAAAAAAAAAAACAATAGTTAATATATGTATTACAATTATTTATACCTACATGAAAGCGAGTATACATATACTTCAAAATAAATGTATCTTCAACTTGGTTTCTTTGTAATTTATGGAGTAACTTTTTTATTATATTTTATTATTTTTATTCATATACTATTCCAAGACATATTGTATTATATTGGGAAATAATGTTAATCTTAGTAATTTTATATATTATTATAAGTTCAGTTATATATATATAGTGGTGTATACATTGTACAATATAATTAAGTGTATGTTATAAAAAAAAGCTATTGTGTTAATCAGTAAAAGCACACTGTACGAAAAATACTAAACTAAACATACATATAAATAACAATAACTGAATAATAAATATTATACAATTATAAATCAGTAAAAATTTGGTAAATATTAGATTTAATTGCATTTTCGTTTTTACAGAAAACCAATATAGATACTTAGTAAAATAATTACCATAATGCGTATTATTAAATTTACATAATCGGCAAATATTGTTTACTTTGCAACAAAATTACACAACATTGGTACCTAATTTTTAATTGAACAGCATCGATTCAATGGAATTAGAATATTAAAATCTATTCGTATATTTATAAACAATATTATGGGATTCAGGAAAATTAATGATTATCAAATTGTGTTAGTATTCAATACGTTTTTATAGTAATTATATTGATTTACATTCGAAATAATTTACGTGTATGGAAAAAATGGAATATTATCACAATTCCGATGAAAATAAACGTTTAGCTATAAAAAAATATTATATTTATCGAAAGAGACGTTGTTATGAAAAAAAAATACTTATTGAATAAGTGTGCTTATAACATATTATTTCAAGTGCCAATGAAGTTATTACGAAAAATAAATCTAAAAATTTGAAAGTAAATAATTGATTCACCACGTAAACATTGCCACGTGTCCGGTCTACTAAAAATTGAGAAAATTACTTAAAGTACAAACCATGACTGAAAATGTACTCAAAATAATAAATAATAATCAATAAAAAATCGAAAAATTATTGATACAGTCGCCGTTACGTCGAGTTTAATTTTTATTATTCAGCTATTTATCTTCTGTGTCCGACAAATATTAAAGAACAATAAATATTATTCAAAGGTAAAGGCAAAGAAATCATTTTACCTTGCCAAAATATGTTTTTCATTCCAACAGAGTAGTTTAAACGAATAACACTTGAATATTATACAAAAACGTCAAAAATTTAATTATTTTAAATTTACAATGGTCTTATCATTCACAGTTACTGATTTTTCTTTTGGTACCTATTTGAATTCTAGAAACTATTAGGCTGTTTAACAGTATAACCCAAGTAAGATATTATTGCTTACTATATATTATATATTTATTTTTTTCAATGAATATGAAAAACGATGAATCAGAGTGAAGTATACATCGTGGTGGTCGGAAACATTTTCAATTTACTAAATTAAATAATATTTATTGATACACATTTCAAACGTTATCTTGCTAATATTCATCGTATCTTTTTACTTTCAATAGAAGTAAATAATTCACCATTGTGTTCAAATTTCTATAGACTTTACTTTATTTTCAATATATGTATAACATCTATAAAGAATCTAATTTAAATTTACATTATGACAACGTGAAAAATGTAGGAATTACAAAAATCCGTTTTTTAACGATAAAATATGGATCGTAATTTAACGGTCTCGATGAAAGTGATCTAAAGGGTTTTATTAACGTTTATATTTTTACACACATTTGGATTTCGATCATTCTTTTGATCATAAATTAATATAATATAAAATTTAATATAAAATGTATATTGGTCCGTTACAGACTATAGTTATAAAAAATAAGGATTTTACAAGAATGATCACAAGACAATAGATACCTGTAATATTTAATTAACTGATTACTTTAAATGTAATTGTTTACTATTCAATAATACAAAGAACTCGTCGCCATGTCGAAAGAAAATAAAAAATAAAATAAATACTGCATTGTAATAAATTGTGTTCATATTCAGCTAAACGGCTATTTAATATGATGAAACTGAAATACAAGAACAAATAATAGAATATCGGGATAGATGCTATGTAATTCAACAACTATGTATTTATGCAACTATGCCACAATTTTTTTTACATTGACATTTGAGTAATGATTGAGTTGCATATTTAAGTTGTAAGCATAACAGTTGTTATTATATAATCATACATATTGTCATGTTATAATGCCTCACGGCGTATATTCTGTAAATAAAAATAAAAATTAAATAATTATCTTGAGTTGATTGATGTCAGCAAATACGTATAAATAAATTATATTAGATTTTCATCAAAATAAACTGAAATAAAACTTAAATAAATCAAACAATTGAATTAATTTTTAGTATGTATATGATATAATTATTTTCCAACTTTTAATCACATTTTTTTTTAAAAAAAAAATTGATAACACAATTATTATCGAACTATTTCCCGTAAAATCATTTTCCGAATTATATCTGATGAAAGACGACGCATTACTATCAAACTATAATCGGAGGGTTCGATGTGTGTACACTTTATTGTAATTTATAACGATTTAGATAGTTTAAATGGTCTATAATACCAAACAAATGTTATATTAGATTATTATGAATTGCTTCCGGAAAACGTCTAAAATTCAATTTTAAATTTATTCTATATCCTTAAAATAAAAGGGTTAACAATGTTAAAATAGTTTTGGTTATTTTTTGCACATGTTTCCCTCGTTTTCATCGAAATTAAAGATATGAATGAATATTATTAAGCCCAAATAAATACCCACATTCTGATAAATTATATCAACTAAGCTTTTTCTTGGTGTAAAATTATATCTTTTTCCAAAATGAATAAATGTACACATCATTATTAAAATATTGATATAATATGTAATAATTAGTACAAGCGCATACCTTCCTGCGTAAAATGAAACAAATAAAATTTTCTTAAAATCAAATATTGTCATTCTCAGTAGATCCTCTTTATTTCATCTGTACCTTTGATTTAACAAGCCATAAACAAAGTATAACTTGTATCAATATATAATATTTACGTACGTTTATCGGTGTTCTCTAACTCTTAGTTATATTTGAAATGGTTTTCACGTTCCATTTATCTTAATTCTGTATGGAAACTGTATTATTACGTTAGAATATTATTAATGTACGTCAATGGTGTTGATTTTATTCTGACGAAGGGGATATAGGAGAGAGTTGCAAACATTTAAAATTGAATCCAAGTTTCTTATATTTTATAGTTTATTAATATAATATATAATTTAAATATTTATTATCAGACAAATAAGAAATCAATCGGAGATTTTTTATTAGCTAACTCATGCAATCCCTAAATGTTCAGTGTAAAAACAACTTATCATAAAAAAAAAAAAAATTATAAAAACGATTTTGATTTTGTTACCTCCTTCCATAACTACGCCACTGCAGTACCTTTTTTTAGCGAAAAAACTTGTACACCAACTTAACCAGATATTTTCTTATTAAATATTACTAATATTGATCATATTGAGATACTTGCCAATTTTGTAGATTATCCACACCAGTTATGTTATAATTGTAATAATTATCATTAATTATTTTGTACAAATATAATGTATTAATAAAAATTATAAAAAAATGTGTAAATTTTAGTGTAACATAACTAACAGTATTTTTTAATGAACACCTGTTTCCCATAATGTACCAAGTACCATCTACTAATACTTTGACTATGGTGGTCCATTGAATAATAAATAACTGATGATTGTTTTCAATATAAATCTATAATATATAAGTTTACGTGTTACAGTTGTAAAATAAATTAAATTCATAGCATCAAAGATGGAATTGAAATAGAATAAGAAGTATTATAGAAGTCTCTCCTGTACAGTTAAGTTTTTGATGGTTACCTTTCTAAGCCTATTCAATATTGTATAGTATAATGATCATCTAATTATTGCACATGTACTACATTAACTTTTATTAATGCAGTAAAATGTTAGACTTTTATTACGTATGAAAGTCCTTGTCTATTCCGTTAGCAATTCTATGAATTATTTATAATATGATATTTTAGCTGCGTACTTATCTTATCGAACAAAAAATAATTCTTCGCAAACATTGCGTAATTCATTAACTGGAGATCGACGTTTTCAAAACAAATCTTTTCATGGCTTGAAAAATAATAATAATGTTTTACCACCACCACTCCTCGTTCAGAAATTGTGGGCAAAAATCTATAACGCCAAGTACGCCAGTGTTTGCCAAGACGTTTCTGAAAACACGGACGGTGGCCATTTATTAGAGCTGCCCGAATGATTACTATTTTGTCTGCTTTGCGAAGACGAACGCCCCGGGACACAGGACGATTTATGTTCTCATTAATACATTTCGTTGGTCCGCCACATGAAAGTTTAAATTATTATAGTACAAGCGTTCCGCACCGATGCAGTGTGTAAAACATGAAAATTCTGAGATAAAAAAAAAAAAAAAATAATAATAATTATAATAATAAATATAATACGGTACGCAAAAGAGTTCAAAATAGATGATTTACGAGCGCGAAAAACGATAAATTTGAATGATGTTTGCGGTATTGTCATTTTTGTTTCGATGCGTATAGATCTGTACCCCGTAACCCTCCAGCGGACACGGTTTATTACAATGCTCTCATCAAATACAAATGTTTAAATTTAATAATATTAATAACAGCAGTAACAACAACAATAACAATTGTAGAAATGACAAAGTACCTGAAGTCATTTAAGTACCAGTTTTGGGAGTCCCGTCAAAATGTCACGATGAAAACGTCATGATAAAAATGACGCCAGATCAAAAATATCACTTATAGTAACTTATTGCCGAGGGTTACAATCGCCCACAGCTCCGATTTTCGTTTGGTACCTTTACAGTTAGAAGGTTTGTACTTAAATAATTACTGCATTAATTTAATAATAAATTGCAATCAGTGCATTTGTTGCAGCAACAATCCATAAAGTCATCATATAATTCGAGTAGATTACAAACTCAAAAATGGAAAGTTACTCATGGTTATTTATTTTATTTATAGAAAACGAGAAAAAAATAACTTGAAAGTGCGTAGAGTATACTACTACAAAAAAATAAAAAATAAAAACTACAATCAGTGAGTTTTTTTAAAATAAGATAACATTGGTTACAAAAATAATATAGACTAATTTTTTAATTTTTACTTATAATAATAATTCACAAGTTATACGATGGTACATTTTCTTGTGTACCTATAGTATTTTAAACTAACCATACCAATATTATACTATTTATGGAATAAACTATTCAAAAGTTATACTAGTTACTTATGTACTTATTTCTAGAAAAAGAAACAATTAAAATAATTAACACAATTTTTACTATAATTTTAATCATTTCTATTAAGAAGTTATGAGAAATAAATCATATCAGTTTGTTTAATCTTTTCTTAGTGAATGAACTAACATTTATATCTAATTGAGGTTAATTAATTCCTCAAATTTAAATTTAAATGATTTAATAATATCTGCAAACCTACGGAAACAAAAAAAATACTTAAAATTTTATAATAATTCAAAAAACTCTAGTATGATTGTGGAAAAATTCAATGATTTTAATCGAAAATTTGACTGGTTGCCATTTGGTCAATTTTGATTTTAGAGCTATGGTAAAAAGGACCAAATCGACTTAAAAAAATTTGGTCTATTCGAATTTGGTATTTAAAACACCTGTTGCCATTTTAAAAAATGCAAGTTGTATTGTGCATGCGCACACGGAAAGATTTAAAAATGTAAAAATTATCAAGAAATATGTATCCCCTCCCGAAAACCACATATTAATCCGATGTCACTGAACAGAATTATTTAGTGTTATCTTTAAAAGGAATCACACTGTATATATATATATATATATTTATATCTTTCTTTTATTTAATATAAATGTATGTTTTTATCGTTAAAGTTTTTAAAACCAACAGCTTAGTCCAAAATTGATGATGAGATTTTGAAACATCCGCTACGAACACATAAAAAAATTTACCATCCAACACAATCAATTTGGTGGCACATGTACAATCATATAGACTACAAGTTTGTTAAACGTTTAACGTTTACCCTGAAATGAATAGCTAAATCTGTCTGACAAAGGGTTAAAAGAGTGAAAGAAAATGTATAACTTTAAATTTGGTAATACGATGGGAGGATAAGAAAAAAAATTACAGATAAGTGTACTCCTATGTAATATGATAATGGTACGTTTGGTAGAAATATTGTCATGCGAACATACATAGTGGAAAAGTAATGTAATTGATTATCAAGCTAACTTCATATATTTTTAAGCAAAATTGAGAAAAATAATAAAAATGATTTAGATTTTTTCATCGGAACAGTGCATTCCGCAACATATTACAACTTCACGTTGCTGCCTAACGAGCGTTTTTAACTTAGCAAAACGTAACTAATGTTGTCAGCGAAAAAAATCCAATTATGATGTTATTTTATGAAGCACGCGTATACGTAATGTACATCCAATCCACTTCTCGTTTTGTTAATAATGTTAACAATTCTAGTTTTTTTTTCGTTCTTTCGTCCCGTAAACGTGTTAGTGTAATATATTGTGTTTATTATAATATGAACGTCACCGTTTGCAATAAGGTACGCTTTAGGTGGTTAGAGGGCGGTGGACTTCAATAAAATAGGAACACACATAATATTATTATGCGTTTGTGTGTGTTGGCGAAGAGCGCATTATGACGTTAAAACAAAACAAACATATTAACACGCCGACGATAAAAATAAAATATGAATTGTGGATCGATTTCTGAAAATTTCTCGGACATAAAGTTGCACGTTTACAATAATATACAACACGGCGATAAGCTAACAAAATAAACGGTCACAGGACACCGCGGACGTCTCTGTGTGAATATTGCAACACACGAAGTAACCCAAATAAATTGCTTGTGGACATTTATTTTTCTCACACGTAGGTAATGCAATTTATTAGTTACCGTATGCTCTGCAGGCCATGACACAATACGTATGTATGTACATTATCATATAATATTGTAGACCGTCGTAGAACACGAGTAGACGTAACTTTTGCAATCGTCTCTTAGTATACACGTATCATACGTATATCGTATTTCAATGGCATTGCAAAAAGGAAATTACCTATTTTTCTACTGGATATTCAGTGTAACATAAAATATTACCACGGGACAACATAAAGTTAGACAATAATGTAATGTTAGCAATTTAATTAATTATTTCATACGTCAGTATATTACAATAGTAAATGAGTTAGGTATTTAATGTAAATAACGAGTTTAAATGTAAACTTCAGTTTTTATTTTTGCGGAATTCGTTTTTATTTTCAAATAAACATAAATGTATATTTGATAGCATGCGATTTTTTTCCTAAACCACGACAGTCAAATGTTGGCACTGGAACCGAAAAAGATTCACCTTGTGAATTCTTATCTTGTGGTTGGTTTTATTACTCGTATCGTGAGTAAAATAAAACCCCTTAGTGTAAAAAGCAAGTTTTTAAAATTATGACATAAAATCATAAATATGTATAAAATATTATGATCCTTTAAGGGGATTGTAAGCCATTATTTTATGTCTCTGTCTATCACACGCGCAATATAGGAATTTAGTCGGTTTGCATTTCCAACATACCAATCGATCAATTAATGCGATAAGAATTTTTAAAACTGACTTAAACTTGTTGTTAAGTTTACTTTGGATCGACTTTTCCAATTTTTTTGATTTTGTCTACAAAAATTTCACAAAATAGAATTAAATAAATTGGAGACATAAAAATTAACACAAGTTAAATGTTGGTTATGTTAAGTGCAAAATTTAAAACGTGTGGGAAAATCGATCTATAGAAGACTTTATAACAAATTCAAATAAGTTTTCAAAAATCAGGTTAATTGATCGGTCGGTACGTTGGAAATAGGAAACGTTTAAACTTCTATATTGCGCGTATGATAGACAAAGACAAGATCATGGCTTACAGTCCCTTTCATTTGGTTCCATTTTTATTTACGATGGTTGTCAAATAATAGTTGATTAAAATATTGATGAAAAAAATGGGGAAATGTAATTGCATTATATTATGAAACAAATTAAAATTATTTCCTTTTAAACGTACAAAAATGAAATCATTTACATATTTATATTTTTTTTCTAATAGTATACAAAATATGTTTTATACTATAAATTTGCTGATTTACTATTCTGATAACAATTCTTTCAATATTAATATAAGTGAACATTTCGTTCATTTAAAATTGCGCATTAACTCAAATTTTGACGTACTCAAACTTGGTCAATCTTGTGAATTGGAAAAAATTTTTTTATAGAAAAATTGTCTGAAAAATAGCTAACATCCGAATACATAGAAAAAAAATAGGAATGCCATTTAAAAAAAAACAAGTTGTATTGCCCACGCGTACACCGAAAGTATTAAAAATTTTAAAATAGTATAAGAACATATATTTCTATTTTCTCGTATATTATTCTCTACCGTCTTTTAAAACCTTCATTTTAATCCGTGTTTACTGAACAAAGATAGATATTTCGTTTTACATTCGAATTACCGATGAAAATTCAATAATTTGAATTGAAACTTTAACCCACTGTAGTTCAGCCAATTTTTAAGATAGAAAAAAGTTTTTACACGAATGTTGTTTTTAAAAAATAGGCCAATCCGAATCTGAAGTTGAAAAATAGGTATTTTTATTAAAAAAAAAAAGTTGTATTGTGAATGTGTACTTACATAGAAAGGTTTAAAACTTTGAACTTCATCAAAAAATGTATATTTCGGTACTCTCTATCACCTCTCAATAACCCGATATCAATACAAAAACATCCAGCTGAGATATTTAGTGGTACTTATTAGCGTGATTATACTGTATATATATATTGTAGATATGTAAAAACTGAGTATATCAATGATGTTACTACGGTTAAAGGTAGTAGATTCCATAAAAACAATATTATCACAATATGAATTATTGTATATTATTTTTAACCATTATAAAATATTATAGTGTTTATACGAAAGCCAGTTATTCTATTTCCACTCAAGGCTTGAGTTAAACCCTGTTTTATAAATCATTTGTATTTTTCAAGATTTTAGAAAAAAAAATCTCTAATTTTGACATTGACATAGGACTGAAATACATAAAGGTAAGTCAAAACACGTGCTTTGTATAATACCTATACATGTCGTTTATTTCCTTTAGCATTGCTCAACTTCCGCTAATCTATCTCGAGTCACAAGGACGCCAATCAGATAATTTTGAATAATCAAAACGTGATAGTAAACTAGCTCATACATAACTTCTTTCATAAACCTCTTGCGTGCTCGAAAATAGCGTGTATAAGTGTTGTGTTATGTTTGGTACATTATATAAATCGTAATAAAATAATAATCATTGTATTCTAATATAATTATTATTTCCTTTTTAATTTGACGTGATTATAATAATTTTTTGTAATCATTTTAACAGTACAATTTTTTCGGAACACCTCCACTCATAATACTAATTTTAGACGTAAACGCATGGTTAAATTTAATATACACTGAAATAAGTATACCATGCCCTCATGGTTACTCTGGATCACTTAAACCAATTCTGAAATTATACAACAAAAACGCACTAAATACAATTTAATAATAATAATTAATACATTAAAACAAATCAAAATAAATTACTCTGTAAACTAATACCAATTAAAATTATTATTTACACAACGTTTGATAAATGGATACGATTGATTTCATTATTTTTATTTGAAATAATTATATGTAAGTACAATTATTGAATACACATTGATATTTCTTTATTTTATATAATATGTATTATAAAACTATAAATTTTAATTATATTTTTATCATTTTTAGTGTAGTAGTGCGAATCATAAGATAATAAATAATATTCATCAAAACTTTTTTTTCTTCAAAATGTATGCTGAAAACGAAAATATAATGATACTTAACATGATAAAAAAAATTAAATATGTCACTGTGTACTTAAAGAGAGAAAAATATTCCTTAAATAAATTATTTTTTGAAGTAGCGGCATGAGGCGGCTGTGCGTAATCGTACGGTCACCGGTTCGAATCCGGACGGCATAGACGTTCGGCGAGAAGATGCCGCTACCACTCCCTCCCAAACTATAACACGGAATTGAGTCTTCATAAAAATAATCGTTGAGATATAATGGCCACGATGCCAAAATAAATAATTTTGATGAAAAAATGGATTTTAATGAAACGTTACCATTTATAGTCACATTATAATTTATCGAGCGTTTAATTAGTGCTAAAACATATTATTTATTACAATTCAATAAAACATAATATGTATTAATTACACATTTTTTGGTTTAATTAAGTTTAATAGCTTAATAGCTACCAAGTTAATACAAGTTTACCAAACCATCGTTATATTGAGGTGCAATAACGATGATATCCGCGAATTATCTATGACTATGGGCATATTAAAGGTTAGCTGCGAAGGCTTAAAGAACCCTCTAAATCGCTTAGTGGCGACAATCCTTTAAACACGTTAATGAACCATCGGTGCATGTATCCCAACGAAGTTAAAATCACTAGTATGTAGTGAATGGTGTACGTGTGCATTTACGTTTATATTTAATAATGCGTTTTATTTAAATCAAGTACAATTGTTCGGACGGAATAAATAGTGCGGAGAACCGTGCAAAACAAATAACGAAACAATATGTCAACATTTTACTCAATGGAAAACATAATATTATCCGAAATCTGAACATAATGTACAAAACAATTAAACTGTCATAACATAAACGCCATAGAAATTCAGTGTGATAACATAGAAACTATGCAAATGCTGCACGTAATGATAGATTTCTTTAAATGTAATCTCAATTTTTGATAGCAGAAATCATTTTATTTTATTCCAAACTTTCGAACCACTCTACAATCCACTAATAAAAAATCTGTCCATCCCAAACCTTCCTGGAAATCCTTGGTATACATTCAAAACAACATGGTGTAATGGCCTTTTATAGTAATAATATATCTTAATATCTTGAATATTTGAATCTAATATTTAACACCTGAGGTGTCAATAATAGGTGGTTACTTGAATCATGACTTCAACGAACTTTATATTCATTGTTCACATATGATTATTGAGCCTTGAGTATGAATCATACATAACATAATGAAAAAAAAAAAAATTAAATTATTTTTATGTTGTAGTCCTATTATTTATATTATTACCATTTCTTTTTTTGTTTGTTTTTTTTTTTTGCTGCTGTTTAAAAAAATCATCTATTTTTACAGTAATTGCTTATAGATTAGTTCTTTAAAAACGGTTTCACGAAAACATTATTAATATTAAATTATTTTTATACAGTGTGCATTGTGTAAGCATTTGACGGTTCAGTAGGATACATTATTGTAATAGTTAACAAACATTTTATTTCCAATTCTAGATTAAATGTTTTTTTTTTTTTTTTTCGTTTAAAGTTGAATGGAAAATGAATCACTCAATAACATTTACCGGGTGCTTAGATATAATGAAAATAATTATTTAATTTTATATTATTCTTTTTTTTTATATTATGTTGTAATTTATTTTTATTTTCCAAGTATCATGGCAAATCTAAATTGCTCTATTCGTCGAGTAACAGATATTTGTTAGCCAAATATCTTCTGTATAAACAAAGCATATTTTCAAAATCGTAATAAATTGTCTGCATTTTGAGGTTAATATTCATTAATGGCAAAAAGCTGATTTTAAATAAATGTTCACCCTACCTTGATTGATTAACGTTTCGTAAATTGTATCAAATCAATAAACGATAGCTTAAATTTAATTGATGAATAAAATACATTTGATAGTTGTAATAATTTTAAGACTGTGGTTCGCTAGAGGTTAGCCGTAGGTACTCTGCGGTAGAGCCATAAAATATCATTTGTAAATAACAATAAAGATTTTTACAGAAAATACGATAATTTACACTTATTTAAAATAATTAATTGTAAATTCTAGTAATAGATTATAGGAGGCCTTCAATATTTGATATTGCATTTAGAAATCCTAGTAGCAATTTTGAGAATAATTTTTTATAGAAACCAACTTGATTTTAACATAAACTGTGTGCAAACCGTTGTGTAGTTCGATCGATGCCGGTAGGGATATTGTATTCGTATTAACAAGCTGTTTATAAAACCGTTGTTTTCATTTTAATACAGCTCCAAGCCTCGTAGAAATTTATGGATTTATTACCCATTCATATTTTAATATTTTCGGTATCGCCATTGATCGAGAATGACTACGGTATAGATTAAATAGCTCAAATTTAATCTATTCGGTTCGACGGGCACGGAAAAAATATATATATCGACGGATCATTTGCATGTGAGCCGAGCCGTAAAGGTCTAATAATATATTGGACTTTAAATATATACATTGCATTATTGTACCCTACATTTTTATACGTCACTATTAAAAAAATATGTTTCACCTTGTCAAATTATACTTTCCGACAAATGCCGTCCGTAAAGGTGGCTGCTATGTTGTCAATAAAATGTTGTACAAGGTAGTTTGACAAGTCCGTTTTTAAACATTTAAAGAAAAAAGAGAAACAAATCATCACATTGTTTACACTCGAGTTGTTTCAATAAGATTACAATATAAATTATTATTAACCCAGTATTATACCACAAATACACGTTCAGTCTTCATCGTATTTGAATGTACGTAAATATATATGTATGTATATAAAAAAAGTATGCTCAAGAAAACTACTCAGGAGAAGGAATATATTATTCATAAAGTTCATCAACAAAATACTAAGTTATAAGACCACGAATTACTTAGAATCGTATCACTGATCCGTTTTGATTAAGGTTCGTAAGATTGTTAATATTCATGGATCCGCGGCCAAACCAAATATAAAGAAAACACACACCTATCTGGATTCTCGTTTGAAGTGGAGAACTGTGTGTACTTTTTTCCGTTTGTATACCGTTTCGGTCCACATCGCATTGCATTGAGTTTCAATAAGAGAATTTGTTTCGTCAGAATTTAAGATTTGAACTCTCGACTGACATTTGAAGGACTATCAATAGGTACTGAATGGAATACTATTACAGTTGGTAAGAAAGAAAAAGAAGTTTCAATGCGCTTTTTCCCATTTTCTGTGTTTTAGTGTACATATTTAGTTACCAACTAAATATATTAAACTGTTTTCCAAGATCCCAATAATTTTAATTACATAGCATATCATATTTTCAATACACATATACATCAACATTTATAGAATAAATCGTTTGGTAAATAAATCATTTTTAAATTTAGTACTTTTCAAAAGTAATTAAATTATTTATTAAATATTAATTGTTTAATTGTTAGTGCAATCAGCCTGTTAGATTCTATTTATAGCTTGATAGCTATACGTCGATAAAACCGTTCTTTTTTTTAATTTCATTTGTATATTTTATATTATTGATAAATAATAATCTTGCTACAATTCAATTTGTAAATAAAAGTATATTTTATTATTTTTGAATTCTAATGTAGATTATTATATATAAATAAACACTACATATATACATACATATATACAAAAATAATTGTAATAAATAATTGTATGTATGCATGAATGGAGTTAAATTTGAATGGACGGTAGAGTTATATGGTGTTAGCAGAAAAAATAACATATAAATCCCAAATAATTCAATTCTGAACGATACAATTAAGAATTGCTCTGCATGGTCAATAGTGATTTTGTAGAATCATCTATCTAACTAAAACATGTTTTATTTTTATCTTTGGTAGACGAAAATAAGTTATTAATCCAATTTATTTTTCATTGATTATCGTCAACTCGTTGATTTTAAAGTTTTAGTTTGTAATGTTGAATTCAATTTTCATTTTCCGGTATTAACTACATTAATCAGTTTTTAATAACATGGCAAAAACGTTCATCGCAATGCTTTGTTATGTTTTCCCTTCACCACCGACTCTCTTCTATTACCTTAATTACTTGTACTCATTTAAATTTGAATATGCACATGCCATTTTCATTATTTTTCGATACCTCACTCATTCTCTTCTGTTAGTTCTCCTACAGTGATTGTTTCTTCTATAGAATACACAAACTACTTCTCAATTCATTATTTCGATCTAGTTACGTTTTCAGTATTTTCTCGTACAATAAAATCTGCAGGCAGGTGCTAAAATCGAATATTGTTCAAATTGTACGGGTTCTTCCGTCGCTATACCACTGTTATATTTAACCAACAATAAATAAGTGCAGTACTCCATTTGTATGTTTTGATAACGTTACATCCGATGTATAGACAAACATTTTCTGAACAAAACAGCTGTGTTCCTTTGTAATGTAAAACGCCAACTATTTTCAGCTATTAGGTACGCATTCTCTTTATTATTATTACTATTGGTTTTGATTAGGTTGCTTTTATCCTAAGTCTTAAATATTATATAACATGTGTGTACATATTTCTCTCTCTCTCTCTCTCTCTCTCTATCGGTATCATTTTATCCGCAAACGCTTGTATCTGCAAACGCGCGCACTTTTGTAATAATTTATCTCATGTGTCTCTGTGTTCCGACCTCATTCCGTCGTTTGCGGTTCACCGTTATACGTTATATATTATAACGACTTCCATTGTTTTTTTGATATTCATGCATTAACAAATCGTAGAAATGTATTCGTATTTAGTAGTATAATTTTTATAACCCTCTTCGGCTGGCTGCGGTAACCGATATAGGTACACGGCGTTTTAATATCATCGTAAAAACAGCGGTAATTTTTAATTACATTTATAACGCGCATAATATTATATCACGCGTGGTATTTCATTATCGTAAATGTCTAAAATTATTATGTTTTGCGTCGTACAGAGATGTATGCGTTATTATTGTCAACGATTATTATTAATTTTATCGCAGCGGATTGTCCTAAAACATTATAATATACAATACACACACACACACACACACAAATAATATATAATATATATATATATATATATATATGTAATATAAATGTTAGACGTGCAGTCGAAACGATGGTGATATACCCTTACTACTGCAAAAACACTGCCAGCGGCTGTTTTTTGCGGTGCACTGAGCCACTGAATGATACGCAACATCAGTGCATTTCCAGTTTAACGTAATTTAATTTTACACAAGCAGAGTTAATTCACACACATTTCATAGTACACGGTTTATCTTAGTACCACAAGCCGGAGACGCTATTTATTTTATACAATATATTGGGTTTACGATGCGCCTAAATTGTATAAATTATATTGTACTATTGTTACTTTATTCGTACATTGAAATGTAGCAGACAGCAGTTCATTTGATTGACCGGGTAAAAAGTTATGGTTGGTTTATATTGAAGACAAAATATATTTTATATGTGTTTACGGCATTCAGCGCATTAACGATGGATAAAATATTGCAATATATTGTAGCTGTATATGTGGCGGAAGAGCTATTGAGATGTACGCGCATTAAACAATTCGAATTCAATTATAATTATTAATGTTAATGTGTTTGATTAAAAAAAAAAAAAAAAACTAACTAATCATTATTTTACGCGTACGTTAAATTAACTTAATATATTTTTCGTTGATTCTCGTAATTAATTTCGATTTAAAAATAAATTAAGCAGTTTCAGAGTAAATGGTTTTGATAAATAATTTATCAACCCGTTTCAAATGTCTATAACAGAGTAAATATTAAGATATTAATTAAGCTTTTTGTCGTACAAATAAGATTTATGCAATTTAAGATTTTCTTTTTTTTTAAAAAAATTCGTGTGAAAATAAATATTGCATTTTTTTTAGAAATAAATTATGAAAAAATTAGAAGACTAATGAAGTTTTTAAATATTTAGCCTTATTATTATTATTATTATTATTTTTTTTTTTTGATAAAATTACTTCATAACATTAATATTTTTTCTTTTGAGAATCTGTACGAGACTCCTTTTTTTCGACTTCTATTAATGTACATACATTATACAATCAGATTATACTTTGCAATATATCTGTTCGGCTGTCCCCCTTGCATAAAATCCACAAATACGCCGGATATCGAATATATGAGTTATAAGTTTTAACAGTTTGATCTATGCTGATTTAACTGCGCGACAAAACAATTGCAAAGGCTGAAAGAATATGAGCCACGTAAAGAAAAATATGCTAGAGGAACTGAATATTAAAGTACAAATCAAATATGTATATTCCAATCGATAATCTAAATGTAAATATCACGATATTTATACCTATACAATACATATTTAGTTTTTTTCCTGGGAACATGATCTTTAAACTTTTAAAATACACTAGTACAGTGCTTCTCAATCTTTTTAGTACCGCGACCCATATTTCCCCCGAAAAATTTTTCGCGACCCACATTGTTTCTCTTTTCAAAAATTAGGAAGGTAGGTAATAAAAAACAAAATTTGTATTATATAAATATGTAATATTTTTATTAGGTATTAAGTATTTTATAGGTTTATATTTAATAATAAATAATATATTTTATATTAATTTAATATAAATTTCTTGGGATCTATATAATTCAAAAAAATGTTCGCGACCCACCAAAAATTGACTGACGACCCACCAGTGGGTCGCGATCCACAATTTGAGAAATGCTGCACTAGTACGTCTTCATACATTTTGCAGATTTCGTTCAAATTTTCCCAAGGGTTGACTGAGATAATAATAACCGAAATGAATACACTTTTTAAACTAATACCATTATAAATTCATCCTACATCATAATACTGGTTAGTTAATTATTTGCAAACTGTTATTATTGATTTCACAATTTTTAAGTATGAGTTTTATTTTAAATAAAAATTGTAAAAATAGAGGCTGAACAGGAATTTTTCCGTATCCCAAGACCTATGTCGAACTTACAGTAGAAGTGTATATTTTCTATCAATCAGAATGCTAACCTATATAATTAAACCCGAAAATATTACGTTCGTAAAGTACTATTTTTTTTTTGAGTCCGATTAGCAACTTGAAGTTAAGAAAACTTCTTCTAGGCAGTTTACCTTATTCTAACTGTGTACCACACATTATGAAATACTTAATCGTATATTTTTTCGATGAACACTAATATTTTCTCATTATAATTATGCAAAGGTTATACCCCATGGACTATGCAATTTTACCGATTACAATAAAATTGGAGACGGACAATCTGACTCGAAGTAGGATTTACATTTATTTCATTATTTTACTAAATATTAGATATCAAGCTTGAGTATTTCATTTCGAACACACAATAACACTATTACAAGTTACTATGAAATAATATATTTACATCATCACATTTTATCATAAGTGTTTCAGTATTTATTCCGAAATTGAAGATATTAAGATTTAGACTATGACAGTGTCATCTTTAATAAGTTTGTTTTAAATGGTATTTAATGTTTTTGACATGTTCAGTGTTTATATTTACATTTTATATATATTTAAATGTTACTATGGTACACGTCATAATCAAATTACTATACGTATATAGTACATAGATTTTAATGTATTACTTTTAGAACGTTGCAAATAATACGATTTCTATCTAATTAATCCCCGTATATGCACAACGGTTTAGAAAGGAGTTTTTACCAACCTAACTACGTTACCGAATATATTCGTATGTCTCCCGAAATAAATTATGTATGTCTGTTCAATTTAACTACACTAATTGTATGTACGTCCAAAACTGCAATACATTACAGTAACATATAATAATAATAATAATACCTAATAATAATATAATGTTCACTTTTATGTATTTCATTTTAAGAACTTTATAATAATCGTTATATCATGAAATTGTTGAGGTATCATAGTAATATACTAAAAGTTAGAAATAGAAGAAAAAATATAATAATAATAGTAATAATAATATAATAATTGTATAATATAGTGCAGGGGTTGGCAAGTAATTTCTATTGGAGTCCTAAAGATTAAAATGATAAATCAATGAGGTTCAGTAAAAAAAATCTTTTTTAAATCTTTATATTTTAAAAACATCAGTATAAAATAATTGCAAATTAAACAGACTGGAATGGCTCCAAACCTATCAGGCATACAAAATAATATAGTTCTGTCCTCTCGTTCATAAACTTCCTATTTTCGTTGTCAATTTTACGTTTTTTACTACTCAATATACTGAACGAACAATGAGAAGAAATAATATAAAATGAAAAACGCATTGTATCCACCGACGAATGTACACGTACTAAATCGTTAACTAAATTGTTATTTAGAAAATATGGATTATTTGATAACATAAAACCGTTAATTATCTGCCCCATGAAATATTTGCAATGATTTAAGATATAAATATAATTTGAATTTGATAAATCAAATAAAATAAAATATTCTCTATTAATAATAATAATATTACAGTAAATAACATAGTGAAGTACAGTTGACAAGGTGACCAGAGTTTTGCCTTTCGTGGTCCATCAGTTGCCGACCCCTGACATAGTCTATCATAAACGTGGCAGCATTTTATTATTAGTAAATATAGTAAATTCTAAAGATTGCCATGCAGCCGACGAGATAGTAAGTAACAGTGGCGTATTTACGGGGGGGGAGGAGGGGCAATTGCCCCTAATCTCTTCTTCAGCGATTTTTTTTTTTTTTTTTAGTGCTGTTTAAATTATTTAAAACAATTTTAGTTATAAAGCCGTGATCCCACAGCGCGTGGTACGGTCCTCTTATGTACCATTGAAGCTGCGCTTGTTCGCATACGTAGGAATAGGTTGTGAGGTATGTATTATTTTCCGACAACCGACGGAAACTGATGTGCCGAAAAACTATCGCGTTACAGATGGGATCGAGACATAAAAGTGTAGGTACTATCCTCTACGCGCTGCCACTAGGTAGTAAAATTGTAGTTGTCACCCTAAAGGTTAAAGGGGAAAATTTATCTTCATTATTATCATGTATCATGAAAGAATAGTAATCTTTTTTATTAATTATAGTATGTATTTTTTATAATTAGACGTATACATACTTTTTAAATTTCTATATTATATTAAATTGTACATTTTTGTTGAGATATGTAAATATTGAGCATGTAAATCAGTAAACTACACAACATTTTAACTTTTGATGTATCGCAAAAAATGTTTTAATATTAAAATATTTATTGATCATTGCCCTCCCCCCCCAACCCTGAAATCCTTGTTACGCCACCGGTAAGTAAAGCTACTACGATAAGATAGTAAATGCGTTAGGAAATATTTTCGCTGCGGGATTATACTATTTCATCGTACTCGGGAACGTGCGGCAACGTAACCGGGACAGAATCGTGCGAGCACCTTATGCGATACGCAGCTAACTAATCCGTGTAATACGTTAACAACTTATCCATATCATAATGTGGCGGAGCTGTTGACTTGCCGTACGCGGTGCACGGTGGTCGGTGCACGCGACGGTGTTTGCCAGAAAGTTTGACATTATATTTGTGGTTTCGAGGCACGTCCGTCTCGCGACACGTTTTTGTGTACACCGGCGGACGGTGGTTGCAGATCGGCCGGACGAAATGTTTGCAAAGTTCAGACCAGTTCCGCAAGCGGTTCGCGCGCCGAAAACGCGAATAAATTTACGTCGTATGTATTGTAATATATATGTTACGGTCCAGGTGGATAAATGATCATTGTAAACACTGACCGGACAAAGTTTACAATGTTCAAGTTATTCTAGCCAAGTAGATAATTATTCACATAAACCAGACATTTTATACAACGGCTAGGTGAACAATTATTATGATGAATTTATTATATTATAATGAACATTATATAATTAATTATAAATTTTATTTAATATTTAAGAGATTTGATTTGTAAACAAAATGGAGAATATTTTATTAATTATATTCAATTTTATTAAATAAACTATTTATTTTTACAAGTATTACCATTACCTATGGCATTTGGTGTTACATAAAGTTCCAGCAGCTTTGCATTTGCATCTTCTTGTCTCACATTTTTTACCACAATTGCAACGGTCATAGCCTTGGCCTCCTAGATTTGAAAACAACCTATATACTTCTCTCAGTGACTACTGAATATCGGGTACTTCATTAATACTTACAAACTACTCCTTGCAAATGGTAAATTGATTTCTACTGCTGTAATAATGTTGCAGTATACCTTTGGTTGTGCCTAATCTATAATTTTCGTTTTCTACTATAAAAAAATGTAATTTAGAAATAAAAATATTAAGTAATAATTAATTATAATGAAAATATTATTGGTTACAATATCTGACATAATTACTGCCAAAATTGATCGTAAGTCGCTTCGAGCTCTATCTACGTCTGGTATTTTTATTTTGACCGATTCTCCAATGTTTCCTTCACAAAACCTTCTTTCACAGATAGATTTTATTTTATTTGCTTGAATTTCTAAATTATGTACACATTCGTTTCTTTTTGTGGGAATAGAATGTTTTCTAGAATTTATAGGATCCTCAGAATTATAATTTTCTACATCCTCTTCATTTTCTACTGTAATCACTTCATTATCCTTGTTTTTTTTTTCTTTATTTTCTTCCTCTTCAACAGTGTTTAAGGCTTTTTTTAAATTTTCTTCCGTTTTTAATTTTGCTACTACATGCATTGGGAGTATGCAATTATTTAATCCAATTTTAGCCCTAGAGCCAAACATAGCTTCGTATGGTGAAGATTTAATGCCGTGATGATAAGTTCGATTTTTCATAAATTTATGCCTTCGCTCCATTTTTTAGTCTTATTGTCTTGCAACCACGTTCCTAACATATTTTCGACATCTTGGTTGGCACGTTCTACAGAACCTTGGCTTTGTGAATAGCGGGGCTTACCATGTACTATTTTCAAGTCTTTCCACATGCTACATAATTCTTCTACCACCTTGTTTGCAAATTCCCTACCGTTATCACTTTGCAATATAGCTGGAGCACCAAAAGTTGTAAATAAATCCAGTAAAACATACGCAACTTCTTCTGTGCGTTTATAAGTTAAAGGACATAAGTTTACAAATTTATTTAAATGGTCTTGGTAGACTAAAATAAATTTATAATTACCATCAGGCTGTGCCTGCATGTCCATTAAGTCTATTTGACATCGTGAATTAATTTCTTTTGATATTATAGGTTTGACTACTAACTCTTTTTTAATTGTACTTCCCTTTTTTCTGGCATGACTCGTACAAGTTCAGGTATAACATAATTGCCTCCCTTGTTATATTTTTATACTTAACTCATGTTCCGTTCTACTACGACCTCCGTGCCCGATTGATGAATGAGTTTCATGGAGAATATTAAAAAAAGTTCTTCGTTATGCACATAATATTTAATTTGGTTACCTTCATTTATTGAGACAACAAGTCTTTCCACATTACAAACTTTAATTGCATACTTCTTAATCAATTTATAATCATTTGGCATTTTCGTTTTTTACGATTTTAATTCTTTTAAATGTAATATAAGTTCATCATATTTAATTTTACTTAAATACGTACTGTTAGGTTTTTTAAACTCTAAAATATTATTTAAACGGTTAATAAATGTATTTTCCATTTTAAAAACAACACGTATAAAATATACTTCACAATTATAACACAGCACTAAACTGCACACGTAAACGGCAGTATGTGTACCTACTGTCGGCTATGACAAATATGACTTCATAGCGTCCCAAGATAATAATAATTTCGATTATCCACAAATTCCCGATTATCTACTAATGACATTACTCATTAGTCATTACTGATAAATGTTATCGTAACCCGTAGGACACAGTGCCTAAGAGAAATGATAAAATATAATACTTTAAAATAATCACATTTCCCGCACCAGTTTCAACATTGTATACAATGACTAGTCTATATAGAAATTGAATATGCATTATTTACTTTGCCCAAATATCTTAGACATTGTATACAATGTCCGGGCATTTTATAACAATGACTGATTTGTCCACCTGGACCATAACATATACACGTGTGATGATGAGGCTTCAATCGCTTCATAACAGCTACGGTTTGGATAAAAATAGTAGATTTAAGTTGTTTTATGATTAAAAAGTGATTGAACACACTGATATCATTATCATATTATTTTTATCACGCTTGAACATGATATGATATTGTAAAGTGTTATTGTAATCATTTTTTTTTTTAAGTTATACATATTTATTATTTATATAGGTATATGATACAAACATGAATTATTGTATCTCTTGTCTTAAAAAGTAAATAATAACTCGGTTAATAACCAATATAAATGAGATTAAATCATTAGAAAATTAATACTTATAATTTAAAAGTACCAAAATCATTTTTAAAAATGTAGGTACGTTGTTTTAATTAGTATAAGCATATTTATAAATATTGGTTTAGGTAATCTTTATATCAACGTTTTATTTGAATTCAAGTATAAAAAATAAATTTGAAATAAGTTGTTATCGTTGTTATCGTAGACGGAAAATTAGGTTTTTAATATGATTAAGTAAACAGAACAATGTAATTGATATAAAAATTACATTATTCAGTGAATTACCAATTAAAAAAGTGAATTAAAGAGAAATAAGCTATATATTTTGTTTGAAGGTTTGCACTTATGTTCTACATAGTTAGCCGTTATATTCCAATCGATGGTTCATACGACAACGTAAGCACTGCGATCGAGCAAACAATTTGAGCTTGTAATTTTATAATTTAACATTGGTAATGACTAATGACCTACTATTAATTATTTTTATATTATATTCCGATATTTTTTTCACCACGCAATAAAATTATGAGTCTTACGTTTCCAAGCAATATGAAATAAAGGCTTTGAAAGAAGGTTTCTTTTTTTTTGCTTTAAATAATTTTTGTTTGGAATAATATAAAATGTATTAATGTATTTTCATCGTTATTTTAAAATTAATTAATTTTTACGAGTTTACCTTGAGCAATAATTATTTTGATGAAATTGATAAGAAAAAAATTGATTCAAATAAAGAAATTAATACATTTTTCTCTTACGACATTTTAAGATACATTCATATAACTTTCAATATAATGGAACTACATTTTTTAAGTCTACTAGTGAGTAAACACATAATTATTAAAAATTATACTCGAATTATTCTACAAATACAAATTAATTATATTTGATTGCAAATTTTGAAATTAAAATACATGGATTTATCGATTTGAATAAGTACAAATTGTTTTGTGAATATTATAGTTATTTATCAATTCATCCGTTTTTATTTTTATGCATTATAAATGTTTATCATAATATGTCACTCGATTGCCTGAATAGTAATTCGCACAATACGTATCTTAATTGTTATACATTACAACGTGGCGCAAGAAAATTATTATGATATGAAAATTAGTTGATAAAAAAAAAAATAAAATGAAGAAGAAGTAATAATGTTGGGGTAAACGTTTTAATTAAGGGAACATCGTTTGAAAAATCAACAAGGTATAATAATTTACGCACCGGTCCGAATAATAGCACTATTCACGAATCCCGTAAAAACGTACCGGAAAACATTTATGGTTCTAGCAGTTTCATTCAAAAATCAGCCATGACTAAATTTACGGTTCATCTTTACCGAATTCCTAGCCGTCTAAATACCATTATAACCACCACCATCACCATCGATGCGACTTACTTCAACGGCCTGAACATAATATTGAACACTATGGTTGATGGTAACACGCATTCCTGAACGAACGGTAAACGGTATCCGTGTAAAAACCAAAAGGCTATCAATATTTTTCCCAATCGCTCAGGAATGTCAAAATGATGTCTCGGCGATGAAAAGATGGTGGTGACGTATAATGAAACTGGATATTATTATTAATGCGGAATCGTAATTGGAATTCAGCAGCTAAGGCGTCTGCAACGGCGGAGGTGGCGAGAATATCTGGAATTCTAATGAACGCCGCCGCCTTAAACCACCGAACTAATAAAACGTATTTATAATATATATATATATATATATATATATATATATATAATAGTATACCTTCGTTCGACCACGGCAGCGCGCAATAACCGTTTTATAATTAAATTCGTTTACTTGTTACACTGTTACACTGTATAATATAATGTTGATTGTTCATTTCAATATTTCATATTTGCCCGCGGGGCATCGTCCACTTACTCACGTATAAATACCCGTAACATTTCGCGTACCGACGTAATACAGATACGTACGGTATAGGTATCCTCGCAGGTTATTACGCGTGTTCATCCCTAGGAAAACTCGTCCGAGTTTTAAACGCTGTTGTGAAATAATTAGATATCAATGTACGAATGGAATGCGACGTTAAGAGGACGTATAGTTCATTTCGTAGGCGTATTACAGTTATTATATTATAATATCAAATATAATGTAGCTATCGCGAGAGCCCGAATTTCAGAGTTGGAACGAAGGTCATTATAGTATTCGTATTGGTCTAGTCAGCGATTGTCGTCAATAACAATACTGTTTCAAAAATAAATATTTTTTGAAATCGCAGTTACCAACGTGGTTTAATGTTTTAAAAACTGCGGTACATAGTATAACGGCCAACATTGTTCGAGCAAAACGAACGTCTAGGTTTGTGTTAAGATAAAATATGGCCTTCACAAAAATTGCTGACACCAATGTCGAGATTAACATAATAAATATGAATTGGGCAGATTGGACGAAATTACATGATTATAAACGCTTGATTCTGTATATAAGGCCCATGGAAAGCGAACAATGTGACTAAGAAATGTGACGTGTAATAATATACGGTCGGAATAATGTAGACGAGAGAATTTCTCTGTGGTAAACACTTGAGTTTCAAAACTCGTGTTGGTTGATGGGTGTGCCATTTTTGAACACAACAACAAATGCATCTTCAGAACACACAAAGTTTTAAAAAACTGTTTAGTGATAATGTATAGATGACAAATGCGACAATAGTTTTAAACTTAAGAACGTTCACTGCTGTAGTATCTTAAGTGTGTTTAAATAAAATTCGATTTTCGAAAATCTGAAAGGAGTCTATAGGGAATGTGAGAGTTACAGTTACGAACATGAATAATGGAGTTAAGAATAATTCCATGAAAGAAAATCATTATTCCTCTATCGATTTACTATTTTCGTATTATTATTTTAAAGTTTACATGAATATTATAATTTATGATAATGTGACGACACTTTATACTTGATTTAACAAATTTTTTTTTTACAATTTAAAATACACAATTTGTAAAATACATATGTGATATGATAATAATAATAAGCATGAAATTATTGAGTAAGAAATTACCCATTAGTGACACTTGGCTGAGAGCTTAAACAGTAATCTTAAGTCTAGACTACAGATTTTTCTTTTTTACATAACAAGTCACGGTTATATCAGTTCCTTTTTAGTCAGCATTTGGGGTTTCCAAGTCACAGCTTGAGACTTGGAATAATCAGGATGCTAAGTGCCTGTGCTGTAGGAAATTATTCTTAAAGATCATTGGAAGATGTATTAGTTGTTTGGAATGTAGGAAATGGGCTTACAATTCATGTGCAGGAGTTGATAGAGCATTACGTAAATACGTAAATATTAAAAATATTTTAAATTAATTAATATTGTCAAATTATAATATTATTATACACGTAAGATAATATTTAATAATAATGTTTCAGATTTATAATATGTTTGAAAGTTAATATGTCAAATACACACCATTATTTCATAAAGTAAAATATATTGAAGTAATTTATCTGATCATTGAAGTGTAATGCCTTTTATGTTGTCAAGCATTGATTTTGAGAGAATTGGGAGTTTTACATTAAGTATAATTCTGTACAGTTGAGTTTAAATTTTAAGTTTCTCACTCTACCGTTGATTCTCCTAACGATGTGTATTCTGGAGATAATTCAAAAACCGTGAACCGCAGCATGTATGTTTGTGGATAAATAATTACAGAAGCAATCGTTGTTTATTTCAAAGGTATTCTTCTATTGCCTACAATACGGGTGTGTAAAAGTAATTAAATTAATATTCCTCGTGCACAAAAGCCGCAAAATTTATAATATAAAGCCATAAAGGTAATAATAATAGAACAACTGCTGCTACACGACGAGCATGTTATCGCAAAAACGTGTGTGTCGAGGCCCTTCGGGCGGCGTGTTTTTCTCCGTTCGTACATACTACATACACACTACACTACTATAGGGTATTTCAGAATTATTTGATTATTAAATAACAAAATGATTTTATTCAATATTTTCTCCTTTACTTTAATGTGCTGATTATGCGTGATATTTAAAAACAGTTGTTTAATTTTTTATTTAACTTGAAATCAATAATTTTGCATTTTATTCTACAGGCCAAAAAGAATTTTAAAAAAGCTATTTTATAAACATTATTTCTTAAATTGACCATGATTATAAATAATAATTATAACAAATTATAAGCTTTGTATAATCCTTATAGACGTTAATGCGCTCATTCATTGCGATTTTTTATGCTTGTGAAAATTTTAATAAATTTAATTGGGTATTACTGATTGTTTATTTCTACCAATGAGTACTTATACAGAAAATCATTGAACTTTAACAAAGTTTTAACGTCGCAGACAATAACGGATTATCCTCTATTAACACCAAGAGGTGCATTCATGTATACGAAACTGATTAATCAGCAGAATAAATGTAATACAATCAAAGATATAGAATGAATACGCAACATATTATTATACAAATACAGACCTTCAATCCAACACATGATCCAAGACTGTACAAAGTACCAGGACACAAGAAGAAATCTAGAAATACCACCGAATATGGAAGAAGCTTTCAATGAAAATAATAGCACCAAAATCATTAAAGTCTTAAATAAAATACAACTTATTAATTCATTTTAACAATTTTAAACACGTATGTAACCATCAATTTATTGTTACAACATAATTTGTTATTTGTTATCTTTTTTTTCTTTTTTCGTTCTATCTCTTTTATATTTAATGTACGTTAGGCAAATAACCCACGATGTTGAAGCCTTATTTATAATAAATAAAAAAAAAAAGAAATATATATATATATATATATATACGCTACATTTACAGTACATGAGTTATACATATATAACAGCTTAAACATTAAAACTAAACGACAAGAAAAAAAAAAAATTGTCGAATTGAACAAAATTTATTGCACTTGTCAAATCATGCTGGAACGCCTGCCCTACGTATCGTGCACACATAATATTTTATTTCATATTTTCTTCACCGACGGGGTGGGAGCGTCTTTGTAGACAACGCATACGTGTGACAAGTTGATATGTGCAGAACCTAAGTTTTTGACGGAAACTATACTTCTTCGTGCAATGAACTTGATGATCAAGACCGTGCACGCGCACGATTTTAATCTGGAAGTTTTTGCCGAGCACATTAATTATTCCCTTATTCCTCGGCTATTAGATGTTTTTAAGAGACCATTTCCCCGGCGATGGTCGTATTATATAATGTACAAAACGTTGTACCATTGGATAAAAGTTAGGCTTTTATAGACGTGGAGGCATAACGTTATATAATAATAATATGTGACTAATGAGCGCGTTCCGCCTCTGAAACTTCTCATCCGATGAGCGTTATTAATAACATTTCGTAGTTCATATATTATATATATATATATATATATATATATATATACGCACACAGTCGCACACACAACACGTTAAATTTCACAGTGTTTACGCAATATTATGAATATCTTAATGCGGCAATCGGCTGTTTTATAAACAAATTGCGATTTAAATCTCCTTTATTGTACATGTGTACCCACGATTTAAGATATAATTGTTACCCAACGAGCTATGTTACATGCATTGAGGATGTGACCGCAGGTTTGACTCTGTAAATCAGCTGAAATGGGTGCCAACTAACATTTAGCGCTCATAAATCAAAGTAATTAATGATGATAATATTAACGATTTCGTGATAATATTTATTAATTCCATGATAATAGAATGTCACAGTGGTCACGTGGTCAATCGTTACGAATAAATCCATACGAGAGCTAGTTATTGGTTGGCTAATCAAAGAGTCAATTCGGCGGTCACTTTATCATAGCTCGTTGGGTAACAATTATATTTTAAATCGTGGGTGTACCTGTGTAGAATTTCAGTGTACCTAGTTGTTAATTATTATTCATCCGTTGTGTTTAAATGATATTGTTTTATAACGGATTAAAATAGGTATGGTATACATATTATAATTGATAGTGCACCAATGGAAATTGATATTTTTTATTGAGAACGCGATTTGTTTCAATTTGTTGCAATGTAAATCAAAAGATTAAATTACGTTTTGTTTCAGTTAAAATATGACAATGATTTCGAAACAGATTACTTGACTATAGATGTTATGTTCTTCCTTGGTTTTTTTTTATTTTATTTTATTTTATTTAAGTTCAAAACAATAGGAACGCAATACATGTTAGGTAATCCTTTAAATAGAATGATGCGTTTTAATTACATTTTATTTTGCTATATACATGTTATTTTAATAGAACTTCGAAGATGAAGTATAAAATTATACTGTGAATATCTGATTAAAAATATTCCATGTTGTGACACATTTAAATGAAAAACTCGAGCAAATAAACTTATTACAATGTTATTGTTGTATGATTTGGTTTTATAAACATGATTCATTGAATACTGAAAGCTTTCGGTTTAAACGTAAAATTCATTAAATATCGATAGAAATAGAAATAAGTAGGTAATGATTTTCAAGAGGCAAAACAATAGTATACAATATATTTTTAACACCTCGGTGGTAATTTTCCAGAAATCATATAAATGCTTTTAGTTCTTTCAGTTAATTTCTTTAATAAATTTGAAAATTTGTCGTTGAAACGTAATTGATAATTTACGTTTATTTTACAAGTTGTGATTGGGCCGGTCGCAACTTGTATTAGATATGTTATATTATTATACAAAGACAATTATGATTTAGATTAAAATTTAGTTTTCCTACTTTAAATTTTAAAAGCTTTAACCATTAGAATAACAGAATATATTAAATCAATTTGGGTTATATTATATAAGTCTTGGTAATTAAAATCACTACAAAATCAAAATATTTTGATTTAATACGATTGAGTACTTAATTATTTACCCAAATTAACTAATTTTATGAAATATGTATATTGACCCATAGACCACGAGTACCTATCAATAAATTACAGTTTCTACCGTTTTTATTTTGAAAAAGACATGACACTATAAATAATATAAATACGAGTTTACAACTTGAAGAGTGCTATTAAATGCCATCATAATGTGCTTCTAATTTAATCAGTACAATTGATTTTCAATAATAATACAGTAGCGGTTTATTGGCATAGTTTTATCGTTTGACCAATACTTCGACGCTTTAATAATGTCTATATCGTATAACTCGCAAACAACAAATAGTGGCGAATCTTAGTTGTTGAGGTTAAATAATGCTTATCAATAAATATCAAGTTTATACAATACGAAACAATTTATTCAAATAATGAAATAATAATTTCAAACGGATGTATCTTTGTACAGATTTGAGTGAAATACAGATACTATTTACATTTACATTTACATTTACAATTAATCGTTTATTATTTTTTTTTTCGGAAAATTACTGCGTTTTTATATTTGTTTATTTTAAAACAAAAATAAGAAAAATAAATTATACCGCGTAGTATCAAATACAAATACGGACGGATGGTCGGTTTATATAAATGATATACCTAATACTTATACCTGAACCTATATACTGGGACATATTATGAAAGTTGTATATTTGACAGTTAAGTAGATTCATCTAAGGTCAAGTCTGAGATGTCTAAATGATCCAAAGTAAAACATGGATTACAAAGTTTGTTACATCATGGCCCGAAGAACACATGATCAATAATCTAGTTAGCCTTTTCGACCATCTGCAGGATTCTCGCGTGTACCACCGCAAGTACGGAACTGTTTTATTGCCATAGAATTGAAAAGAAAACCTCTCGAAATTGATTTTATTACCCTTTTATTAAGTATATAATAATCCCTCCTTCGTTGTATACGGTATGGTTAGTATATTATTTTTACTAAATGCTTATATTATATTACTGTAATGTACGTTATTGTCACTGTAATCACCGCGATCGACTTTATATTTGCATAGATGTTAGGCCCATAAGTCAATAAACATGATAACTTTAACAATCGATGAGTATAAGTTTTATATATCCATGTGAAAAATATTTGTCCACGAAACTATGAAATTATTAAATACATTGTGTACTGCACATCCATTTAATTGTGTAAAAATAAGAATAATATTCAAAATAAAGGGTATATTTTCAGTATTACTAATTTCGGAAACCAACGTGGATTTTCAAAGTGTGACGTTGAAACCATATAAAATCTAAATGATTCATCTTTATATATATATATCCTCAACAGTCAAAGATTTACGAGGATACACAAAGACTTTATAATTGTTGCTTTGCTTCAAACGAAGTGAAAGTTTCATTTGTTCTTCTCGGGTACTATACCGCGAGTCCATCTCGTACACTGCTTTGTTGCTAATCTAATTAACTATGGGTCCAATGTATATTTCCAGCATGCCTAACGTCGTAGTGCTCCAAGCGTTGGTATACTATACTCTCTCTCTCTCTTTCTCGCACATCACACTTACGCACACTCAATTATGTAGAACTTTAAGGTCGTTACACTTTCACTGCGGATTTATTTGAAATAATTATTATGGTTAGTCCTGAAAAAAAAAAATTGTATCTATAATAGAAGTGAGTCCAGTAGTAACAAATTCTAAATGAGTAAAACGGAGATAAGAGAGCGTAGCATCTATTAGTTGCGGCATTATGTTGCATTGGTTCTATTATATATGGAACGGCTCCATCGGAGCCCCCTTCCAAATGTAAGCTCAAATCGCACCCATGAGTATTACATTGCAAACCTCCGATATTGGTTTTCCGTCGTTTTGATTTTCGTCTTAGCTTTATACACCAGGGCCACTAGTGAGTCACTAGTCTCGATTATTTGAACACACCTGGCGTACATCGGAGATTTTATTTTGGGGAGAAAAAGGCTGAAAACTACTTCGACATAACGGTAGGTGACTAAAACATATAATTTGAAGAAAAAAATTAGTGAAATTTCGCTTTAAAGCCACACCCAATCGTGATATTGTTCGTCGATAGAAATTAATTCCATTTATAATGGGGCTATTGAGAATGTATATTCATTTGATTTATTTTAAGTATCAACATACTTGTACACCATTATAATATATTCGTAATGGTTTTGTACAACTTATATGTTTATGGATTTTATACTATTATTATTTTCATGTGAGAGTGCATTGTACGAGGGACCGGATACGTCGACGACGGTGATGGCGACAGCGATTACGGCGACAGTGGCGATATGGTAGTTCGGGCAAATAGTAAAACGACGACGACGACGACGACCGAACGGTGTACAGGCCGCCCGTTCGTCGACGGGGACAAGATAAAATAAACAGTAAACGGTTCGGCCGTTTTCACCAGTGCCCAACCACCTCCACTATCGTTTTGTCTCCGTCATACTTAACAATGGCCCACCAACAATGAACCCAGTGCCATCGCGTCTCCGACATTCGCAGCACGATGTTATTTTCTCGCCCGTATTATCTTTAAAAGCTTTTATGTTGTATCTCCTATACACACCGCTATATATTATACTACCACTACCACGGTTCTTACACGCACACGCATATAGGAGCTCATAGTATTATCGTCCGCGGGTTGTTCTTCCTTATACCCGTCACCGTTCGTTTTCGACCATTATAGTTACCAAAATAATAATGCAAGTTTTTTTTTTTTTTTTTGTCCCCGGCCTATAGTGACTGGTTGGTTGAGAGAGAGAGAGAGAGAGAGAGAGAGAGAGAGAGAGAGAGAGAGAGAGAGAGAGAGAGAGAGAGAGAGAGAGAGAGAGAGAGAGAGAGAGAGAGAGAGAGTTAGAATGTCGTGTTAATGGTCGAGTTTTGAGTTGTTTACTTTTGCACACAACTCGATCGTTCTTCTACCACTTCGAAAAATTGATTTTATCGTCACTTTGTTATTTTTTAATCACGTACATTTAAAATCACATAAAAGAGAGACAATGTGGTTCGTTAAACGTTAAGTATACTTAAATATTACCATAATTCCCCCAAAGTTAACAACGATGTTCCTTCTCAAAACTCTAATGGTGCACGTATATTACTGTTGAAATATATGCTAATCATTGTAACCAGCAAGAAATACTTTAAACTTGTAGATTTCGTCTACAAGTTTAAATTTTATCCGGGATATGACACAGTGAAATAATTTTGTGGTTATTGATCGAAAATATTATCATAAAATACCATTTATTTTATTTTCCACGTGTGACGTGTACCATAATAAAGTTTCAAAGCGTTATAATTTTTGTTTTGAATTATAAAACTGTAATACAGATTTGTGGAACATATATGTTTATACAAGTTACTCGAATCTATTTTCAAAAATAACAATTATTTCTTATAAGTATACAATCTAGTAGTAATTTAGTAGAATATCTCCTCAACATAAAACCATGTATGTGTCTTTATTTTGGAATATCTTACAAATATATAAAGTTTGTAACTCATAGATTGAAGTTTACTAAAATATTAAAATATATAATATTATTCAATCAAAAATTTAAAACATTTTTTTTTTTTTTTTAATTACAATCTTTAATGTGGAATCATTACTTCAATCAATCATTCACCTGAAATATGACTGAATTTAAGTTATGGAGCCCTTTTCGACAAGTGATTTGAAATGAAATCGTCCATGAATAATTGATAAGAGCAACTTACCTATATAGTTATTGAAGTTATATCCAGTGTAGGTAGTTTAAATCGAAATTGATAGTTATTTTATAAAAATAAATGAATTATAAATAATTGAAAAATTCCAACTCATCCAAACGCAGATACAACAATTACCTCTAACTGAATAATTTTGAATAAATATCTTTCTTCTTAACATATATTATATTTTCTACAGACCTCAAAAAGGTTATTTCGTTATATATTATTTTAAATTTACATTTTAAATTCTTGACTACAAATCGTATAATGTTATGCTACAAAATAGGCACTTAAACGAAAATGCACATTTTATGGTATGATTAATAAATTGAATAACATGATATCAAAGTGTTGGCAATTATTGAATAAGCCATTCACTAGAGTACTAGAATAATATTCTATTTATGCCACTAGAATAATATATGAACAGTCAAATTATGGAATTTGACTGTTCATATATTATTTATCATTAGTTTCCATACACTGTACGTGATAAAGATTCTCGAATAAGCAACAATATCTTATTATGTTAAAGTTCTATAATATATTTATATATATATATTAGAGGGTTATTTCACTGTGTATTCAGTGGATAAATGTGTAGACAATAAAATACTTAATACAGTTATGAAACAACAAAATTAAATAATTTAAGTAGGATTATTATTTGATGATTTTCAAACAAAACTTATCTTAAGATAATAAATAATAGCTGTTTTGTATTAATTTTAACAGCCATGATACAAAATATTCATGTATAACGTGCGTATAAATGGATTGTGCACTACTGCTGTTAGTAATAATATTATTATCTTGGTACACGAATACACGATAATACCTGAATGAAGTTAATTTTAATCTTAAGAAAATATATAGGCACTTTAATATAATTTGATAAATATTATTACTATTGAAATTACTATCATTGTATTATTAATATACTTGAATATTTAATATTTTAATATTATTGTTGAGCTATGATTTCATTATAGTGATTTATTATTACTTTTTGAATATGGAATGCATTAAACAGGCGTGATGCCTACCAGCCTACCTACTCGTATACATATTGTTTACTTTTAAATCCAACATTCAGTTGTTCGCGGTATAACTATGATGCCACAGCAGCGGATAATTCACGTTCTATTTCAACATAAATGGTTAGCATTATTATAATTAATCTGTTTGGCTATACTTGACATGCGTATCTCGACAAACGAATTAGGTATCCTAGCTACTGTCAAAGCCAAAATACGTGTATTATAAAATGTATTACATTAAATGTTACTTCTGGGTCATCAAATACTGAATAGAAGTAACTCTTAAAGAAATGAAGTTTCCAGTGCAACAACCTGGTATGTCCACTTTTTAAAAAAACATTTTTATCGTAGTTTCTTTATGAGGAAATAAATCTATACAATTCAGTGTAACAAACCGGTATATCCGATTATTAGCTACGGAGATATAAGCAAAATGGACTTACCTGGTTATTACATTTCAGAGCAAGAACCTGGTATGTCCGAACATACAAGGTTTTTGCTCCGAAACTAATTATGTTGGTTACACTGAATTATATTTAATTTAATTTTATCAATATAAATATTATTGTTTGTGATAAAGGTATATTGTATAAGGTATAAGGTATAAGTATATATATATATATATATATATAGTTTTACGCCAAGTTAGGCTTTTAAATAATATTTGTTTTTAATTTATCCTATAATGAGGTCATAACTTTTTTTGTGTTATTGTAATTCTAATTTGAATTCATATTATTGATTCATAATAATGAATGATATATGTTTTCAATATAAATATAAAAAATACCACACACATTAATGATATAATAAATTATATATCAAACTTAAAATGAAAAAAACCAAATTTCAGAGCAAGAAACCTGGTAAATCCATAAATTTATCTTATTTATAGGTCATATCATTTTTTGTATTAATATTATCATAATTTGAATACATGATATCAATAAAGAAAAAGGAATACTACATGTTTTCTATATAAACATAAAGTATATGTATGACAAATATTAAAGAATTTAAATGTTTTTTTCTTCTCCTGAACAATTTTCAAAAGTGGATATACCAGGTTGTTGCACTGGATCCTTTAAATACAATAATATTATTTACTATATCATTAATTATGGACCCACTTGAATTATTCTCCAGCGTTGTACAATATTGAAATGAATAATTATCTAAAATATAACGGCAAACAAAGTTTTTGACGTATTTATTTATTTTTATTTTTTATTTTTTATTATGAGACCATTTTAGATTTTTGAAAATCTACTTACCTCCTTATATAAATAATAGTGATAAAACAATTATTATTAAAGACAAAATTAAAAAAAAAAGTTTTCCACCATTATTTTCGTTTCACCTATAATAGGGTAAATTATAGGTATTGACAATAATTGTAATGTTTACAATGGTTTAGTTTTTACCTGAATGTCAATGCATATTTGTATTGTTTGTGTGGTGAACACTAATATACGAATTAATAGAATATTACTAAGAACCGGTATATACGGTCTAGGCAAATCGGCTGTAGATTGAACCACAATTGTCATTTGTTGCCGGAGAAATGATATATTTTTTTAACAACATTTTATTATTGATAATACTGCGATGAATTCAATGTACAATGCATTATTATATCCCCCAACGATGCAGTATTACCAAACGAGACATAAACCGTAGGCAGAATAATTATGTGACCATGTCGATGAATTATTGCTCCGGGTGTTATGTATTATGCGACATCGTAAATCATCTCTTGAATTTATAGCCTCATTTTTGATTAAACTTAGTCCAAAACTTCAAAACCATACCAGACGTAAATTGCTTTATTTCATATCTTAGTGACAAACATCAACAACCAGATTAACTTTGTTAACGTATTTATATTGCTTTGTTCAGAAATAAAATCAGCCTCTTACGCCATTAGAACAGAAAATTAATCAAATTTAATATGCACAATTGTCACTCATTTTTAAAATAAATAGTTGTTGTTTTAGTTTAACATTTATCGTATAAGATTTTTTTAGTTTATCCGACAAATTCCCATTTATTTTTGCTTTTTTTAATTTATTGTTTAGGAAACATGCAAATTATGATTTAATTTACAAAATATGAAATAAGTACCAGATGTAAATAAAAGCAATGCAAGTCGCATATATTATTCAATTTAATATAATTTAATATTCATTTATTCGTTATGTTAAAAAACGTATTAGTTATAACAAATATTATAACACAAAGTTTATATCATAATATAACATTTTCGATAACTTGAAAAATGTAGACTATTTTCTATTACGTGTTTTTTTATTATTATTTATAAGTATTAAAAAATGTATAGGTATTAAAAAAATTAATTAGGTTTCAATGTATTTATTAACTTTATTAACATATTTGGCAAGAAAAATAATTAGTTTGTTTCTGAAACGGACGCCACACCCGCATGTGTTGTCTTTATCGTACAAAGGTACAACATAGTAAACCTACTTTCAGTAAAACAAATTATGTGTTCTTAGCTTTAGTATTAGAGTAAACTTACCTATTATTGAACTTGAAAGAAAGTAAATTATCTGTGTCTTAGTAGATTGTATACAATATTTTATCTTTTAAGTGTAATGAGGTTCTTTTAATTGTAACATTTCACACAGTTATAAATCACTTAAAAATATAAATTTCATAAAAAACCTACGAGATCACTATTTAATGTACTTCTTTTTAAGTTCAATAATAGGTGAGGACATTTTAATACGTAGGTTAAGAACATTAATTCAGTTTTACTGAACGTAGATTTGCCATGTTGTAAGACGGAAATAACACATTTGGGTGTGGTGTACTATTCGACCACATATAATAAAGGGCGTATAAGGTTTATTACATAACATAAGAATATTTTTTAATTTAAGATAATAAGTTTAAACATATTTGATTTTAAATTTGTTTTATTGATTCATTTTTACACAGACATTCATTTATGAATTAACTTATTCTCATGCTTAGTGTAAACTTTCGTAAGTATGATATAACGACTAATAACCGACATAATTCAGCTCAAAATCGTATTTAATTGTAGCTTTTTGTTCTATAAGTAAATATTCATTGTAAAATAATATTAAAATCATAAAAAAAAAAAAAAAATATTAGATATTTCCATTAATTTTCTTTGAAATATGTAATTCATCCAGAAATAGTATATCAGAATCATCTAGCCTAAATAGAAAGAGTTATCACAAGATAAAAATCAATTTATTTGTAATTATATTTTTTTGCGAAATTTTCGATTTATAATAATAGAATCTGATAACCTATTCATAAGTATAAATTACATATATTTTTTAATTTATTATTCTAGTTATGATTGAAACCTGAAATTCTATTGAACTTACAATGAATTGTTTTTATTTTAAAACTTTTTTAGAATATTTTATTTTTTAATGACAAAATTTAGATGATAAATGAGCTAGGTTAACTCTAAAAATATAATTATAATGACTTCTTATTGAAAAAAAATAAATAAAATGTAATGAATTGAGAAAAATTCATAATTTATTTGAAATATTTATTTGAATAAGCATTATTATATAGTATTAATCTACAATTTTAACAAAATTATGTTTTATTATTATTTTTTGTAAATTTAGTAGATAGTTATAAGAACTATACTGAGTAAATAAAATAGAAACATTACTGGAATAAAAGTTAATTTTACCATTAGCAAATCGGGTTTATCAAATGTTGATGTTTTATTCTAATTTTATTTTATTTATTTTAAATTATTTTTAGCAATTTTAATTTGTGGATACTATTAAGGCCATTGGATATAGTAGATTATTGATTTGGGAACGATAGGTTTTTGGAATACGTATGTGTATATGTGACAGTATATGTGACATGGTTTCGTAGCTAAAAACCTGGGTGGTCACCCATCCAGTAGCTAACGACGCCGGGCGGTACTTAACAGGAGCGCTAACCAGCGAATGGGGCTAATCATGCCATGTTGCAACTAGTATTTTTATAATAATTTTAAATTTGATGTAAGGCAAATGGTATAAATTTCCTAACGATATCATTAATAATTTCTATTCCGTTTTCTACTCCGGGTTAAAAAAATATATATATATTTTTACTGAGCAACACCACTCGTACTAAATAAAATCCAATAAATGTAGAAATCTCTTATATACGTACAGTTCGTTTTTATGGATACTAACATTTTTATATAGATAAGAAAGAAAAAACCGAGCTCCTCAAAAAGTTGCGGGGAGAGACTTTATAACAAATCGAGTTCCGACCTTCGTTCGGATCGTTAATAATGAAATGCGCTGATTTATCATTGATTTCGTTGCTCAGAAGAATATTCCAATGCGATTTTCTACAAATTATGAAAACAGAAATCATATCAGCCCTTAACCGATTGCACTTACAGTGGCGAACGAAGCGAACAAAGCGTCGTTGTTACGCATTGCATAGGTCATTAATTTTATTGTTCTTCTTATATCACTAGTTATTAATAAAAGAAGCTTCACTACGAGAAACGTTGTGTGGCAACTAGCAACGTGTTTGCGTGTGACCGTGTAACGTAATTTCCGCACTCTTAATAAATTACATTGTCATATTTAAATCATGTCCATACGATGTGCTCGATCTAGATGTTTCATTTCGATACAGGTGATGTTGGCAACAACAATAATAATAATTGTCATCGTTAATGATAATATTATTGTACACCGCGTTAGATGTAAAAAAACGTTTAAGCATCGAATTATTATTATTATTCATATATTTTTGACAATATTTTAATTGTTGGACTTTTGATTATTTGTACTGTGGTAAACTAAGCCAATGGACCGGAACGCGTATAACTGCAGCACGTAATAGTCAAACGTCTGTAAACCACAAAGAGATTATAGTTCCAGTAAGTGTTCTTTTGCACAGTTTGAACTTTTCAGTCAATTACATTACAGTGTATATCGGATGTAATAATTGGAATTGAAATTATATAATCAAAAATTATAAGCAATTAATAATAAATTATAAATTATTTGTCATTAAAATCATCTCCTAACGAAAAATCGAACGTTTTCATCCACAAACATAACGCCGTTAGTGCTGTAAGAAGATTGCTTCTCATAATATTTTGAATGTGATCGTTGTGTAAACAATACATGATCCATGTATACTTATGAATTGATTGGTTCAGATTTTACCCGAGTAAAATATTTTTGAAAAACTGGTACACCTCTTCGCATGTAAAATATTGGTTATAATGAATGCTTATTGTTAATATTGCAATAATTGCATGTGAGATCAATTAATAGTATATTATTGAAACTCAAGCGGTAACCGTTATCGTTACTGAAAGAAGTTGATTGTTATAAGCAAACTCAACAATTTATAGAACCTATAAAACGCGAAACGAAACAGGGAGCAAACAGTGAGAATTTTCAGTATGTTTCATACTTTTATGAATTGTTATAATAAAACGAACCGTTTAACCGCCATGGTCGAAGTAAAAACCGCACTAATTTTATTTCGAACGGTAGGTACATAAATTTCAATATTTCAAAAACGATAAGTTTTTAAATTTAATTTATGGCTATTACATAAAAAGTGGTTTGTAATAATAAATAAATATAATGGTACACGCGATAATGTACATTTTACACGATAAGTGTTCTGATATGGGTACTTTATATATGATTATTTATGTAACACAATGGAATTAATGATCTGATGAAATTAATTTTAGGTGTATTAAAAATAATTCATCGTTTTTCGAGGTACAACTTGCATAAAGAATGTTTATTTTTCACATTTTTTAACATATTTGTTTTTATATTGTTGTTATTGGCTGACAGTATTTTTAATTTTATTTTTATTAAAAAAGAAAATGTAATTGAATATAACATGGAAATGTGGAATTGAACAATACAAAATAAAATATGTAACTACCTACGTTCTAAACTATATGATTTTATTTAAAACTCCATCATACTCAGCTTTTAACCCGTGTGTATTTGGGTTATATTACTCAGTCTGGATAAACAATATTAAGTGAAAAATACCAATGAGACGTGAACGACAGCTCACTTATAAAATAAAATAAACAGAAATTTACAATTTATGACGCACATTTATGTACTGGTAATTTTTAGGTATAATTTATGTGCGATTTATAAATTTATAAAAATAAATAGAGCTTTCATAAATATTTTAATAAATTGTAAAAGTCCCAACATGTAATCTAAGTAATTGTTACTGGATTGTATTATACTTTCATAGACTCGGACCAATGAAAATTATCTGTTAGCTTAGTTTTTTAATATGTACCTTGTGCAAGTTAAATGGGCTCATATATGGACGGAATATAATATATTCAAATAATTAGTAAAAAAAAATTCACTATTGTTTTGAAAAAAAAATAAAAATGAAATTCCTACTAAATAACTTAACGAGAACTTTTTTTTATTAATAAAAATGTATAAACCCTTCAATTAAATATCAGCAATCGATGTAAGAAGCTTTCAAGAAAGTTAAGCCGAAAAAAAAATTAAATGAGTATATTTTTTTTTCGTAAATATAACAGAAAAAATCATTCATCTTATTAAAAATTAAAAATTTCTTTTCGCTGTATATTTATGAGCATAATTTTATTTATGGAAAAAATTCTATTCATAAGCCCTTTAATTTTGAGCACATGCTATTTGAGTAATATATTATGTTAAATGTCCACAGAAATTGTGCACAAAAATATGCTTTTATTCAAAAGGTTTTTGCAATCGTTAACATAACATATAAATTATTTACTAGTGAATTAACATATATCTTATGTTTATTTATATAATGATTTATTGCTGAATTCAGACTTAAAACGGTGAGTACAGTTTTCAATGATCCACCCACTAAACCAAAAAAAAAATACAGTAAGTAGGTATTCAACACAATATACAATAGTGTGTATTTGTATAAATGTGTGTATTTTATTATTGGTTTTATAGTTTTATATCAATTCATAAGAATGGTATTTTCTGAAAGTTAACAAAATATTTCGATGTAATTTATAGTAATTAATTAAACATGAAAAAACATCATCATGTAATAATGACCTTAATAATGATGGGCATAATACTGGTTATTACTTATGTATACTGAAATACGATACAAAGTTTCAATGAAAGCTGTTTGTGCATAAATAGGTCACAGTTATAATATGTTCTATAACCTAACCAATGCCATAGCAATTTTAAGGGCATCTTTTAAATTATGCATTGTTTTAATTTTCAGATTTTAATCGTCACATAAATTAGGTTATTATTCAACTCCAATGTATTTTTGGATACCTACGTGAACTTTCCTTTTCAATAAGCAAAGAACATGATGGGAAATAATTTTGACGTATACAACTTTCTTCGTAGTTTGATATTTTCACAACGTAATCATATCATAGTTAAAAGGCCTCATCTCTCGAAATGATAAAAGTTTGTTAAATGTAGAAACATATAACAAAATACATACTTCATTAAAATATTGTGAAGTTGATTCCCATTAAAATCTAAAAGTAAATCAGATCAATAGTTTTAAATTATTCAGATGTTCAACATTTCAGGGATTACACTTTTAAAACTGTAATTAAACACAAATGTTATTTGTATATTACCGGCACGTAGTTTAAAATATTGTTCAGTTTATATCTACAACAGTGTCGTTTAATATCTGTACAGGTAAATATATTATACAATACACTACTTCATATTGTAAATACATATTTATACTTTGTATACGACTAAAATATTTGAAATCAATCAAATTATAATAACAACACGATTTCGTTTGCTATTGATTTAACAAGTAACGACTATAGCAACAGAATATATTGAGTATTTGAATGCAATATTCTAATATACCGTTAGAAAATATTTGTTTTACTGCACTGACGGATTTTAATATTTAACCTCACAACTATAAATCTTTGAAAACCATTAGTTTCTTCCATTTGGTACATTTTCAATAATAAATTATCATTAAATAATCATTTTAACTTGATTTTTATGCGTTCGCAACCAAAACTGTAAATATTATATACTATACTCATTGTTGTATTATCAAATAATTGATATGTATTTTACATTATATAATATAATATTAAATTCAAATATAAATCATATTATGCCAATAAAGTGATAGGTAGATGTTGTCAAAATAATATATATTGTATTATCTAAATATTTATATTGCATCCAATGAGAATATACAATAAAGGAAATCCATAGATAAAACTGAATTATTGGAATAGTTTTTTTAACTAAAACTTTAAATCCTTTTTCGTTGTCTGTTAAAATTTCTCAAAATTACCCTAATACTTTTTGATATTATCAAATGAAGGTTATGAAAATATGAAAATTTATTTTCTTCAAGATAATTAAATCCAATAATTAGGAAAAAAAAGAAATGTTCAGAAAAAGTTGAAAAAATAGTTCGTTAAACAATGATAGTGGTATTTATTTTCTAAATTATAATTTCCGGTGTCTTATCCCAAAGGAATAAAGCTAAAATTTTATCATATGGTCCCGGGGAAATTGACTTGGAGGAAATGTTAATTTAATTCACGAAGCGCTGTTTTTATGGTAAAACTCTTTCACTACGAGTTTATTAGGCACGGCGGTATTGTATACCCAAAGTGCTTGCGGAACACACATAAGCATAAGTTTTAGAAAATCGATTCACACCATGATATCCTCAAGAGACCGTAGAAATATATACCAAAGTTAACACCAGTCTTTGTGTAATCCTCAGAAACATGAAAATGTTTCTGTGTCATTAAAAAATGTTGCCGCGGATTCCTATAATGATGCGTGAATATTCAGGACGCAGATAAAAATCGCAAGTTGTAACTACATGTTATATGGTTCAAATGAACATACAAGTACGAAAAACTTGTTTGGAATTTGTGCACATCAACTTGCATATATATGTATACTATATTCATACTAATTTTTCTGAAAAAAACTTCTACGTAGTATAATCTACTGTAAGCTGAAGATCAAAATAAAATTATTTTCGGGTTCTATCAATCATACAACAAAAGTCGGAGAAAACAAAGATTATCTTTAATGATTTTTATTTGATAACGTTAATTAATGGGTTAAAAAAAATTGCTAGTCATGTTTTAAGTATCAAGATGTATAATAAATTTTTCATTTTATTAAAAAAAAAAAAAAAAACTCTGTATTACATCGTATAATCAAAAACAATTGTTGTAAAGAAAAAAAAAAGTAAGAGATATATTAAGAATCAAGTGTCAGTAAAAACCATGAAAACATCGATCAAAGGGTTGAACGTTAATATATATTTACATTTATTTATTTTTTGTTAACATATAATATGATAATGTACACTCAAGCAGAAGTCGAGTGTATCATCAAACGAGCAGATGTTTTAGCAAAACAAACGTTAAGGTAAAACTAAACATATTCACCGAACTCGTGCTGTTGGATGTGCATAAAAAATTATGATAACTGAATTTGTCGCAGCACTTTCGATGGGCGTAGGTACTCATCGCGTCACTGCGTATAATAATTATTGTCGACACGTTTTCCAGTTAAAAGAATACACGCGCGACTGTAAATAAGCCGTTCGAGTTTCTCCGCGAAATGATGAAATGTCTCGTCAAACATTTATAACAATTATTCTAAAATATTAACAACGTTACATTGTGTCGTACGGTTTAGTCAATTCCAATCGTATGCCGGGTACAGGCGGACTTATAGGCATCAAGTGTTCACGGCATCACATTATATTACGCAAGTATCCAACATTTAGAGGGGAACAATACTTGCGATTATGGTTAAGGGAAATATATTAAAAAGTAGAGCAACGGTGTCTGCTTGATAGCGAAAGTTCTAGGCGCCATGGGCGTATACACCGATGTCAGTTTTAATTCATGATATGTTTTATGATATAAAACAAGTCTTCAGAAGTCTGATCCTATCCATGTGAAATATCATACGAAATATCATCCGAAATATGATAATAAAAACAACCGTGCGATGAATTGTTTTATGACAATTTTTAACCGGGGACACCAAAACTAACGTTTTATACTATTTCCAAACCATTAACTCTTTCGTATTACAATCATTTCACTCGAACAAATTTGAATAAAAACACAAGTTTTGGCACCATATCCATTTTTGATACTTCGAATCGATATTGAGTCTTCGACAGTAATAATAGACAGGGATTAAAAACTGATAGATTTAGAGAAAGTTAAAATTTGAAATGATCTGGTAAACCATGAATCATGATCATCATGTTTTTTATTTAAGATCTGTCATCTGTCAATTATTTTGTTTTAATTTCTATAATATAGTATCTTGGACATACCTAATCACGCACACAAGACACTTAAACTAACATCAGAGGCATGACATTTAAATGATTAAGTATTTTTTAATTTCGTCATCAAAAAAAATATTTGTTTAATTAATTGATGATTATACAATAAGTATGATAAAAATTTATAGTAAATTTCAAAATATATTTTTTCGTTCAATAATTATATTTTAAAAGCAAGTCGATATATTATTTGGATATAATTGTAACAATTACGTACATTCTAGAATTTCTAAAACATTATAGATTGAACATCAAAATCCTGCAGTATGAAATTCAATTGAAATATAATTTATAGTATGCGCTTAAAATTGAAGAAAAGTGTACGAGACCTGGTATTATTATTTTCAAAAATTTTCATATTTAATTGAAAATCATATAAAAGCAAATGAAATCAAGTATGTCTAATTTGAAAATATATGTACTATGGGTTTTTGTTATGTTTTTGATTATAATTTGTAATTAAATTGCTTTAATATTCAATGATGCACCTTACTCCATACAAAAGTTTTACGGGGAAAGTGAATCACATAATATCAGCAAAAGTTCCATCAGTTATTATTTAAATACGAGTATGTTGGTGTTTATAATTAATATCCACATTAAAACAAAATAACAATATTTTTGTTTCAATGTCCTTATTAAAAAGTACATTTTTATTTATTTTTTTAATTAAAATATTTATTTCAGACAAGTAATAAAGAATATTTTACTTTTGAAAAAAAAAATATGTATACACAAATAATATTATTATATTTTGACGCTATTACAACGATGTTCTTTCTATGCATTATTAGTAAAATATATATTCAGATAATTACCCCCAGTGACGGTGAAAGTGCGTAATTTGAAATGATTTTAAAAAATATCTCCTCAAAATATATTTTTAAGCCAATTTCTGATACGACATATGAATAGATAAGATATAACTTAAGAAAAAATATGATATTCTCAGCGAAACCATAAGCCTAGGATTTTTGGACGTAAGAATAATATAAATTAAACGTTATTTTTGTTTTTTTTTTTTTTTTTTAACACACTTGCACCCTTACTAACCTTATTGTTATTGTTATTACTATTATACTTTTAAATAATAATAATAATTCGTACGTAACGAATTTGTTTTTCAAATAACCGTCAATAACCGTAAATATAGGTCTGACCATGCATTAGAAAGATTATATTGCATACGTGTTTACACCGTCGTTTGCTTGCCCGGGTATTCTGATTTATTTCTTAATCTCCGGGTTTTAATCAATAATGACGACGACGGTTCACTACTTGTGTATAATGGTGTAACGCAGTGCGGGTGTTCCGGTGTACGTGTTTCCGGACGTAATACATACAAGTGCGGTTTATCGGAAAAATGGCGGCCGTCAAACACTACGACATGTACCACGTGTATAAAGATCACACTGGTCAAAGGTTGTTTCCTTACGCAGTTACACACCTTTAGGCTCCGCGAAACGCATTCGATTAACACCACGCACCACTACGCACAGTTATGAGTCGTATTGACCTTTATGATAATTCGCATATACGGGGCATGTACGGTTATTATTTAAAAGGGTTAAAACAACCCCGGTGTGCACGACTCGACTGCGTTTCGAATCATGTCCGTGTTCATTCAACATTATACACACACGCACACGAGTATCATTATGTTTATTAAATACGAGTACATTATTTCACCTCGATCGTTCCCCGTACGAGAGAAAGTATAACTTTGAACTACATATACGGTATGATAAACTGACGTGTATTAATTAATAATTATTAGGTTTTTCTACAAGGGTATGTTTAATGATCATTGTAATGTTGATGTTCCGCTATTCGTGCGAGTTAAACTAACTTCCGATGAAATTACCAAATATAATTGCGATGACAACTGTTATACTTCTCAACAACCGCAAAACCTCTATCAATTTCCAAAGAAAACTAAATATGATAGTTTATTTGGTACTTATTTAATGATGAGTAAAGTTTCAAATATAACTATAAAAATCAAAAACGAACCAGAAATATTTAATTCTAGTGATATATTATGGATTATTCATTGTTGTAATATTGTATGTTGATCATTTTCAGTAAATTAAATAATAGTCGACACATAAGTTCATGAAACTTTTATACGTTATTTAATATTCCATATTTAAGAAATACGAATTCTGTATTATTATTAAATCCTGTTCCTTTTTAATACGAATGTATTATTGTTATCACAATATATTATAATATAGATAAATCATTTTTAAAATCTTGTATAATCACTTACATTATTTTTCGTCGGGTATGTTTTATTATTAATGTATAAAAATAAAAAGTCTCATCAAACAATTAATAGTAATAGACTGTTCTAAGAACTAAAAAACAATTGTACACTTTTGGTACATACGAAGATATTATCAAGTTCATACTGTTATTAATTTATTCATTGTAATCACAAATTATATATTATATTAATATGTAAATTGTTTATCTTGAGCATTTCTTGATGTTCAATTCAATTCGTGTGTTACTTTTTTGTTCTAAACTATAATACCAATAGGACGTATGATTTTTTTTTCTTTTATTACTTAACCGATTGTACCGAATGTCAAATATTTAGTTCGAACACTTTCTCTGTTGAAGTAAACGAGAGTCTGTAGGGATTTTACGGTAAATATTGTATCTATCTCGAAAGGAACATTATTATTTTTGACGGGAATCCTTTTAGAATGTACGTGATTGCACTTCAAAACGGCCATAAAAGTATCATCGCAATAACAATCTGTATGTACATAAGCACTCATATATATATATATATAACGAAAAAAAAATCAAAGATATTTACAAAGTTGTGTAGGAAGGAATAACAAGTGTCCGAAATGGTTTAAGAAGCTCATAAAATAGACAATGTATAAGATAATAATGTATCGGGTAATTCACATAAAGTGAATTCGGTTGTCGTTTGGTAAATAGATTAGACGGTTAGTAAAAAAAAAAAATTCGAACAATAATGTTACATCTTGGTTGTGTAGAATTAATTCGATTTCGAACGTGGTATAGATGATTAAATTACGTCCTACTGTAGCATTCACAGGTGGTGCATTCTACCTAATTTACGAGATAAAAATAAAATAAAATAAAAACATGACGATGAAAAATCTTTATCTTCCTCGACCAATAATGACCTATTCTCATCATTCCGTTTTGACACCGTTTCGTGATTTTGAGTAGTACACATTATTATATCGTTTGGCATAGTTGAAAGTTGAAATCGACATGTAATCCAGTTACAGCCAGCGAGAAAAACACGCAACATTGAGCTGCTGCGAGTACATACCGTGTCAACAATCGAAAAGTTTTGCAATTAATAAGAAAAAACAAAATTGTAAAAAAAAAGATAACAGTGTTGATGAGTCGTAAGACGACATTATTATTAAATTACATCACTATTAGAGTATCATTATATTTAATATTGTACTACAGAAATCCTATTTAAAAAAACCTAAAACTTACGAAAAAAAAAACTTAATAATTTTACACGGAGAAGGCAGTATTACCTCATAGCGATCTCCTGCCGTAGCGAGGTTACACTACATCAAAAGGTGATCGTTCTGGAACAACTACACATTGAGCTAACTGAAACGAGATGGTGTTATCGGCCGCGACGGAAAATAAAATATTATCGCGGTGGTGCAGCCGTTACACGGGGGGGGGGGGGGTACCTGTAAGCCGGCTGTCAAAAACTTTTCACTTTCGAAAAGCGTAAAATTCGGCCCGTTTTCTATAAAAACTTTATAATTCTATCCACCGGCGATATGGACGTCGCGTAGTGCGGCGAAGTAACTTTATCGGTTTGCATTCGAGTTTTTCCGATAAAAACAACAATCGAAAACATAACAGTTAACCGGGTTAACGGTATAATATCCACATCGCAGGCGTACATATTGTTATACACACACAGGATATTGAAAGGAAGTGGTTTAATGCCACGTACTAGTGTACTGCACAATGTTCAGCTACAGCGAACATAATATTATTGTTTCGATCAAATTTTTTATTCAGCAACATCAGCGTTGTAATGTACGCGTGGATATTATAAAATTAACGATTTGAAACCTGCAAACGACGACGACGATGCGTGATGTGTAAAACTCACGGTTGCCATTTTTGAATTCTAATTTATAATAAACGCCATATAGTATGTACACACTAGTTTTATTATTAACTCTATGAAATTCATAATATTATTATTAATCGTTTTTACTCCAAGCTGATGTGTTTACAATAATATGTTATCGTATCTTCATGCAATACAGATCTGAGTTTAAAAATTGACCGATGCAAATATGCAAATGTTGACACTTGATTGATATATTATTTAATAAACTAATAGTAACACACTTTTCGCGATGATTATCTTTTACTTACCACATATGTTAGGTATTTAATTATAAACGTTTTAGTTGAAAATTATGTACTACAAAATATTAATCATGACTGTACTAAAAATATTATGAAACAAAATTATTTCAACTGTATTAAAATTATATAATATATTATTACATTCACGTTTTTATACTTAATGACTGAAAATAAAAATTTCTGTTTTGGAATAAAACACGGATTTTTTTTATAATGCTAAACGATTACTCAATTTCAATATATTTAATACGACTAACATTAAACTCAGAATTCGTAGGGTAAATGACGAAGATAATTATAAAAACATAAAGTGTGTATGATAAATTTCCTTCTACTTAATATGATGTACTACATATAGACAACAATTAATTAATTCACTTCGTATTAAAATTATTTTTTTATAAATTTTTATGATTTCTCGAAAACTGTTCTAAAATAAAAATATGAAAATATTGTGTTATTAAAAATCAATTATTGTGCTGAATTTACAGACACTAGATTAGATCACCATTTTAGTAGCACATATAAATCAAAGAACAAGTATTACTTATAAAAAAATAAAATAAAAATACTTATCCCATTTACTGTTTACAATATTACATTAAGTAATGGATCGTAAACAGAATTTTTTAAAACATAATACAATAAATTACTACTGAAATTTTTTTTTTTGTTTCAAGATTAATGGCTTATGTATTAAAACTTAAATACGTAGGATAATTATTTTTAAGCATCAACTTCAGAATCAAATAATATATTAATTTTTGTATATAACAGCGAAAATCAAAATAAATGTAAATGTTGATTAAAAAAAAAAAATGTATGATATTTTTAATCTATTAAAAAAAAAACATTAATTCCTTGATGTTTTTGAGAAACGATTCATTCAAAATTTTATTATTTACGGAAAAAATTTCAATAATCGTTAACTGCCATTTGCAGAATGTGAAAACCACAAATATACGGTACTGTGTCAGCGTTCAGAAAATTTATTGTTGCTATTATCGTTTATAATAGGCTCGTTTAAGTGGGTATGGATAAAATACATGCCATGATTAAGGGATAGCCACAAAGAAACGAAAAAAAAAGAGGGAATAGTGCGAACACAGGATATTACAAAAAGGGAATAAATAAATATCTCAGGCAAAATTGGTTTTATACATCAATAAAACTAAACTTGTTCATAAAACATGGCTGATTTATATTATTTTTCTTTTACATTCAGTGACAATATAATATAAAGATAAAAGCACAATGGTTTTAATACAATGATACTAATGAGTAGATATATTGTTAAATATTTAGATAAATATAGAACAAGAACATTGTAATAATAATTTATTAATTTTTTTTCAAGAAATATTGAATTGACTGTGTATGTAAAATTAAAAAGTTCTAACTTTAATTCGTTATAGTGGTTTAAAAAATATTGCATTAAAACCTCTAAAAAAAATTAAGACAAGTGTAAGAGGATTAGGTGTCAGTCTTTGGGCATCTTCAAGGCTATACAGTATTTAACCATAATAATTATTACAAATCATTTGAAAAGAATGTTTAAATATCTTGTTTAAGATATAGTTCTTTAAAGATATAAAATTTACTTTAATATTTATATTTTATAAAAGGTCGTAATTAAAATCTCTCGTAAATACTTAAATAAATAATAAAAACTTCTCGTTTTATACATATATGTATAGAATTATATATATATATATATATATATATATGCATTATACAAATACGAGAAAATCATAAAAATCGGAATGAAAATTTGTAATTTAATCAAAAAAAATATATTTAAATAAAATATAAATGATTTTGTTTTAATTTATTTTATATTAATTGTATGTATACCTGGATCGATGACTAACCATAAGTTTATGATTCTGTTAAGTATTCTATCAAAATGTTTTTAAATTTAAAATAAATACTTGGAGTTTAAAATGGATTTATTGAAAATGTTCTAAACATTTTATAAACATAGCCAGTTCAAATGTTTCAATTTTAAATTTATATTAATTTATAGGAGTTGAAATAGGAATTGAAAAGTATAATTTGTTTAGTATTTTTATTCCCCCATCATTTATAACACACATTAATATTTATGTAATTATATGTAATTAAAATGGTAAATATTACCTAGCCGGAACCGCTGAAGTGATGGACATGGAAGTTGGTTAGTAGTTTCCTTTTATGATGTACTGTACTATAGCCTAGGTATCTTGATTAATTACAACTTTCAACCGGGTATTATTTGCATACGTCTAATCATATTACTGGCAAATTAAATCCCGGGCAACGCCAAATAACGAAAGCAAGAATCATAATAAAATTAGTATATTTATAACAGAAGCTGATGTAACTAGTACTAAAAAACCAGGCCCGAAAAAATCTCAATTATCGTATCATAAAAAATTAACAAAGGCGTTAATAACAACATCTGATTAAATATTTGTGATATAATAGTTCATTTCCGTCGTATTTTTATTAAACAATACAATATTCGGTTTCAGTATGCTTACCCATTTTATTTTCATAAATAATGCTTCAAAGTAATTTGTTGATAATCATTATATAATTCAATGTAATCAGCATTTTTTAAATTTTTTAATATCTCTTCAAAAAATGTAATATCTTGTAATAAAGATTTAAGCTTTTCCACGAGTTTCGGTACACGCATGTCAATATAATTGAAAACAAACTATTATACTTCAATAAGTGTTAATGAGGTTTGCTTGTTATTATATTATTAAAGCTGCTAGTGAATATACACGAGGAATTTCATTGATGATCGTCGTGCACATTGTGATGGAAAAACCGTAAATTGTTCAAATATCATAATACTGCAGTATCGTCAGCGTATTCGTTCACAATAGGCTTGGTCATCTATCATGTGAAACAGTGGCAATATGTTTAATGTGATGGCAACAATGATAATATTGTACCACGGTTTTTCGCATGGTAAATGACATTGTAACTGTTTAAATTGTCAACGTAACAAAATATCAATGAACGGAATTATTGTTTATTTAAATTAGCTAACAAAATGGGATCGAGTTGAGCTATTAATTTATTGCCATCGGTTTCACAGGCTAATTATTTCGAATGACGTAAACCGAATATCGTAGACACGGTTTGAACGTAGCGCTTGAAAAATACAACATCGATTGTTTCCATCAATTTGTTTCCAAAACATAGGATATATATATATATATATTATGTAGGTACTTTAAAGCAGTAAGTAATAATTTACATTATATCATCGCATCACCGACTGGTTCCAAAATGCGCATTCAAAACACTGAATATAGGTGATGCTGCAATTTCCAAAACTATAGGTATACATCATTTGAATAGTGCTCAATAAAGAAATGGTTAATATGACCCGCCGCTAACTCGTCAATCGTATATTCAACGATGATCTTTCTCGATGAACACTTGTATTTTTTAATTAATAACTACAGTGTCGCGCGTTTCGTTTAAATTACCAATACTTACAACTGTACAAGAGACAGCTTGGATAATATATGGCGTTCATAGAATACTGAGGATTGTCGAAGCTATCGATATTTTCTTACTTGGAACATGTTTATAGGACATTGTGCACGAGTTGGTCGGACATTTCTCACAATAACTGATTTTCTGCTGGGCCCTTAACATACATACACATGCGCACACGTATAACTGCAATACATTGTACGCCACTTCACATAAATCTAATATTGGAAAAGAATTTCGGATAGAACGCAATAAAAGTAATCGGTTGTCGTCGAATTAAGATACATTAAAGAATTGTCATAGTACTGAAAAGAAATACGGAGTACGCACGTTATTTGCTATCTGCGATCGTTACTGTTACATAATATAAGTTTATAACAACACATTTTATAGCACCATATTTATAAAATAAATTAAACCATCGGAATACTTCCTCTTGCGCCTTTGTTTTAACTATACTCCTGTAATTATGCCTACAGTACAATATGTTTAAGAGAAATATGATGCACATAAAATATCATTTTAACGAAACGTCTACGATTACAAATTACTGGCGTTACAGAATAATATGATATTTTATGACATCGAATTGTTTTGATAGTATTTACCTATATAATTATAGAAGTATTTTAATGTTAGTAATTCCAGTAAGAGTTCCGGGATGTAAATATAAGTTGAAATTGTTTACATTTTTTTTCTTTTTTGTTTTTACCAATCAATGGTATGTATTTTTGGATTTATGTAAAATTTGTTAAGCTATTTTTAGAATCTGAATATAGATGATGAACAGAAAAAAAATACTTATAAGTGCATTACGCTGATCATTATTTAATAGGTTGTTTTAATTTTATTTACATAAAAACAAAATTTAACAAACTTGGAAGATCGTTAGATAAAATGAAATGAAACTCTTTTAACCGATTAAGTAACGAGCTCAGCAGTTAACCATCCGGTGAGCACTATTAGCCACATACCAAGATTAGTAGCATGTTTTAAATTGTACAACATTTCTAATGTACTATGAAAATCGTATATCTATCAAAAATACTAACGCATTTACCGTATTTTAGACATTAACTTAATAAAATAATAAAATATATTATTTAGGTACAATAAATAATAAAATGTATTATGCATTATAGAATAAAAAATAAAATAAACTAACAAAATAATTATTTTCAATTCTATTTTTCTTTAATGATCTTATATGTTATGTTAAAAAGTAATACGAGACATATTAACATTCATGATATTCTAAGTATAAATTTTTTGTGTTTAAAAAAAAAAAAAATTAATACAATCGACTAAACTACTGATAAATTAAAAATCATTACCTTGAAAACCATCTGCAGTGTTCAATTTTCTAAATTAAAATTCTAGTGAAACATTTTTTATGGATTTACTAGTAGAAAATGTTTTCTCGGAGAAAAAAAAATCTTATATAATATCAATATATTTTTAACAAGTACAACGCCCAAAATAAAAGCAATACATTTCTAGACCGTTAGCCGAATGTCAATGATACAAGATTTGAATAGGTACCTATTCTATTTACAAAACAAGCAATATAACATTTCTATAAGATAAAAAATATAATATATTACAATATTTATTTGAAGTTAAAGTATAGGATTTATATACAATTAAATAACATTTAATACATACATGCCATGTGAAATAATATTGTTGTCATTTGGTCTACATTAAATTATTTTATACCTCGTAAAATATTATTTATTTTATACACATAGTTACATAATACGTTTTTACATAATAATATAAAATAAAGTATAAATAATTAGTTTTTTTCTAGATGGTATACATTTTTTTTAAAATAGAATCCATCAACTTAGTACTCAAATCTTATAATATAGTACGATTAATTGATTATATTCAACACTAAAGATTTCATTGAATAAAATATACTGTTTATAGGCAACTTTTAAACATTAATTTATAATTTTGAAGTACAACATTAGGACTATAATTGGTCAGTAGGATACATATAATTTTATATGTATAAGAATTTGAAAATATAAAATAAGATATTTGAATACAGTATATTCTTATACTTGTAATTAACGTTTAAGATCCATAATCGACAGTACTTCGACTTTAACGAATAACTCTATGGTACATCACTACTATAGTTACTCTATCGTTATCTATAGTTACTACACATTCGGGGAAATGTTATGTTTACTACTTGTATACTATTCTTCATTTCTGGTTCTTATATTTTCTTTATAAACAAATAAGTCAATAATTTTTTATTTTTTTTTTTAATACGTTTTAAAAAATACTACCAATATTGTTACTATTTGGCCATTTGACATTTTAAAGTGCTAGGGATCAAAAAAAATAAAAATGATTTGAATTCTGCACGAAATACGTTTGAGATCGACTGAGTATCAGATGTTATTAACATATAATAACCAAATTAGTATTAGAAAATGGTATTTTATTAAATAGTTGATCGATTAAATTCGAGTAAATATTTTTATTGAAAAAATAATGTTTCCAGGAAAAGTGATTATATTGTTTTGAATGAAAAACATTTGAAAAACTGTAATTCATATAACGCACTACTCTAATTAATGTAATAATATTATAACATATCAATGTAATAATGAATAATTTTTTGTGATTAATTCGAAGATAAGTTATAATTTAATTTGTAATACATAGTTCTGAGAAATATTTAAGAAAAAATAAGTTATCCTTATTAATGACACAGTTTTAACATTTGAATATATTTAATTAAATAGTAATTTAATGTAAAAATGCTTTCAAAACGCAAATCTATAAATAATATTATCGATGGTTTAATATCCAAAATTGATTGAAAATCATTGAACGTAGTTGGAAAAATTTGTATTAAAATATTTTTCCCTAGTATGATTAATATTAACGCGGTTTTGTGACGAATTCATGTACTAATCCGACTTCATTGTTGCTATTGCGTTGTTTGTTTGGTTTTAGTTTAATGATAAACTTTGGATTTCCAAACCAACTAAAAAGATTCAGAAGTAATTTATAAAACTATAACACTCTAAATATACGTATAGCATTTATTTGGAATACCTATCTTTAAGTTTGCTGTTAACACAACCATTGTTTTACGGAGAAAAATTTTAAAGACAATTCTTTTAAAACGCTCATTTTGTTAGTACAATATATCAACTATTCATAACGAATTTCTATTGCTAATCAAATATAACTTCTCCAATGAAGTTCTCTGGCATTAAAGTTACGATAATTAACGGTTGCTTAAAACGTTGGAAGCATACAACATTAAAACATTTTAAATCGACGAGAAGAATTCATCAGATAGTTAGGCATGCATGGTAATACTAAATAAAAATTACTACGATTATTTTTGTGCATGTATTCAATGCAAAATTGTTTGCCAATCGAATTTTTGCGTATAAATTGGAAAGGAAAGGAAAGAAAAATACGACTAGCAATAATTCACAGCAGTTCGGACACTAAAACTTTTAGCACTTGTAATATGAACAACTTCTGCACCGGTGTCAACGCATAACCGTTCACAAATATTCATGATGATAATATTTAATTGTAAACCCGCCATTTCGAGATATTTTCTTCTACGCCTATAAAATTTTCAGTCGCATTGTACGATTAGGAATACATAGACTACTTGTTTTCCGTGCATTAAGCCTTGGCTCCGGAATTTATGTATTCCGGTAACGGCTGCACCACCGCGAGAAAACATATTTTATTAAAAACAACACAAGACAGTTTGATAGTTGTCATCACGGAACTCACGAATATTCTGATATATAATGACTGGTTTGTTTTTACTCGATAATAAGTATACGAATCATTTGTATTTTCGTGATTCACTTTCGTCAATATTCGGCAAGGCAAGCGTATATTGTTTGCGAAATCCCTTACCTAGTTGTTCCAGAATCTGGAATCCAGATATCGATCAACAATTCCATATACAAGCAGCATTCATATCCCACAAACAATAACAAATATTATACGTGTTCTATAAACCATTCATTATGACATAAAACGTTTTAAGTGATAAACCATCACAGGAGTATATGACAATGTTAGTCAACGCGAAGGCACTAAAAGATATTATAAGGACACTATTAAAACAAGTTATTGAGGACCCCAAAAATATAAAATGTCATATTATCCATAAAATTCTTAAATTACTCGAATTATTTATGAAATGAAATGAAATTAATAAGTATAATAAACCTACTCTTTGCACAAAACTAAACTTATAACGAGGCTTTAAAATAATTTTGTTGACGTTTGAATTGGAAATCAGAGGAATTTAATCAAAATAAAACTGGATTTTATTTTTTATTTAATAAAATCGCATCAAATCCCACTAGCATGTATTTATAAAAGGTGATTTCATTCTGAATTTAAATAACCATGTTGTTGATTGGCTATAATTCTATAGCAGTTACTCATTCCGAGTAGCGGGTATTTAGTACGTCTGATGATATAATTAAGAGCGGTAAATACCCTGAAAATGTATAAAAAAAAAAATCACCCTTTAAAGTATAATCATTCAGGACGATATCAAAATGTTGCCAACAAATATGCAAATATGTGAGACAACTGGAGCTGCATCCCAATGCAACTGCTAAACTACTTCTAGACAACTCGCAATATATTAGACGCCTCGGACGCCTGAAGTCTTATGAATTAGTTTAAGTGACTTAGGATAAGGATGAGGGTTATCTCATTGGAGGTACAACCCCAATCCCATAGGTCACATTCATGTATTTTATATATAAGTAATCTTTATTTAAATTATCATATTATACTCGTCCACAATGTAATGTATTTATAAAGACCTTTGGTCTTTTAAATAAAGATAGCACATGTAGTATGCAAAAAAAAGTACTTAAAAATGTGAAGATATTTATTCCATGTTTAAAAATATTATGTATTTCTTTTGTCCAGTCAATATTAGAATGACTCTATTATATGGTCTCTCTATGTGTATTAAACTATATTAATATAATTCAATCTATTGAAAATCGTTATTTAAAGCAGATTGCGTATAAAAATTAAACATGATGATTAACATGATTTAGCAATCTAAATATGAACACTTTTTTATGTAGAAGACAATGTTTTGATTTTAACTGGATTTATAAATTATTAATTAATAAAATTGATTGTCCAGAAGTTTTAAATTTAGTACTTATCAACGTTCTTGAAGTGGTTCTCCGTTAAACCGTATGTAAAACTTATGTAATAAAATTAATAATTTTGATAATTTAAATGATTCGTCAACATTATATTAGTCTTATTTTTGTAATACTTTTCATTATAATATTATATAAATTAATTATAACTTATGTATTTGTATACTTTATCTCTTTATATTCAATTTTTATATTTAAACAGTATTATTAAGTTGTTATTTATTATTTTTATTTTTCTATTTACTATTATATCCCATTTTGTTTGGTTGTAATATATTTTCCCTGTAGGCGTTATCATTTCTTGATGAATTAAAATGAAATAAAATTAATAAACTAATAATATTCGGGACTTGAAAATGATTTCAATGACGAGTGGGTATGTAATATTTTGGTTCCCTGAATACAGATTTGTACCTATTTTATCTATGCATTGCACCGTGTTTGATATAGCATTTTAGTTGTTGTTTTTTTGGCAGTGAATCTAACGTACAGAGTTAGAAAATCTAAGGCACCAAGTTTCGTTACAGACGTTGTAATTACCTTTGTAAATATGAACAACTTAATTAGAAAATGTTCTTACACTATTATAATATTATATTTGACAATTTTTATTTTTAAAGTCCACCCCTCAGCACGTAACATTTTATTCATACCAAACGTTTGATGTTTGATCATTATGCAAGCCAACGTGGCAATGTCAGTTTAAATTTAACGCACAATACCACTTTTTTGTTATAATATATGATGACGTGTATCACATTTATAAATAATTGCAATTATTTATTGTGTGATTTAAAACCAAACTCGGTGTATGCCGAACAAATAATTTGAAGTTGAATGGATCGATTTTCAGAGAATATTCGACACAACTACTATTTGAACTCTAATATTAAATTATTTTTTTGCATAATATTTGCAGCAGAGTAAGTTTTGTCGGAATAATAATTATGAACAGTTGAGATTTTTAGTAAGAGTTCTATTATATTAACGGCTAATTTCGGTGAAATAATTATCCGACAAATGATTTTTACGTTGTAAATAGAAGTCGGATATCTTTTAATATATATTTTAAATAATTATAACTAATATTCAACATAGTATAGAAAATCATGGTTATTTATAAATGTGTATTAAAAATGTTGTTTCATTACGTGGGCGAGGAAAACTATTGCAGGTGTTTAAGGTAGTCAAATATTTTCGGTACGAAATTAATTTCCACCTTCAGATTTATACACGACCTGAGGCGTAAAGTTTTGGTAGCTTCACCACGATCCACTGGCAGTACTAAAATACCGTGTACTTTCACAGTATTGGTAATGACGTCTATCCCCGCTATGGTGCTATCTAAGTTGACCGTAGCCCACACCTTTGCTGTCACATCAATAACTATTGTGCTTGCCGTTTTCGACTTGGGTGAAATAGTGATGAGTTATAAAGATTGTGCTGTGTACGGTATTGTACCAATAATGCTTTTCATTCGGTTATCGCACGACCTTTGTTCTTCTTATTATTATTATTATTTTTGTTCTTAATTCAGATAATAAAAATGTTTGTCATTGAAGCAGCTACTGATGTAATTATTACCATGCAACATAAAACAAGTTTGTTTTTGAAAATCAATTCATATTTTTTTACGTTAAATTCTTATTAAAAATAAATAAATGGTTTCTCAAACCGACCAGAGAGAAAATTATATTTAATATTTCTACTGTAACTTTCATTGATGTTCAAATGCGTGTTAGAAGTCTAGGACCCACATCACTAAAGTATTTCGGTCATCCCGAGTGCATCGTAATTATTACATGATTCCACGAATACGTGTGTATCATGAAAGTGTAGAATGCATACGTCATATATTATCTGTGCAGCAGCTATTGCGTTACTTAGTTTTACATTTACACTAGTGTACACTACACCTGTGTTCTGTACTGCAGTAAAGTATTATAGGATTCTTCAATAAATAAGCAAATTCCAAGGACCGTTGTCACTCTCAAAGTGGATACTGTTTTGTTTTCATTGTGCCAATACAATCAAGAGTGAAATACAAATTAAAACAAATAACCGTTTTGAGATATTTTAACATGTTTCAAATTATCGAACATATTAAAAATGTATTCATTTTTTTTTTTTTTTAAAAAAAAAAAAACTCATATTATTCCTAAATTTATTGGCTCGAAGAGACGAATGACGTTTTGGATAACTGCAAAAGTTCCCCTCACATATAATAATGAACGTCGTAGGTTCCACCGGAAGTACCGAGTTTCGGCAAACAGCCGTAGTTCACACTCAAACGTTATAATATATTCCTATTGTGGTTGAAAAGCGTACTAAACGCAAACCGTTTGCAAATGCGTTCGACTTCATGAAGCATTATGAATCTGAATCTGAAGTCGAACCACGCGATTCGTCGCTCACTATGCCATTACCGATGCCGATGCTTATTCTCCTGAGATGGACACAAAACGTGAACTGATGGTTACTGTGCGGTAATAATGCTCGGTTTTCATCGGCATCTATTGAAAATTGCACGCGCCAACGAACAAAGTGTACAAAATATATATTTTCCAATTTACATAAATTATGGCGAACGAACAATCGACGTATAAACATGCAAACCCCACTGCTAAAACGTATCGACTATATATATATATATTTTTTTTTTTTTTTAATTGAAACCGCAGTAATTATAATATACGAAGTAAATATATGTCTGACGTTGATTTTTTGAGATAAATTCTTCGTTTTCTGCCACAAAAGTGACAATTATAATCGATACAATCAATTATGTAAAATTTATATTAAACTTAGATAACCGTTTTCAGTTAAACAAGGAATTTGAACATATATAGATCTTAAATACGGAATCTGTCGATAATACCAAAGAATAAATAAAAAAACTTTTAGGATTGTTTATTTCATCAACATTGTAAATAACTATTCAAGTTAAGAAAAAAAAAAGGAAAGCATTTTACCTTTTCATTTTTAATATCCCTGTGAAGATCATTTTATTTTTTTTTAACGTTTTGATGGAGAATATATCAAAAAAATAATGATCGTAACGATAATATTATATACGCAAAAAAGTAATACTAATAAAAACAACGATAATAATATAAATGTAGTACATCATGCTCCTTGATATATTTTTTTTTTCACGAGATGATTCCGTTAAAATAATTTAGTTTTGAAATTACGTTTTTATTTAACTTTAACGTACGGCTCGCATTTGTATCGAATGCAAAATTATTTACTGGGAACGAGTGATTCATTTTCTTCTCCAAACCATCGTCAATAAACAATCCAAAAGTGAACGTGGATTATATTTTGATCGTATTTGAATTATTCGACTGTAACGTAATCAGACGGGCGCGTGTTTAGCGATGGCCACATGCGCATTCAATATTATGGTTAGTCAAGTAGTGAGCGCACGGAATGCGAATTTCAGCTTGAGCTTTCCACGAACGATTATGTTGAGAAATTAAATAAAAAAATTAAAAACCAAAACGGCTTCTGCAGTGTGTCTTCGAAGTACCGCAAAACGCACCGTCATAATATTATTATAATCAGCTAGTGTTTGTTTTTTTTTTACGCTAACACTATAATGGGCAAAAATATGTCCTTAAGATTAAATTATGATCATAACTGTTTAGGTACTATATATTTGGTATACTTGTAAAAAAATTCAGCATGCGTCGAAACGTTTAAAAATCAATTGTTGTTCGATTTTTGAATTATGTGATATATTAGACGCGTGTACCGAAGCAAGGTGGTCGGGTGAATAGATATGCAACTGAGACGATATTAAGATTATATGTTTTATTTATTATGTGTTTACAAAAAAAAAAAAAGAAAACACTTGATACGCGTTATTGTTCGTATTGATAACCCCGAGCAGCACTGGATGCAGCTGTTATTAATTATTATTGTCGAACGCGCGAAACAGCCAATAACGCGTCTTTGAACAGACGCATCCATAACAATAACGTGATGAGAACGTAGACGATAATAATTATTAAAATAGTAGTTATTAAGTTACATTGTAATATTCGAGTATGGTTCGCCCGGGGGCATCGAGTCGACTGAAGCCGCTTTTCAGCCGCCCACCACCGCCGACCAGGGGTAGAGTGATTTTATAGGCCACCGTTCAGAATGTTTATATAAACGATTCCATTGGGCTTATCGCCTAATTTAACACAGTCGAGGATTAGCGCTCGACCGGAACGCCCAAATGGACGGGTGTGCGTGCGTTTGCCTTCGCCGTGTCCGTTTACGAACGACGGCTTTTCATTCGAAATTTACAATGGAACACACGCCGTCGATCATTTAGACGTATACAAATGAAAACTTCAGCAAAACCCGATCGCCGCCACTTATTAGCACTTTATTAATGAACGAATCACACGACCACTAATATATAAGACGTCTTTATTATTGTCTCGTCTTCTCTCATTTAAAATACAACTTAACCTAATTAGAACGCGTTTGTAAATTGATCACAATAGATATATAACTTCCAAATTATTATATTGAGTAAATTATTTACTTAGACTAAGTTTAAATGATTTTATGTGTATGTGAGTGCATGTGTGTGTGTGTGTGTGTGTGTGTGTGTGTAACGAAGGTGAGAAGGTGGCAGCTAGCAGATCCGTCGCGGTCTACTTGAAATGCACTTTGCGACCTCCGGAAATGAACTAGACCATTAATTTGACTGAACTCCGTAGAAGAAAATAATAATAACAATTCGTAAGACGGTCGGGCCAACAATATATCGCGTGTTTGCCATGTGAATCTTGCACGGTGCTCTTCGGAAAAATGCGAATAATATTAATACATGGTGTACAGTAAGCCGTCAACGGCGCAAAATAATGATTACACAGTAACGTACAGTAACGTTCCAATGACCTGGACCGGTGTAAAAACCACCTTTTTTTACGTTTTTTTTTTCGTTTTTTTTTTTTTTTAGTTAGTGTCAATGCGTACAAGAATTGTTGTACGTATTCTCTCTTCTACTAGTAATCCTGCTCTTCAAACGTTCACCTTTGTCGTGATCCTACTGCAAGAATACTCGCAAGTGCTGTTTTGTTAGTGGATATCGTGAGTGATTTTTGTAGTCAAATAAACGAACAAACTGCAACATTTCCGTACACACACTCATGCACACTGCATTTGAGCGTGATTAATATTTTAATGTTCTTGTTTGTACATCTCATTCGGCCCCACATGAATCGCGTCCTAAAATCCCTCTTCTACTAGAATTGTGTCCTTACGATACATGTTTTAATCACAACGCGAATTGAGTCCCAACACGACTTATAGCGCTTATAAGCTTAACATCTAGACGTCTCAATTAGCTGTTTTCATCCATATACCATATTCACGTGTTCTCGGAAAATATTCTTTTTCACTTAGGTACTTCCCGTCTGCTTTGAATCATGCAAATTATCATAATACGCATGTACTTTTTTTTTTTTTTTGGTTAAATAAAATTCAACTATATATGATTTTGAAAAGGGTATACCAAGTATGTTGAACAAAATTACTTATCTCATACGTCCGAATAAAAGTTTAATATACTCGTAATACCTGACCAATATCAGAAATAATTTAATAAAAACATAATATTATCATTGTCCGTATACAGACGCGTTTTGTATAGTAGTGGTGCACGATTCATGGATTTTTAATTTTAGGATGCGTTTTTAGTCCAAGTATTCACTCTGGGATTACATAATAATATAATACATATGCATAGAGATTATACGCTCGTAGACATGCGCGTATACCGAGGTAACAAAATCGGTCTTTACGCAGTACCGCGGTGCACTTGACTTTTACCCGCAGTCGATTTAGAACTTCATGACGAGGAATCACCTAAGAAAACTTAAATCGAATAATAACCACCCGAGGGAATCGCTTAGTTTGGTTGCATCATCACTGCGTACGGAATAGATGAAATCTAGTCTTCGATAATACTACATTCCTTTATCGACGGAAACCGCAGGTGATGGGATAATATTAGCTTAGAATATTGTTTTCAAGTGGTCTGCATTGCTGTTCATCAAAACCACGTTTTCTGTAATTTCTTTTTTCGAAATATACACGATGATAATACAATTAGTTTACTTATTAGATAATTATTATTTTTTTTAAATACTAGTAAAACTTTTTATTTAGCTCAACAAATATGATTAAAACTTAAGTGAACATAATAATGATAATATATCATATAATATAATATTTTGTCTAATAAATTCTATGATTAAATAGCCCAATTAAAATTAAAACATAATGTCAATCGGTTGGATAAGGATTATTTTCTAATAATTTTATCGTTTCGTTTTTATTACTATTACACGTATTGAAATAGTATTTCGTGTAATTTACTTATTTAGATAAGACATTTTTTTCAAATCCAATATCCAGTATTATCTTAGCAAAAAAAAAAAAAGAGTATAAATCAACACATTTTTTTTTATCAATTAATATTGATGACAAAAATTATGATTTTCGTATATTTTATTTACAACTAACATTTATGTTCCTACTTATATTTAATTTATAACTTTGTCCATAAAATATTATTATATACATTTTAATAAATACCTAGTGAAATATATATGATCCATTTAGAATTATGAATAAATATAAATATTTTTAAAACCTTTTAATCAGGCTCATAAATTATTACTTCACATTCAAAAGCAAGAACCAAAACCTTAAAACTAATTTAAATAACTATTTAACAATTACATTACCCTTATTTAGCTTATAAAATTTAATTTTTTTTTATAATATTATGCAAATATAATAACAAATAATTTAATTTCAGAACTTTTTAGTATGAATTTTAACTTGTTTTTAATTGTCTTTAAGAAACAGCCTATGAATTAAATAATATGCTTGTCGTTTAAAAAACATTTATTTCATAGTAAATAAATAAAATATCTAAATGTCTTTTAAGAAGTATTGTGAAAAAAAATCAATACGGTGCTTTGTGAAGTGGCAATGGGTACTTTTATTTGTACTCGGAATCAAATAACAGATTTATAACCATGTTTAATTTCCAGTGTAATCGCTGTAATCATATGTAAATTATCGACTCATATTATATTGTGCTCTATCGCCTGATTACGAACCACGATATTATGTTAAATCCAGTAGAACTTACTCAAATACAATGTTGCATATTATTTCACTGGATAATCAATCGAAACTTTGGAAAAACAAGTCAATTTATATGTAAAGCCTTGGAAATATTTACAACGTCGGAAACGATGAGCTAGGAACGGAATGTTATAGCCACAATAATGGACGATGGGCCACCACGAAACCAATAACGGATAGAGCCACGATACGTGCCCACTTCAAGGCACTATTGGAGTAGTGGTAGCGGATGGTTTTCCATGTGGAAAAAAACAAAGAATTTATTGTAATCTAGTCGTGTTCACGTTATTAAAACGTGGTATAGAGTGCAATAGGTGTTCGAGAATTAAAGTTTTAGAGCGGACGACAAAATCGAATTTATAAAAGACGTTAAAACTCAACACGTTTTAATGATAAGTTTACGAGGTCGTATTATTAAACGGAAACATTATTTTTTTCGTTCATTTTAGAATCGTTTATATTATTCGAGATCAAGTATTGTTCCCATTCGTATAAATGTGTGCAGATTATGTCCAGTACATTGGTTTTACACTGTTTCCATTCGCAACGGGTTGTTTCCATTACTACTAATAAATTAAAGACAATAATTTTATTTTTGGTAATTTTGGTTATTATACTGTTATTATACAACTTTGTAATGGTATAAAACTATTCTGTTTCTTGAAAACTGGAAATATAAAAAACAAAAAATACAGCAAACGGTTGAAATATCTCATATAATGAATATTTAATTTATTATTCATGTATGAAGTACTGCTACTGACACAAATCAAAAATAGAAAACATTTTGTGAATAAAGCAAGTATCTCGTTATTAAATAAATTTGCTACAGTAGTAGACAAACAGATGTTAATAATTTACTAAACAAATTGTGTTTGTACAATTGTAAATAAGATTAAATTAAAAAATACATATGCACATTTTTTTCGTCAAAATCTAGTAAAAGTAGAAATACGATAAATTTAAAAACGATAAGATTGAAATTTATTGGATTAATTACATAACAATTTAGGGAAATAATTTAAGATTTGTAAATATTACCACCGCAATAACTTCAATTAATTACCGTACTGAGATCATTGACTAAGCGCAGCTGAATATATTTTAATTTCTGATAGCGGTCACCACGGCTGTAGATACGAGTAGTATGGTTGCGCATCGAGCTATGAAAAAGTGGCAACCGAAAGTTCTTATCAAATGTACGAAAAATGAACGAAAAAGTCACGTTTTGGCGCCATCTAGTTGATGCTATGCTGTGATTTCATTTAGTTGTAGAAATTTAAAAAAAGTTTTATGTAGTAAAATTCAAGTAGTTCTACTTGACATCTGCGAAAAGCGCTACTAATACTTAACTTTTTTGAATCTGAGATAAGAACTTCCGTACGCCACCATTGAACATAGTGTAGTATAGGCCGATGTGCAACCATACTATCTACAGCCGTGGCGGTTGCGAAGTGCGAAGTATGACATGATTAATAATGGATCGCTCAGTTATTATTATTATTTCTAGAGGATACACTATTGGTAAAGACAAATTATAATACTATAATATGATTTATACTTGGTTTGAAATGAACGTAAAATTATTTTACTGGATTTTATTTTGGCAGAAGCCTACAATTCTTATTGTTTCGCCGAATGTAACGATATAATCAAAAACACGTTAATTAATTAAAACACTGTGATGTTAATATTTTAAGATGGATTTTGTAAATTTATGGATATCACATGTACAATCACATAATTATTAATCTACACAGTACGCATTATATATGTTAGTCAGGTGGTAGTTTTTTTTTTTTTTTTTACTAATTATGAGTTATTTCTCACAGATTTTAAATATCACCGACCATAAATAATACACACTGAAATGTTCAGAAATTGTATACGGCCATTAAAATAAGCATACAAGTGGATAATATGAACACTTAAAAACATTATTCTAAATGGGAAATTATTTATACGAACAATGTATGGTAAAAGTTTTCTTGACGTCACATTTTCTCTGCAGTAATAATAATAAATTAACATTCGCATGTTGACAATAAGAAATAATGGTCACTGTTTTTTTTTATTTATTTCATTTTTTTTTTATCATAATAAAATGATACTCTGCAGTGTGTACACACGTTTACGCGTCTTTAACTATAAAACGCGATCGACAGTTTGCGTTAAAGAATCAACCCGCCGATGAAATGATTTACATATTTCCCACAATTTTGCGTATATGTTCACTGTTTTACATACGAATCCTGATTAGGGTCGAACCGTGTTAATATTGTGTACGGACGAGTGGCGTTAATCTATATTATAAGTGCAAGGCTGTGGAACAAAATCAATTGAAAAACAAACAATAATTATCATAACATTATGCAATGGACATTTGTTTTTTTTTTTTTTTTTTTCAAGTGAGAGTGCTTTCAAATACTCTTGTGCGTTCGTAAACGTTTTGTTTTGTATAAGTGATTATTCTTGCATTAAGTGGATTAAAAAAAGTGTCAATGTATAGAATTTGTTTACCAAATGGTTATACTGGTGAGATTATTAATGAATATTAAAGAGGAAAATGAGAAAGATAAGAAAATAATAATAACTTTATTAACATAAGTTAATTCCCATTTCATTTTTACAAGGAGAGTAAATATGTACACGACTATTGTTTCAATTATATTTCAAACTATTAAATCTAAATTAATCTATCAGCAATTTAATTCAAGTACACTACAGAACCAACGTGACGACATATCAGCGCAGCCAACGAATGTGCATTATTTTATTACATTTCACATGCAATGTTACGTTGTAAATTGTATTTTGTGCTATAAGTATTTTGGTGTCTGTAATATTACTCGAATGTATTTAGTAATCCATTGATGTACAACAAACATAATAAAAGAAAATGATACCGAAAATGTGTATAATTTAACAACCGATTTTCAAATTGCAATTGATAATAAACGTAAACAGAATGAATAATTTATATGTCAGCATATAATAAATATACATTAACATGTCATTAATTTTTTTAAATGTTTATCAACGACAACTAATATTTACATACACAATGTTTTCAGTTTTAGACTCTTTATTTTACCTGCCTTGACACTAAATAGCATTGACGTTTTCAGATGTACGAATACGGTTTCTAGTCGTCTTTTTTATGATGGATCCCGTTTTCTAGAGATTAATTACTGCTTTAATAGGTTTCATGGTTACCAAACGATATGTTGTGTATAAAAAAATGACGTAAGCATTTTTATCTTTAACCATTAACGAGGAAATTTCTCCTTAAATTTAGCTCTTTCACGAAAAAACTGTACGTGATATTATATCATTAATATAATTACGGATTTTGTTAAGATGTTTTACTGTAAGGATTTAATAATTATAATAATTTATAAGATAATTAACGATTACTACGAATTGTTAGCTGGTATTTTAATGAATAGTAACCAACATATTTCCCACTGTTTTCCGTTTGCGTTATATTAAAAGATTGGTACCTATATAATATAATATTTAAATGGGAAATGTGACATATTATCATAAGTGTTATCACAGCATATTCAGAATGCTGTTTTTATCACATATATATATATATATATATATATATAGATGAAAACTTAACTTAACCATTTAGGAAGTAATCGCTTTATTTACAGTCTATAGTATCAACACTGTATCATGGAAGAATGTATAAAAAAATAAATGAGAATATCGCCAAAAAGTATGATAAAATGTCGACTAATGAAGCAATATAATATTCAATAAATATACATAGTAACGTAATCCACCGAACGTGCCAACAAATGCTTAAACCGTTTATTTATTTCGTTAAAAATAAAAGAAGTTAATATTATTAGTTCAATATGCGATTTGCATGGGCCATATTCACACCAACGGAAAATTGGGGAAAGTATTATCTTTATCCGAAAAGTGACACTGTTTGCAGTCGTAGTTTTGAGATGAATGCGTTTAGCGCACGTGGTATTTTTTTCGTACCATTCGTCGAAGTTATCTCTCGATTATTTCACAACACGCGTACGTTGCGGGTTTGTTGTACACGCTGAACGAGAGATAGTGCCGATACATTGTTAAATATTATCGGAGAAATTCAGATGGAAACATTGTGTGGATAGATTGAAAATTCAAAACCCGTTTATATTTTCTAATAAAAATATCAATATCGTTACCGTATGATAATTTATAATATAAATAATATTTTTAATTTTTTAATGTTTATTCATAGATACATAATGATATTATATTATTTGCTTTATTATCTATGAATAATACGAGTATATTCAGTATATGATTGTTCATCGTATGATAATGATATTTCACGTCCTACAATCGATTTTGATACGTGAACATGTTCCGGTATAAGAATGTATAGTTATGTTTAGATAGAAACATATAATATATAATATCAAACAAATCGAAACATGTTCACGTTTCAAAGTCGAGAGTAGTAAAAATTATTATGATACGACGAACGAGTAATATCGAACACGCCATCATCCACGATCATGTTCTGAGAGAAAAACAATGTCGAATATTATATATAAAATCGAATGGCTTTTGTAACGTGTCAAAATGAGAAGTCCGATACTAGTGGTTGATACCACGCGTGAAATATATGGATCGGTGCATAAAAAATATGATAGCATATATTAGAAAATTCGGCGAAGGTGTTTTATTTTTTTCTGAGTGGCACAGTGACATATAGAGTAATATATATATATATATATATATATATATGTTTATAAAAATATATCAAGAGAGAAATAGAGGAGAGAGGTTAATGAAAAAAAAAAAAATAGAAAGAGAGAAAGAGATAGAGAGAGAGAGAGAGAGAGAGAGAGAGAGAGAGAGAGAGAGAGAGAGAGAAAGTGGGCGAGAATGAGTATTGGAATTCGGGGAAAATGTAGAAAATCCCCCCTTATTCTCCTTACCTCCCATGACAACATCCGGTGACAAATGTGATACCAGTTGACGACCGACCGGTGGAGTAAAACACGCCGGTGGCAGGTGCAGCATCGCAAGCGGACGGGTAGTGGTTTTTTTTTTCTCGCAAAGTAGAGCACTGAGTATACGGGGATGGGATGAGGTGGCAAGTATACAAGAAAAACGAGCACAGGTTTTAAGCCGCCCAGGAGAGATGTCGGTGATAAATAATAATAACCAAAATTTCGACCCAATGATATTCAACTTGTTCGGCTTTCATAGCAGTGGCGATGACGGTGAAAGTATTGTGCGGCATATAGTTATGGTGGTGTAAGCAGTGATGGTGAGAGCAATAGGATTCAACGAGAAGAATACACAACTGCAATTTTTTCACAGATAAAAGAAGAATCGTAACATTTTAACCCTTAGAGATATGGCCGAGCCGGTGTGCTCACGAAACGGCCAAATACGAATTTTGAATAACAAGCAAAATATGATTTCGTAATGATATATCGACACGTGGGGAATTTAAGTTGTTCGTCTAGTGTAACCGATGCAATGTAGTCTTCTTTTTCGATAAGTTAATTTATCTTATGGGTTAACCACAAAATGTAAATACTATATCCTATGAATGATATTAAATTTATAAATACATATCTTCTGTATATATTCTGTCAATCTATACAAAATATTTAATTGAAGTTAGTATCATTAAGTTTGAATCGAAAATAATGAATAATGAATCATGAATTAGTTTTTATCACATTTTTTGTACAATAACGACATGTCATTATTAACTATAATATAAGTACGTTACTACTTAGTCTAAAATTTCTCTATATTGTTTTTCACATAACGCGGCGCTATGTATTCGTTTTTTGATGTACCTAGCGTATGTATTTTATTTATTTTTACATTTTCATACTTTTTTTAAATAATTATTAAATGATATCCGAATATTATATTGAAGAGTTTTCACTTGGAAATTTTTTCGGTTTAAGCTACAACAATTATTTTACTTGAATACACATATTTTTTAGTCATAAAAATATATCTACTATTGATCATTTTAATTATTCATTAAGCGTTTTCATAACAAATGTTTTGATTATTATTCTTTTGAAATAACACATCTCTTAATTTATTATTAAATTCTGATAATATTTTGTATTTTTATTTTATGTAAAAATCATAGAAATACATCAATTTAATACAATTCTTGTTAAAATACACAATGGTAATAATTGTTTTCATTTTAAGTGTAATATTTTGGATCGACATCTAATAAATGACCTTATATTAAATTGATTTATATCATTTCGTTTAGGTACTTTGATTACAATATTATTATCATTAATCAATTTATCATATAGGTGTTCACAAATACAAAAACAATAAGATCAGCAACAAATTATTTATTCTTAACCTACGATTGTATTTGATCACAATATATTCATTAAAATATAATACATAAACACCTCTTTAGCCCACTAAATATATTGAATACTCTACATTCAGGTAGAGCACAATATTAGCATAAACTCGGTTTATACCCTATGCATGATTATCACATTATGCACGTTCTTCCCTATAATAACACGTCTACCTATAATATATTATGTAACCACGTTATTTAGAAACATGCGCGTACTATAATTAATTTCGTTATATCATAAGCGTATACGCAAAAAAGGTTTGATTTATCTTGTTCATTATAAGAAATGAGTATGATACTATTTTATGTACATTATGTATACATGTGTGACAACTAATGTATCCTACATTATTACCATAAAACGTATGTCAAATGTTTTCAAATAAAATGTAAAATCCTTTGACAGTAATCTAAAAATATAGACTGTTATAATATTGAAAAATGTAATACCCACTTAATGGATTTTCATTGAGTTAAATATTTAATTTGCTTCTAGCCTTTTCTTAAATAAATTATGTTATTATCGTTTTATTATTAAAGTTTCCATTATTTATAAAAATAACTAAGTTACTAGAAATTGGTTTATACCTAAACCTAGAAGAAAAAGTAAATATCATAAAATATTCAGCTTATCTGAAATATTAATTTAATATTAATATTTCAAAATCCTTTGACAAATGACATTTTAGAAGAAATGTTAGATAATGATTCATTTTTAAGAACTTTCAAACCAATAATGATTATACAAATATTATATAAATATGTGATATTTTTAAATAACATACTGCTCATATTCAAGTATTATTTTTCCAACTATAGATATTAAAATGTATTATATTTTATACATATATATTACATTAAGTAGGTACAGGGTGAGGCAAAACAGGCAGTGCAGTTTTGAGGGGCTATTAAAAAAAAAAACTACGCTACTTACAGAAATTATAGTTATTTAATTTTTTTCAGTACATCATGCCGTTTTATGTATCAAGTTTTAAAAATTACATCAGACAGATGATGGCCGCCAGCAGCAATACACTGATGAAGGCGATTTCTGAAAATTTATGCCGCATTTTGACACATTTCGACTGGTATAGCGCCAATTTCCTCCCTAATTCGGTCTTTGAGTTCTTCCAAGGTGTGAGGCCGATGTTTAAAAACATTTTCCTTTAGGTACCCCCACAAGAAAAAATCACAAATGCTTAAGTCCAGTGAGCACGCTGGCCACCTCATATCACCCCTCAGAGAGACGAGGTACGTATAGGGAATATTTGTCGCAGCTTCGTCATTGAAACTCGAGCAGTATGTGCTGTAGCTCCGTCTTGTTGGAACCAGATATCTCCTATATCTGTTTCTTCCTACAGCTTTTCCAATTGAGGTTAAAAAAATTGTCCAACATGGAAACGTAACGTTGTGCGTTGACAGTTACGGTTTGTCCATTCTCCTCAAAAATATAAGGCCCAAATTTTGAAATCGCACACCACACGGTCACTTTTGGGGAGTGAAGAGGTCTCTCGTGAATTTGCCGTGGATTATTTTCTGCCCAATACCGAAAATTTTGCTTGTTCACTGCCCCGCAAGGTTAAACTGCAGCCGGAAAGCTCGCTGCGTTGCGATGAAAGATCGACCATTTTCAAAAAACGTATGGACGACGAAGCCTCGTTGTTCACCAGACCAAACCATGGTTATGACTGATAACTGTATGGCCCGCCCGACAAAATGAAATCATCATAATCGCACTATTCCCACCACACAAGAAGTACCAACCTTTCAAAACTGCACTGTTTGATTTGCCCCACCCCGTATATTTTACCAAATGCGCCCATGAAGTAATCTGCTATTTGTTTGAATTTATGATTTTATCGACCATTAATATTATGGTTGTAATTTTATAATTAATTATTGTCGGAGGATGAAAAATGGTTTGGAAATGAAAATACGTTTAAAAATCAATTCGTTTATACTGTTATTGTAATTACTACTGTATAATATCCCATATGAAATGAGCCCTCTTTTCAACAAAATTACCATACATTTATGTCATACGTTCATACGTGTTCCGTTGAGATAACGAAATTATTATGAACAAATACTATTATATTAAAGGGTACAAATAATGACGGTTTAAATATTTGATTTCAGCGGTAATGCGATTCCGTAAAACGATTACACATTGTGATAAAACAAGTAGGGACAATGGAATAATGATAAGTAAAAAAAAAAAACAACCATCAACCATTACAGTCGTTTGTCAAGGCGTTGGAATCATTTCGAGGAATAATGATGCCGTGAAACAATAGACGTGTACATCCGAGAACAAAAATAAAAAATAAAAATATTTGAAAAAGTTCTGTGAGAGGCGCGAACATAATAAAATAATATGCACATGTATAAATGATTAATATTCGTATCGTATGCATACGTCTCGCCGAAAACAAACGACAGGCACTATATTGTCATCCACTTGGCGCGTGTAAGAGTATTTAAAATAGTGATCACATATCGCTTGTTTGTCGAAACGAAAATTTTCACACCAAGCACACTAAACAGATCCTATATTCAAACCATGAAAAATATGCACATTTATAAAACAAAAAAAAAAAATAAATAAATAAAAAAATGATGATTTACTTTTTAGACTTATTATGACGTCTTAGGTAAGTGTATGGGTTTAATATATTTTTATCACCAATGTAACTCGTACGGATTTATACAAAGGCATATTTATTTATATTTTGCACGCAACGCCCTCCTGAACATGCATACTTTTAACTCACATTGAAATAGATTGTTGTTGATTCTAATGTTTTAACAATTATCTCGCGCTAATCGATATTTTGAGACTCTCTTCGACACCGAATATAGAATACGATGCGAATTTTATCATTTTATTTTACACCCGTAAACCGTTTTTACATCCGTTCTGTAGCACGGTCTCTGTGTAAAGATTTTAACTTGCATTTCATTGTGCCTGTATTTTAATAATATCACAATAATCTCGCTTTTATCTCATTAATCCAGTATAAAGCTGACGAAATATATAACAACAGACATTTTCATAAATTAAAGATTCTATAGCTCAGTGTTAAGATCAATTACCTATTGTTCGGTTTGGGTTCGTAAAACGAAGGATAAGTAATTCGGTGTAGGTTTTGACGCAAACAATCACGGTTCGTAACATCGGGTAGTGGAGTTAAGAACGGGGAGTGGTGAAAACGACTGGTGAAAATTGCGCAAAAACGATAAAAAAAAAAAAACAAAAAAAAACTGCTGCTGTCAGGCACTCTGGGCGAGCAACGCTGTTCGCGGGGAAACTTTTCGATCGAGATTTTCGCGCAGGAATCGGGTAGCGGTCGCGAAAACGGATGCCCGTCGCCCAACGTGCACACGCACCTCTGCCGTTTCGGATAATAAATTACCATTATTAGGCCCGTCTTTCATACCACGTGTATATTATGTACGTACGTAGGCACATTGCGCAGGTATACACGCGGTTTGCAGTCATCTCGAACTCGCCGGGTTTTCAATACGAGCGACAATGTACAAGCGCTGTTCGGCGGGCAATGTGTCGGGGGAGGGGTATGGGAAATAATAAATTTACACCCCCCCCTCTTCTACTTCCATCAACCGTACACACCTTTGAACCCGTTATTTCTTTTCTTAGCGCGGCTCTTAACGTTCACAACCAACTGCAGGAGTTTCACACGGCCCCGACTGAATCGTCGCCGCTCGTTTTCGCGGTCTATATCATTCGAACATCCGTCGACTATGACTGGGACCCGGTTTAACGTCCATTTGATATCGCCGTAACATATGCCCCAAGGCACAGGCGTTGGATATATTTTCATCAATTTAAGACTTCAACGGCATAATAATATAATTATAATATAAATGTTGATTTTTCAAACAGACATCGAAAATGATCTTCCGAAAGCTTCCGAAAGAATATGATATATTTTACATTGGTACAATGCGATGTATTTTTTATTAGTTATTGATTTTTAAACTAAATCTTCCGTATTCATCAGGTGGTTGGAACGTGACTGGAATACGTTTGACACGCGCTTCGTTTCGAATGTAACAATAATAGAAATCATATGGAATCGTACAAAAGTGTTGTATAGGTACGCGAACGCATTGAAGTCTGTGGGAAAGTTACGCGTGGTAACGGGAAAAACTAAGTTCCAGCTAGGAATGTAACCACGACGAATACATTAAAACGTACTGGTCGTGTTCAACCCGACGTTATCCTTGCCGCGAGTGGAGTTTAAGACCGATATAGCACAAAAACTCACTATTATAACGCGGGCGGCGACGGTCGTTCTGTGGGTTATGCGATGAGAAGTTTGTGGCGTGCGCCAGAGAGGATAGCGAGCACGGACGAGAGTCGGCCACCGCCTTGTGTTAAAAACGAAATGTTTCATCTTTAACGATATTTGCCGGGGAAAACGCGCATTGGAGTGTTTCACGACACGTAAATAATTAATAACACGTCGCACTCACACACGCGTGCGGGCGCGTATATCCGAACTTGTTTATACGCATAAAGTGTACTTGTTCGTTAATGTACTTATAGGAACGATGAGTGCACACGTCCGCACCTGAAGACCCGCATTTCGACCCTATTTACGGCTGACATAATTGATTGAATTCGTCTACACAACTCGTGACGAACAACATAATACAATGAACGATGTCCAGAGAGCGCTTGCACGACGTGTTGTCTCCGTCTCACAGACCAAAGAGCGTACAACAGGTAGTTTATCGATTCCGCCGGATATTTTTATATATCGATTCTACCGAAGATTTATATATGTATATAAGCATATAATATATATATATATATATTATAATATTAAAACATATTCGGATTTTGAAAATACATAATATTGTTTCCAGCAGACGTCCATTTTTGGTGATCCCGACAAATTTTATTATTAGCTCAGCTGTGAACTTTTATTGATTATTTTAATGTAAGTAAGATTGGTATATTATCATTAGTATAAAAAATTACAATTTATATTACAATTTTTATGTTCTAGTTTTTCGTGTTCAATATAACATAATACTTAATACCTTTACATAATATATGATTTTAATTAATTGTCACTATTTTTTCCCTATCACTATGATATTGAACACAAACTACCGATCTAAGAGTTTATAAATATACTTATAACTTATATTATACTTAAAACTTATATTATATATATATATATATATAATTATTATTTATTTATTCTATAAAATTTTTATGTTATTTTCTTACTTAACTTCATGCCACTTTACCGTCATGCTAGATATATAATAGATAGATAGTAAATATAATGTAATGTGTATATAGTGACGTTATATGTATATATATATATTTGGCGCAATCGATAAGTTCCTTACAGCCAAAAAGACCTTTACGGCGGAATCGATATACGCCCCGTATGGTACCCGGTCACTTCCCCGTAAGACATTTCCCCGTCCAATTAATAACATAACATTTTCTATAATTATAATATTGTGAAAAAAATTTAAAAAAAAAAAAAGAAATTTTGTAAAATCTAATAAAAATAATAATAAAATAATAAAAAAATAATACGAATAATTATAAATAATATATTAATATCTTATAATTGTAAATTATGAGCGATTCCAATTTTTGTAATTATAATATTGTGAAAAAAATTTTGAAAAAAATAAATAAATTTTGTAAAATCTAATAAAAATAATAATAAAATAATAAAAAAAATAATACGAATAAATATAAATAATATATTAATACCTTATAATAGTAAATTATGAGCGATTCCAATTAAATACTCATCTAGACTTCGTTCATGGTAAGAACTTATAATTTTTTTAATCCATGCAGTTGTATTCTTAATTTTTTTCTTTTTAGCTACCTGATCATGTCCTGCTATTAACTGATTGACTTTTAATTCCGTTAACCCTTTTTCTTTTTTTATTATGTCTATGAATCGCCATATAGTTGAGTGAGATGCACCTAACAACGACAAAAATGCTCTGTGTCAACCTTCGACGGAGTTGTTTGTTTTTGGCAAGTCTGCAAGTGTTGCGTCGTATTGATTCCATAGTGTTAAACTAAATGTAGATGGGCGTCGAGTTTTACGTCTATTTGGTCTACCGATTCATGTGTCTTCAAAGTAATCTGTCAATGGAAACAATAATTCTTAATTTTCTACAAAAAAACGATGGGACATTAACTAGTCAAATTTTTCTTCGACGTCTGATATTGGTATAAATGCTAAGGCTATTAACTGTTTTACATTTAAGGCAAAGTCAGCATTCGAAACATATTTTTCTCGTACTTCAAGGGTACACTGCATTTTTCTCCATATACATTGGCCAAAATGAAAAAAGCAGCCACTTATTTGAACGTCCTTGAAAACGTCTGCAATCACGCCAAACAGCGCTTGTTCAAAATCAACCATAATACTTGCTGGGCATAAGTTTTTTTCCAAAATTAGAAGTTCTTGTAAAATCTTAGTATAACTATCATGTGCTTTATTTGGCATAAGTGCAAACACCAACGGTAATACTGTGTCGTATTTTATTGCATGCATTGTAAGAACCTGAGAAAAGAGTTGTGGGCATGACTTAATTCAGACTACCATCAATAAACCAATGACACTGGTTGGACGCTATTATTTTTAAATTTTGTTCAGTTGAAAACAATAATATTCTATTAACATCATCAGAACCACTATCATAGAGAAGGAAGGAATTATTGTTTATTGTGAGGGTATACGACTCAAAAATAATAATTTCTGATGACGTTAACGGATTTACGGGAGGTGCATTTTTACGACACCTTAGTCTTCGGACCGTTTTCTTCACTGCAGAAACTGAAGGTAAAGCTCCAGAAATTGATTGAGATGATACATTAGAAATAGTATTAGCAACTATTTGATGAGGAGTTGAAGTTACTTGACTGGATGCTGTCTCTTTCAACTCGTTAATAATAATTTTAGTATTAATTTCTGTCATGTTTAGTGTGTGGTTGTGATTGTTTTTGTGCAGAACAACTTCATCGTTTACTGTATGTGCCCATCCACGACATTTGTACATATTATATTTGATGCATTTCCAATATATTTTTTCATTTTTCGTATAGTTCTTTTCAAAAATATATTCCGCATATACTAATAAATCTTTTCCCTTGATACTTTTTACGTAAGTCATTTCAATATAATAAAAAAAATGAGGTCAACTGAAAAAATCTTATGTAGATACCTTGTACGTATTACGAATGTGACGGCGTGACGGCGTATAACGACAGAATAACGATGCCAGGTGGCTATCGAGAAACTGTTCAATTATTTTAATTTGTTAGTTTTACAAATGCATACGGGATACGGGTTCTAGTCTTCTATATTGTATATTGTATATCGATAACGTATATCTTTATAGGCTATTTGATAAAATCTATATCGGCATCGATAACGAAAAATATTTAGCTATAAAGGCTTACAATATGTAACAAAACGGCGAACATGAGTTCGCGAACAGTGTAAATCGGTGTACTTGTACCATACTTCTGTAACAAACCGGCGATCCACCGATTGTCGGTGTTTTGGCGAAACATCAAAGACAAAGGCAAATTTCTATTGTAACAGTAGCTCTGTTGTATCAGTAACAGTAACAGTTCGTCAAATTGATACACGTTGCATGTTCGCCGTTTTGTTACATAGTGTGTACGCGCCTTAAAAGTTTTGTTGTAAAAAAATTGAAGCCGATTTAATTTAGTTTTAATTTTAGTATAAAAAAACTGGGAAATATCGAAAAATATAGAAAATATTGTGTCTATATTTATATATATATATATATATATATATAAGTATATATCCAATGAGTAATTTAATTTTACGTATTGGACGGGGAAATGTCTTAGGGGGAAGTGGGTACGGGGAAACGTCAGACGGGAAAATGACAGACAGGAAAGTGTACGTGAATTGCCCCGTACAACAGTATGGCAATTAATGTGCGATGAGTAAACCCGATTTCGTGTAGATATAATTTGCTTCATGCTCAGTCATTTTAATATACGAGTAAGCTGACCTATCATCTTCAATCTTACGGTGATCCGAATATAAGGTTATTTATGATGTTTTACTTTTACCGCGAGTATTACGGGAATATTTATTTATTTATTTCAGCTTAATCAAATAACATAGAGTCTTATTAATAAAAATACATTTATAAGCTGATACGTATACGAACTAAGCTGTGCTCGTATCTGGTATACGGAGTTCTTATAGTTTTAATCATTTGTTTAACATAAAAATAATCATATAATAAAAATATAACTTAGTTCATTCGATATAATAAATAGCACTAAATGATATTATTAACTCAATGTTACATCAATGTTAACGACAATTTATAATTATACATATTGACTTTTTATAATTTTATTAACACACACATTCTCACCAAGCTCACTAACTATTTTATTAATTGTTTTCTTAATCTGATTTTTAATAATTATATCATTGGTATTATTTAAATGTATGTTAAACATAGATATTTAAAACCCTCATCATAAGTCGCTGGAAACTTAACATATTATCTTTAAAAACCTACTTGCAGACACATCCAATTCGCTAAGTTTGATAATGAATCATTTCGGAAAATTGTGTAATGTTATTTATGTTTGTAAGACGATATGACAAAATGTTAGGCAGATATGAATATGTAATGTACTCTAAGTCTGTACAGCTTTTGCTATGCTACAGCTGCAACAGGGACAAAAACATTATCCATATCATCGGTAAACTGTGGTTCCCAAAATGTGCTCTACTAAGATCGTCAAGCTGGGTAATTTATATAGATTTTATGGTTCAGATTATTAATTGGACTGTGTACCATCTGAAAATAAATCAGAGTTTACAATAGTGTAGATAATAATTAATAAACCCATTCATATTTAAGTTTAATGATATACAAGTATACGCCACGCGCCATTCTCTTGAGTTATGATTTCAAATTGGCATTCTTATTTTTAGGGTATTTCTTGAATTATTTTAACCCTTAAGGGATCCCCAAACGAAACAGCCTGAAAACCACTATCGTAAATCAACGCGATTTATCGGTACGCGCGAATGTATAATATCGTGGAGACACGACTATAATCATAAAAATAAGTGTTGAAAACATTTTATTACGACCAATAGGGTATGAGACGATTTAGAACTATTGTTTTTCGAGAAGCACCAAACATAGGATTTTTTATTAAGGACACTTTATTCGGATTTACATTGAACGTTTTGAGTTTTAATAACATCTTTATAGTTAACATCATAGCGACTGCATACACCCAGCGTTATCCTTTTGTTACCTAGCTGAATCATTAAAAAAAAAATGAGCATTTATTACATTTAATTCGCCAACTGGATAATAAGTATCGTATGATAAATTAGAAAAAACCTCTTTTAATTGCAAAAATAATAATCAAGGACATAAATCGAAACATACATGTTAAAAGGTTTTGATAAAATGTTATTGTTTATCAGTAATTGTCAATAGAGTGTTGTATTCCTGATTGATTTTAAAAGCTGTGTTTCTATATTTTATACTGCAGATACTAATCGTAAAATATCCGTAGAACTATTATATTAGTCAGAAAGAAAAATAAAATGTATCTGCATTTCAAATAAACTTTTTATTTTATGTAATACAACTGAATATTATTTATGTTTTAAAAAATCAAAAAATATTGTATTTCCAGAAATGAAAAAATGTATAACACATTTTTGTAAAAAGTATTTTTACAAAAGTAAAATTAAATTTTCATCTTCCTGATAAAAAAAATCTCTCGACAAGTCACAGCCTATAAAATGTAGAAACATGTTTTGACAGTTCGATTTAGCTATAGTGTTGGTATCTCTTGGCCAAATCATCACAAAAATCATATTTCACATAGACGCGCTCTATTCATCTTTAGTATTGATAAAAATAAACATATTAAAATTGTACCGAAATATAAAATATTATTTAGAAATATCGTATTTCTAAGCTTAATTTAAATTAATTTAATTTAATTTAATTTATTATTTTTTTTTAAATACCAATAGTAATTTTTTTTTTTCGGTTTCTACATTGATAAATAACACAAAGTTATAATAATGTTTATTGTACTCACTTAACGCTGCCATATTTCCTGAAACAATAATAATGAACATTAGAAAAGTAATTTAGTGTAACTAAATCAGAAAACAAACCTAATTTTATTATACATAACCAAATTTCATTGGAGGGTCTTAGTATCTTAGTTTCTTCAAAAATTTGTATTTGAAGTAAATTCTTTATAATTATTAAGTAAAAAAAAAAAATATATATATATATATAATATAGTAAAAGAATAAAATTTCTAAAATTTAACGGTTCATTCGTGTGTTTTCCATAGTAGATATTGGATATACCCATAGACCACAGAATATAATAATATGGGTTTAATAATAGTATTATAAATTTACAATTTCACGATTACAATAAATTATAATACATACAACACAAGAACATAAATGTTGTTATTTGTGTCAATAAAACTATTTTTTACTGAAGTCAAAGATTTATATATTATAATTTATTATATACTAAATGTTGGGATGTGTGTGAAAAAAAAAATTAAAAATACAATATGTTATATTATATTACACAAAACTATATATTATTTTAAAGGAATTTGAATAGGGGGTGTGAGGGGGACAGAATTTCCTACGTGTATTTTTCATTTAAATATCATATTTAATGCCTCTCTAAGATAAAACTAAAATTACGCCTAATATGTGGTAGATAAAATGATAAGAGGGATATTGACTAAAATACAAAGAAATAAGAAAAGTAATCATTCAATTCAAAAGGTTTTCGATCGACGGTAAAATAATTATAATTACATCACCGTTAATTAAAGTAGTTAATGCTAATAGTATTATGTAATCTAACCTAAAAATTACCAATATATAAAACAAAATGAGTTCTTAAAATAGTTTATTATGTGAAATTTGAATGTATACTGCATTACTGCCTGAAATCAGTTGAGATTGATATTAAATGTTGTCACTTCCGAAAATGATTAAAGTAAGCAATCTATCAATGTGTCAAGTCTTTAGAGTTCTTAAAATCTGTAAAATAATGCAATATATTTTGCTCTTCAATACATAGAATTGAACCCACGTCGTGATTCTCGTGTATACAATATTATTTCATTGTAGTTTTCATCGAGTTATACGAAAAATGAAAAAATAATACTTAGCGTGACCGTTACGAGAAACTCTGGATTTTCTTCGGGAGAACATGTTTTACTACAAAATAGTTGATTTCATCAAGACGGAAAAATATCAACAAATTAATAACGATATTTTTGAAGCACTATGGTCAGTAGTTTAAACAATACAATATTTTCCATCTGATTCACATACCAGGCGTGATGGAAGTAAAAAAACTATTGAAGACAATAAATAAAATCGGATGAAGATTGTAATGTGCTTGTATTTTTTTCATTCTCACGGTTTAAAATACAAGTATATACTAAATCGGCAAAAAAATTACATGTGTCAATTCATATTTCAAATTCTGATCGAAAAATAGTATGTTTTGGTTTTCGAATGATTCTTTTGTATATACCTATATAATATATCTGTATACCTATATATTATGTTACAGTATGCATGAGCATGTTTTTGGTTAGAAACATGCATTAGTCTCACATGCAACTTCCATCTCAAAGATTTATCAACATTCGTCAACTGACTTTTTATCTCTATACTGTTGAATGGTTTTATTTCCATTACCATCCTCCTTGTCATTGTCTTATTTCCACTATCGAGAAACACTCCTATCGCTTTTAGATTTTGCGAGCAGCGAAGGGAATGATATCCGAGTTTGAATGGGACATTTTATTTTTCGTTTCACTCTAATTTCAAAGAAACAACAAATCCACGGTGCGTGTATTTTAATGACATCACGTCGTGTATTTTACACGTTTTATTACGAAAAAAATTGTTTTTATGGACACAAAAAAAAAAGTTCAATAAGTCGAACGCAATTCATACAATTGGATGTAACACTTGGAGTACTGATTTTACAAAAAATAAAAATCGAATAGTAATGAAATGTATGTGGAAATATTTACAAGCATTGAGTATTTAGTAAGTAACTATTATTTTACAAAAATCAAAAAAAATACACTTCAAGTCGTACAACTATGATAATCCGTGTACCCACTGTAAGTTCACTTAATTTATTTTTGTTATTTTGCTTGCACACTGCTCACTTTATAATGTGAAATAGTTAATACAATTAATTATAAACTCATAAAATTTATATTTTAGACTTGAGATTATAAATCTTGATATAAGATTTAAAATCAAAAATTTAAATTAAATTTTCAACTTTTCGTTTATTTTAAGAATTTAATAATTAGGTTTTATTGTAGTACATCATTATTAACTGCAAATAAATATAAATTTGTAAGAATTCAATGTATTTGTTATTCATTATAGACCACGGTAAACCAAAATATATCCAAAATAATTTATAAAATACTCGTATTTTATTCTATTACATATTATTAATTTTGATTAATATTATATTGATTTTTATACTGAGAAACGGGGTATGCAGCACACTCGAAAATTTCCATTGGTTGTATTATAGAATTTTGTTGTTTATAGTATTATAAAATTGAAAAAATCTCAATTGTTAAGATATATTTGTTCAATTTGTATTTTCCGATAAGATGTAACTATATACTATATTATAATATAAAATAACTTGTTTTGGCTGATTTATCATCAACCAACCGAAACCGTTGGACAGATCGAACTGTAATTTTGCATACACATAGCTAATATTATGACGTAGAAATTCGCAAAGAAAGTATTTTTTTGAAAATCGCATTTTTGAGGGTCAATGGTAGTTTGAACTCTGTACTCAAATACATAACTTTTTCATTAATTGGTTACCAAAGTAATATTTTATGTTGATGATTTATACAAATAACTTAGTAAATGTTACGAGTCTCTATGATAACTAAAATAACAATGAAATAATTAAAATTCGAAAAAAATAAAAATCCTCACCTAGTCGGAACTACTGAAATAAAGTATTAGTTCCGTTTCGTAATATATACACCCATTAAGACAAGATTTTTACAAATTATTTTCTAACGGGATTATAAATGTAGAAAAAGTACCCATTGAAAAAGTCACATAGCCGAAACCACTGAAGTTATTATACATAATTCATATTACTGGCAAATGAAACTCTGGACGACGCCAGATAACTAAAGTTAGTTATATAATACAATGTATAGTAATTATACTTGTACATCACTCAGGTAAAAAATTATAAAAATAAATGTTATATCAATGTCTTTTAGACTTTAAGTGAATACTAAATCATTAAAGATAAAACTTCCACCGTTGAAGCTGAAGCTCGTAAAAGTAGATGGTGCAACGAAAAGCACCTCGGTGGAATTGGGCTTTTCTTTTTTTAGTTTACATAGACAATGTGTTTTCTAGAAAACACAATTATATGGTTGTCCCATTTTGTGAAATTTATAAACACACACACTCACACACACGTAAACACATACACGTGCGTGCGCTGTCTAATATTAACAATAAACAATAAATCCTTCCTGGTTTTTCGATCGTGCGCGGTGGTGCACTGTCAACATTCGTTTGCCAACTCGTACATGCTTTCGTTCATTCTACACACAATCGGTAAATATATGTACTGCCAATATCCTATACCCCAATCTCCAATCCTATCAACAACTGAAAATGTACGTGAAAGGAAATTATTATTCACGTAGCACATGATAAACATGTATTACATGTCATCGCACATCGTATATTATGTTAGTGAACGTGAGTGTGTAGTTACATATTATGTTATTAAAAATAGAAACATCGTTTACAGTATAATAGAACACTTCGAGCTTATAAGCATATTTATTAATACCACACAGATGCATTATTTGTAAATCAATCTATTGGACGAATACAATATTCAAATAACACTCACTCACTCACTCACTTACCCATTGATCAGTGTAGGTATAGCAAAAACTACCAAAGCGATTCGTTGGAGGGAATATTATTTGAAAAATTATTGCTATATGCATGAAAAATATAGTTACAATTAATATAGTTCTATATTCGTTTTATCTAATACGTTAAGTTTGATAATTACTGAGGTATATATAAAAAATAAACATCATTAGAATATACAACGATTGTGCGCTTTACTCAACCTAATTTTTTTTTTCTTACGTACAGACAGTATATTTCTTTACATCTAATGTAGTAAAATATCTCCCCCCCTCTCGGCTGAGGCCATAATTTAGCTGGTTAAGTGAAAATAAGTATGCCATATAAAAAAAAAAAACCAATAATTACTACGTTTCTTGTTATTCTTAGCGTAAAAACAAAATAAAATTAAATACTATAACATAATTTATTTAATTCTAATAAAATGTCATAGTTTTATTAGTAATGGAATTAATAGCTGTGTACCAATCACAACGATTTTAACTACGCAAATAAAACTCAAATTATTATCATAAGAAATATAAAAATATTATTAAGAGGTTTAAAAAAAAAATAATAGATTAAACATTTACGAAATTAATTGCATGGTAGAGCGGTCGGCTTCATTGAAGTTTATTCTATCGATAACTAATCATCGGATGGACGATCAGCAGAGAACTTAGCGATGCGGTCGATTATCATGTCCCTGCAGTTAACAACGAAATTCTTGAATATTATTTACCATCAAGAATTAATAATAGTATATTATGCGATACACCCGCAATCTCTTGATGGAGATACCTAATAGTTTCACTACGTTGCAGCTGCTTACTAAAACAATAACCACAAATGACTATAGTAAATCTAATACACTCAACCCCGTCTTCATTGGCATTTGCATGATCTCCGGTGGTCGTTCAATAATCACCGGCGTGATATCATATCGACATCATTACTATATTATAATATTTACATTGTTCTAATCAATATGTATTATTATAATTTATCAATCACCAGCGCTATCAATTTTCCCAACGTTGGATTGGCGTTTCGCATTGTGATTGGTTTCTAGGAATACGTATCTCAATCGATCATCTGCAAGACTTCACTATAACCGTAAAGCATTTAACTGTGGTCAAAATATTGCTGGAGTTTATCAAAATGTACATACATGATAATTATTGATGAAGCAGTGTACCCATTTTAATATTTTTTTTATAATATTAAGTATTATATTGTAAAATAACTAATAAGCACTTTGGACCAGGGAAGTGGGGGTGGGTTTTAACTTATTTGAAGTCGACACATTTGTATTTTATACCAAATATTTTAAAATAAAACAAATTGGCAGATACTGAATCGGGGAAATAGCAAACATTAGAAAAAAAACAAAAAAAATTACCATTTACAGAAGAATATGGATTCCATCACTCCGTTCAGAATGTAAAAGCTTCCAATATATATTATTATGTATGCATACGAACATGATTGAAATACAATTGGATATACCATATCATGCTTATTTAAAAAATATTGTTCTTCTTATTTACTTATTAATTGGATTTTTCATGAACTATAATTAATTCCAAAGCAATGAATATTCACGCCACTACTATAATATATACTTATACGTTTTAGAGTATTTTTACTCTACAATATGCAAACATTTTCACAGGAGTAGAATATATTTTTATTTTCGATAAATTACATTTTAACAAAGCATAATTAGTACTATGCAATGGGCCTATTATAATACAGTCTTCCAATAATAACTGATTAAAATTAAATATTATATATTATATATATATATATAT